>JAOWCC010001191.1:0-118461 GCA_030867875.1 Actinernus sp. WN-2022
AATTCCTATGGGAAAAGATATTTTATCTAGCTCTTCAATTGTTTCCTCGTTTTTCGGTTTATCCGAATGACGGCCATCTTGTTTTGCTATGGATTGTCAATTAAGCCAGAAAGCAACGCGCTCAGGGTTATAACAGCCACCAAAGCTAATTTCTGGTGAAAGCACTTAACCTTATTTGACTTCTTGATTCATTGTTTAATGGGCCTTTAGCAGAATACAACCACGTGGCAAGGCACTTGTACGAGATCGGTAGTACAGTGTTATTAGCAAAACCTGTTTGTAAATGCTATTTTCCACCTCCAATTGATTGTCTATCTTTCTAAACACCGTTTTGAATATTGTTTGCCATCCAGAAAAACTGAGCTCAATTGATTGGTTATTGAAGTGATATATCAACACGTGAATGTTTCCAGTAAAGCCTTTCTCATGGGATCACGAGCGCAAGTAATTGGTTATTGAAGTGATATATCAGCACGTGACTGTTTCCTGATCCATTCATTGGCTATTGAAGTGATATATCAGCACGTGACTGTTTCCTGATCCATTCATTGGCTATTGAAGTGATATATCAGCACGTGACTGTTTCCTGCAAAAGGCCTATTTGTTTCTACAGTCCTTCGAGGATTGTTTTTAATGCGTGAAACATCTAAATGTAACGAACTTGTACTCGTTTATTTTACAGAACGTTCCTGTACTCTTCCGAGCCAAATTAAATTCACTATAAGGAAAGGTAGGTCAGACACTCTTCGCTAAGTGAACAAGTTGCACCGTAAACATGGTGTTGGTAAGTGATCCGTGCATGTTTACGGTGCAATTTGTTGTTCACTTTATGTATGGTATGTCAGATATTAATTGATTATATTAATTAATTTAGCCTTCTGGGGGAGGGTTGCATGGGGGATTTTGGCGTCTGTTAACAATACCAACCTCTCCTAAAGAAATGGCCCAAAATGTATGAAATTTCAGTTGAAAATAAAAGGCTTTTATGAATAATTTAAATTTGTTTAAAACTTGTTTTACTATTCTTAATAAGTTAATTAGTTGTGATATTAGTAATGATTAGTTAATAATTATTATAGCTGGAACGGTTATGTTCTGAGTGGTAATTAGTTATATTTTTATATTGTAAAGCGTAATTGGGCATTTTATTGAAATTGCGCGATATAAATTATTATTATTATAACTCGCCCAACCCCATCCCCTAGCACTACAATTATTGTTGATATTCTAAAAACCTGATAACATTTCTACAGCAAATTCATCTCAATTTCTTTACTTTTTTCCCTTCTCTTTTAGGACAACCAAGTAGTTCAAGAAGTATCCATGGTTCCATCTTTGTGCTGCTGATAACTCTAACGTTAACAATCTTTTTACAGTAACTGTTTCGTCTCATGTTGGCCAGACATTCTTCGCTAAAGTGAACACGTTGCACCGTAAATAAATGTTCGACGGCCGCCGGACCACACTTACCAACCACTTATGCTGCAATATGTTCATTTTAGCCGACATTCTTGAAACATTTCTTTGAAAAAAAGTTAAGAGTTGCGAAAGCACGAGTGTTTCAAAAACTACCTCTTCAGTGTTTTAAATGTAACGTTATCAGAACCTATTTCATACCTGACAATACTATATACTCAGGACATTATCTCTCAAGCCACATCAAACTCGGTAGATACTGTCTTCCTTAATCCAAACTGCCCTTGGCTGTTGGGAACTATTTTACATGGGCACTAATCAAGCAAAACATGAAATGTTTTTACACTACTGTCGTGGATGGTCGCTTAATGTAGCGGTTATCGCGTGTACACGTAGAATGTTATGGCCGGTCCCAGTAGAACCTCGCACTTGTTTCCTCTCTACTTTTTTCTCCTCTTGCTTAGCTATGAACCCTAGCCCCAGGTGAATGAGAACTCGTCGTTTACCTGGGAACGTGTTTTCGAAGTGGTTATGGTAGATTTTATACCTTTTTTTTTTTTTTTTTAGGGTTTGGGTTAGTGTATGTTACTGTTCAAACCAAGGGCAGTTTGGATTATGGAAACCGGTCTCTACCATCGAATAAACTCACTAAACATCTTTATTTGCATATGAAAGGATCGGCAAGATTCAAGATTTTATAAAATCGTATGTCTGCCTTCTCGTAGTTAAATGGCGAGGATCTGACTTTACAGGACTCATATTTTTCAAGTTTTAGAAGTGACCAAATACACCCACCCAACCTCTTTGGACTATTTGCCATCATTTGTCTCAAAACGTGATTCTTCGAGTCCAGTCTCGTTCTCAGATCTCTTTCCTAGTTCTGATAACAAAACTGTTTGCAGAAAGCGTCACGAGTTGGCACGGCATCATGGCTAAATTTGCGGTGGCATAAGTTACCTCAAAATCTATCAAGTACGAAGCGAGCCAAAAATATATAAACTAGCACATTGTGTTTTTAAAATTCGATGTCAAATTTAACGACATTTTCTTACGTTAATATTAAAATGAAATAACGTCTTTGAGATCAAGTACGTTTGTATATTGACGTTATTGTGACGTCATAATGAACAACTCCACCTTCTTTTCATTGGTCTATATGTGTTTTATCATAAGATTGTGCAATTCATAATTCATGTATTATTTTGTAAAGGTTCTAGTTTATTAGATACATTGTAAGCCTCTTTCCCCGAGCCGATCGAAATATTGGAAGAAAAACTCTCTACCGTTGAATCAGCCTTTCCTTTCTTGTCTATTTATATATATATTGCTGATCAGATCCCTACACCCGAGGAGATCCGGTTTTTTATCATTTCGTCTGTGGTCCCTCCAATTTTCTTACTATATAACTCCTTTTAAGGTCAAATTCTGCGTTACCTATACGTTTGAAATAAAGCATGTTATCACAACAACATAAATATGTGTTTTTGATTGCCGCAATTTTAAAGTCTCTACGATAAATATAAGTTATTAAGAACTGAAGTTTCCTGTGACGTCACATTTTCCTGACGTCATCGGTCTGACATCAGTCAGTTTTCTAAATTGAGGAAACATAAAAAGACCATATTGCGGCTATGCAGTGTACAATAAGTACATTTCCTCTTTAAAACCCGAACAATACTCAAAATTTATTTTTTAAAGACGTTTTCAAAAATAGATGACGTCATAATGTCGTAATCCTCTTTTCACTGAGACTGATTTTAAAGTATTTACTTTTAGAAATTGAAAATTCTAAAAACATGCGATTGTGGGTACCGATTTACCCTTTTAATTGCTAGATTAAAGATGAATGAATAATATATTTTGTAAATGGTTCTATACCGAAATTCTCAATTTAATAACTTTCTTCCAGGAGGGAGGGGGTGACTCTAATTGTTGTCGCAATAGACTTTTTGCCGACTCCTCACTGCCAGTGTGACGTCACATAGCAACGCAAGTGCGTTCTTCTCGTGTCGGCTAAGTTCGGCGTAGATGGCATTTAAGTTAGGGACAAAAGGAGGTCAAAAGCAGAGGTTTAACCTTACTTTTTTCATCAATTTCATGTAAGTGCTGATGCTTTGTGTTCATTATTACATATTTAACCTGGTTTAACCCTTTTGTTGTTTGATTACTCACTCTGACAAGAAGTTAATTGAGCTCTTGTCATTTTGCGGGGAGGCCATCTTGGTTCAGGGCGAACAAAACTTGGTTTACACATTTTCAGATTTCTCAGGATAACGGATGAATTTGTAATCCAAACTAGGAGGATCAAATATATGAAATACAAATGCACGTCAACATCAGCAAACACGTGCAAAGGGAACGGGGAAACAAGCGAAGTAGATAAAACTAATTCTAGTGGTGAAACGGCAACTATACACAAATCCGTATTTTGTAACGCACGTAGACACCAAATATAAATATACACAGCAACAGCGGTCGACACGTGCAAAGGGGAACGGGGAAAACGAGCGAAGGAGATAAGTAAAATCTAGGGGTGAAACGGCAACTACACAAATCCATATTTGTGAGGCAATATAACGCACGTAGACACCAAATATAAATATATACACAACTGAGCAACAGCGGCCGACACGTGCCAAGGGGAACGGGGAACGAAGCAAAGAAGATGAACTAATACCAGGGCCGAATTCTAAAAGGTGAAATGGCAACAAGACAAAACCGTGTAGTGTATAGTACCAGCTACAGCTATAACATGGCAAACCAGGCAAGGGAAAGACGAGCGAGCTACGGAAAAGGGCCAAAAGTACATAAATCTAAGAGTATGATTACCACCGGCTCGGGTGCTGGATTAACCGGGATGACGTTAGCCTCTGGTGCGAGTAACGACTGTGCTGCCAGAACGTTTGCACGCTGGACTAATTGGTTGTCCGACTAGGAGGGGTCGCGGAACTTGAACGTTGAGAGCCGGACGCGGTGGAACTTGATCAGCCACCATACAGGGACGGCCAAACACTTGAATATAAAATCATTCAGAGTTCACAAAACTCTCTACGAATTCCCGGCCCAAAGGTTGTTCCTGCCATAGAATTCCACTGTTAATCCATTCCTGTATTATCAACCACACACGACTACATTTTCTTTCTCGAACTCCTTCCATTTGAACTCCGGCTAACCGCCATCAAGTATAATTCGACGATACCAGAGTTGAAAACAGTGTGAACTCTGAATGATTTTGAAGTGGGATTTATCGCTCTGGATGGCGAACGTTGTCAATATCGAGTGTGCAGCCTTCTCTATTTTTAGGAAGAAGGGACTCCGAAAAAAAACCCGGCTAAAATTAGCTTAAAACCACCCAACAAGGAGAGAAACATGGCAGAAGACATCACAGTGGCAAGGTAAGTCATTTTTATTCAAAGTTTTAACAGTATTTCTGGCTAGTAAACGGAATTCTTTACGCTCCCATACAAACCCTTATTAAGTTATATTTTCGTAACTTGTCAGCTTGGGCTGCCTGTGGTGTAACATGGTGGCGTGTCCACCCGAGTGGGGTCCTTCTGACTGGTCCCGGGTAAGGAATAATTTGATTATCGTCTTTTCCGTCACTACTACGTTAAAATTCATACGCATTGTATGCGCAGTTGAACATTTTATGGGTATTTGCGCACTACAACCAGTAATACTAGTAAGTAATAGTAATAGTAGTAAGTAATACTAGTAAGTAATAGTAGTAAGTAATACGAGTAATACGGTATTAAGTAATACGGTATTAAGTAATACGGTATTAAGTTTATATTAATTAAGTAATACCGGTATTAAGTATTATTCCAGGCCACCCGTTGATATCAGCTACTCGCTGAAGGGTTTACCCTGGTAAAAGATTATTATATTATATTATATTATTATTATTATTATTATTACTTAATACCGGTATTACTTAATACCGGTATTACTTAATATCGGTATTAAGTAATAACGGTATTAAGTAATACGGTATTAAGTAATACCGGTATTACTTACTAGTAAGTAATACGATATTAAGGGTTTAATTTTAATTAAGTAATACCGGTATTAATTAAACGGTATTAAGTAATACCGGTATTAAGTAATACGGTATTAAGTAATAGTAATATCCCGAGAGAGAGTTCAAAATTACTTGTAATTTCACAATTTTGAAATCTCACGAGTGGTATTTATGTGAAAATATCACGTACAAACCAGACAGACAGACATACTTTATTTATACACGGTTAAAAACAAAAGTACAAAGCTATATAGTAAGAAAATTGGAGGGACCACAGACGAAATGATAAAAAACCGGATCTCCTCGGGTGTAGGGATCTGATCAGCAATATATATATAAATAGACAAGAAAGGAAAGGCTGATTCAACGGTAGAGAGTTTTTCTTCCAATATTTCGATCGGCACGGCCGATCTTCTTCGGGGAAAGAGGCTTACAATGTATCTAATAAACTAGAACCTTTACGAAATAATACATGAATTATAAATTGCACAATCTTATGATAAAACACATATAGACCAATGAAAAGAAGGTGGAGAGTGACATATAATATGAAACAAAAAATAAGTGACGTGATGATGATTGTGAAATACGAGTTAAGTTTCATCACGTTTATTCATACCTAGAGGTTCAAGAGTTTGACCTCTATCGATAAGATACGCTTCTCGCGCTTTGCGTATACTGTCTCGCTGAGAAAAAACAAGTTCTAGTGGAATTAGCTGCATATCAGTAGGTGAATGATTGTAAGTTAGAAAATGTTCTGAAACGGCAGTAGGCTTGGATGTGTTAGAGGGATTATCTACTGTACGGCGGTGTTCGTTAAAGCGGTCTTTAAGGCGGCGTTTGGTTTCTCCGATATATTGAACGTTACAGCGTTTACATTGGACCATGTAAATTAGGTTTTTGGAATTACAGTTAATGTGGTGTTTAATAGCTCTTAATTCGCCAGTAGAGTGGAAATTGTAATTATTTAGACCATTGTCAATGTATTTACAGGTTAAACAATTAGTGCCACAACGAAAAGAACCGGGAGGATCGTTATTAGGTTTGTTAGTTGTTAGTTGAGCTCTGACTAAAATATCACGAAGGTTATTATTACGTCGATAAGCGACTAGAGGTACAGATGTAAATATATTTTTGCATCGATTAGAAGACAACAATATGTTAAAATGTTTGTGCATGATAGGAGAACAAGAAGGTAAAGCAGGGTTATAAGTTATAACGAGCGGTACTCGGTTAGATTGGTTGTTAGTTTGTTTGGGCTCTAGTGCTTCGGCGCGGGTTATGTCATTGACACGATCTATTTCTTTGTTAAGAAAGTTACGGTTATATCCTCGTTTATTGAGATACGATTTAAGTTCATTAGTGCGTGAGATGAAAGTTTCATTAGAAGAACAGATGCGACGAAGTCTGAGAGCAAGGCTGAATGGTATGGCGCGTTTGGTGTGGTTAGGATGGCATGAAGAGTGCAAGAGATATTGATGTTTATCAGTAGGTTTAGTATAGAGATCTGTAGCGATGTGACCGTTGTGAAGGCCGACATTCACGTCCAAAAAAGGAATGTTAGAAGAAGAGTGAGAGGAAGTAAATTTAATGGTGGCGTGGATGCCGTTGAGATAAGTGACAAATTCTGTAAGTTGGTCAAGCGTGTGGGTCCAGATTATGAATATGTCGTCAATGTATCTCCACCAACAGTAGGGCTGGTGGGGTGCGTGAGAGAGTGCGTTAACTTCAAAATTAGCTAGAAAGAGATTAGCATAAGAGGGTGCCATTCTGGTGCCCATGGCGGTACCGTGTGTTTGTAAAAAATGTTTGTTATTAAAATGAAAAATATTCATAGAAAGAATCATTCTGATGAGATCACAAAGAGTTTCAGTGTGTAAAGCAGATTGGTTAGTACGTTTATTAAGGAAGTGGCGACAGGCATCAATTCCTTCATTATGTGGAATGTTAGTATATAACGATGATACGTCAAGTGTTACTAGGATAGCATTGTCTGGGAGGTTACCAAGGTTATTGAGTTTATTGAGAAAATGGGATGTGTCCTTGATGAATGAAGTAGTTTCGGCAACAAGAGGTTTAAGGTGGTAGTCGACAAAATGTGAAATACGTTCTGTGGGGTGATTGTTACTGGATATAATGGGTCGTCCGGGGTTACCAGGTTTGTGGATTTTAGGCAATATGTAAACTGAAGCGTCCAGGTTTAGGGTCTGTTTGTACGAGGTAACGTCGAGTCTTTTCATCAATGATATTATCTTGATGCATGCGTTTAATGTATGTCTGTACGCGTTTATTAATGTGGTCGGTAATGTCGTTATCTTGTTCTTCGTAAAAATTAGCGTCACTAAGTTGTCTAACACATTCATTAACGTACGAGACTGTGTCCATAATAACGGTACCCGAGCCTTTATCGGCTGGTTTAATTATTAGGTCAGTGCGTCTTTTAAGTGTCTGTGAGGCTTGTCGTTCGCGGGGGGTAAGGTTGTCACGAATACGTTTAGGTTTGGTGGTTAAAATGTCCTGTTCTACAGCAGTTAAAAAAGCGTCTAAGGCAGAATCGTTCAATATATCGGAGAAACCAAACGCCGCCTTAAAGACCGCTTTAACGAACACCGCCGTACAGTAGATAATCCCTCTAACACATCCAAGCCTACTGCCGTTTCAGAACATTTTCTAACTAACAATCATTCACCTACTGATATGCAGCTAATTCCACTAGAACTTGTTTTTTCTCAGCGAGACAGTATACGCAAAGCGCGAGAAGCGTATCTTATCGATAGAGGTCAAACTCTTGAACCTCTAGGTATGAATAAACGTGATGAAACTTAACTCGTATTTCACAATCATCATCACGTCACTTATTTTTTGTTTCATATTATATGTCACTCTCCACCTTCTTTTCATTGGTCTATATGTGTTTTATCATAAGATTGTGCAATTTATAATTCATGTATTATTTCGTAAAGGTTCTAGTTTATTAGATACATTGTAAGCCTCTTTCCCCGAAGAAGATCGGCCGTGCCGATCGAAATATTGGAAGAAAAACTCTCTACCGTTGAATCAGCCTTTCCTTTCTTGTCTAAAGCTATATACAATTTAAAAACAGTATATAACCCAATATACACAATTTAAAAACAGTACATAACCCAATGTCCGGTCGTTAACGCCCCTCTTGAAACATGAGAGGGACGTTAGTGTTCTCAGTTTATTGGGAAGCCCGTTCCATAAGGCAGCTCCAGAATCGGCTAAAGCGTTCTGAGGTAGTCAGTTTTTGGCTTTGGTAGTTGTAATTTGTTATGAGAATCTCTCATGTCGTAACTTGAGTGTCGATAGGAAAAAGGCATCTCTTGCAAATATGCTGGAGTGCGATTGTTTAAGGTTTTCACGCATGGCATAAGTTATCTCAAAATCGATCACTAAAAGCGAGCCAAAAATATATAAACCAGCACATCTTGTTTATTTAACGAAATTTTCGTATGTTAATATTAAAATGTAATAACATCTCTAGGATCAAATACATTTGTATATTGACGTTAGTGTGACGTCATAACGAACGACTCCTTTTAAGGTCAAATTGTGCGTTACCTATACGTTTGAAATAAAGCATGTTATCACAACAACATAAATGTGTGTTTTTGATTGCCGCAATTTTAAAGTCTCTACGATAAATATTTGCCGAGTTATTAAGAACTGAAGTTTCCTGTGACGTCACATTTTCTGACGTCATGGGTCTGACATCAGTCATGCTTTCTAAATTGAAGAAACATAAAAAAGATCATATTGCGGCGATTCAGTGTACAGTAAGTACAGTTCCTCTTTAAAACCCGAAAAATACTCGAATAGTTATTTTTAAAAGACATTTTCAAAAATATATGACGTCATAATGACGTTTCCTCTTTTTCACTGTGAATTTTAAAGTATTTCCTCTCAAAAATTGAAAATTCTAAAAACATACGGTTGTGTGTACCGATTTACTCATTTGATTGCTAGATTGTCGTAAACAAATATTTTAAACTCTAAAAGATGAATGAAGAAGTTAATTTGTAAATGGTTCTGTATTGAATATTTCCCGCCACATTTTGCGGGAAAATTGCCAAAATTCAAAATTTCATAACTTTTCTCCCTCTTAACCACTCGAACTCGGATTTTCGGTTTCTTTGTTGTCGACATGATGGAAAATCGAAAATATAAAATTTACTGATGTTAAAGGTAATTGAAAACATCGAGAAACCTATTATAAATGGATATATGACGTAACTGTGACGTCATCAAAATGTCTACGGTAGTTCAAAGCATCGGATTTCGTTTAGGTCATCGGTCTTCATCCTCCCACGAAAAATCAATCTTCTACGTTGCAACTTTTGAAAATATAGCAAAGTGATAGATTTTAGGGTCATTTGTGCCAAGCGTGTTTGTACATGACATGTGCTTTCTGCTTTGTTCGTGCAACTGCAATTTTATCCCAACCGGCCAAGCATATTGCGTAATTAATGGGTCTGAGCTGGTGTCATTGTTACTGCCCTAGCCGCACGATTTTGCAATTTTTGTAACTTATCAATTAGTTTTAGACTAAACCCGTCCCATACAGCACTGCAATATTCAAAGTGAGGTTCAATCAACGCTTTGTATATTTTGATTGCAGTATCCTCCGTAATAAAAGGTTTGACACGCTTTAGAGCGCCAATACCAGAGGATATCTTTTTGAGATCATATCAATGTGCTTGGTCCAGGACAGCGTCTCATCGATATTTAGTCCGAGCGATTTGCTGAAATGGACTTTACTAATTTCTTTTCCCTCAATATGTGCACAGGCATCACAGTTCGCTTGCGTTTTGAGCCTCTGTCGTGAACCGATGACCATAAACTCTGTCTTGGCTACATTTATACTGAGCTAGCTTGTTGGCCCTCAACGTACCAGAAGTTGACATTTAGTAATTCTTTATTGATTATTTTTTCAAGTTCAGCGTTCGTAGAAGCAGCAAAGCTTAGTGCTAGTATCGTCAGCGTACATACGAGGGTAGCCATCATTTAGGCAGTTTGGGAGGTCATTTATGTATATGAGAAAAAGTAACGGGCCAATTAAGGACTGTGGGACGCCACATGTTATTGAACTTGGGGTCGATAAATGGCCGTTAACCTACACAGCTGACTTCTATATATAGCTATGATATAGGTATGATTCGAATCAGTTTAATGAAGGTACTTGAGCTGGGAAGCGAGCAATCGTGTTTTCAGTTTTCCATACATTTGTAAATTTTCCCGCGGACTTTGACTCGCGTAGTTGTAGACAAATGGATGGAAAACTGAAAACACGACTGCACTCTTCTCAGAACAGCTACCTCCCTCAAACTTTGACCAGTTAATCTTTTACGTAGTATCTTACGTTTACAGACAGTGAATATTTCAGAAATTCGATTTTACGGAAATGATTTGGCATCGGATTCCCATACAAACACTGTATTTCGCGCCATGTTTGCACCCCTTTCGAAATGTCGGAATTATAGAAAAGACCCACCGTGAAGTAACCTTGTGTGATGTCGTTGGAGCAAAGAAAGCCCAGGCTTAATTTGTGTAAACACTGGTATGTAATCAACTAAAGTCGATTGAGGTATGCTAACCGCCGTGGAAAGCGAGTAGCAGCTGACGTTTCGAGTGCGAGCTCTTCGTCAGAGCAAAAGAGGGAATTGTGGGTGGGGAAACGGTTTATAAAGTGTTGAGTGCATGATTACCGCTGAGGAAACATGTGCTCGGATCAATTAGGATCAAAGAAAATTGCGGCAACAATAGAAATGCTAATAGTTGTAACAGGAAGTGTTGATGAGTAAACTAAGGAGACATGCTGATCTAAGTGTGAGTGAATACGTGAATTCTAAATGAACGAAAAGCGTTTATTAATACCGCGAGGTGCCAAAGTGCCTAATTTGAAAATAAAGTTCTGTTATTGGCGTTTACGAGTTTCGGTACTACCTTGATGCAGAGAAATGCCGCATACAGTGATGTGATTAATGCAATGACCTGGAAGGTTAAAATGACGAGCTACAGGTTTGACGAGATCCTTGCTGTTAGTTCTAACATCATGCAAGTGTTCGCGGAATCGATCTCCTAATCTTCGCTCTGTTTCTCCGTTGTATATAGAGTTTGTTACAAAGTGTGCAGGTGATACAATAAACTAGAAGTAATCATAGATTATTGAAGTGCGTTCGACATATATTTTTGTATCAGAAAGGACTTGGCTTCCTGTGGTGACACAATAGTGGTGGACTGTGTGTATCAACATTTAATATCCTGATCTATCTTTAAATAAATGTGAACAGTTTTGAATGTCTTGACTTATAAGTTTTTCAAGTGGTGGACCTGTTCAGTCAAATCGGTAATAAAATGACTGGAAATCAATGTGGATCTTGAGGAAAGTTCTAACATATTCAACAGATATAATGCATATTGATAGTTTAACCATGTGGTGTATAGCATTCAGATGACCAAGGTCCAGTGTAGAAGTTAAATTATATTACCCATGTGTATAAACGACACACCCGTTCCTTCAGAGCATTCAAATTATTCTTCAAGTGAGGTCAAGGCTGCCCTCAGAATAGTGAGTGTCCATTGTTACTGCAGAATAATTTCTGATCAATGTTGGTAGATTAATTGTGCCTGTAAGCTTATATAAGTCAACATATCATGCATGCACACACGATCTTTGCCATTGTCGATTTATAGAGTACATGCACGTACACAGCAATAAAGAGTACTTTAAATTTCCCTCACCTTGTGTTGATATTTTTAGAGGTTCCTTGACTTATCCAACTCCAACTGTAATAGTTTATAGATCAACTCTTAATTTGCCTGAATAATGAATGGAGTGTTGAAATGCACACACGTGTACTACGTAGTGTTTAAAAAGCTAAATCTTCACAACTCACACAAAACAGTCTGTCGAATATTTCTCTTCAGGTATGATTGCATTATTTTATAATATCTTGATAGTTGTAGTTTTCGTATCTGTACAGCTAGCACTGAAGCCAACGCAATATTCAATCGCAGATCACTCGGTTTGTCGATAGTTCACTGTTCAGCACAAATTACGTCTTCAAACGTGCTGACAAAACAAACCATGGTTGACTTGATATAGTTCGGACATCAGACTTTGCCAATGCTCCAGAAGTAGTACACTGACTTTCCGCGGGCATTGATAAATCCTATACTTGCGAACTTTTTAAACATCATCGCATTTGAATGGCGAAAATAAGACAAAGAAACCATGCACCGAACGAGGCGAGCTTTGTGTAGTTACCAGTCTCCCGGCCGAGATAATTTATTCCGAAAGAGTGCCACCCCAACCACCCAACGAAAAATCTCGATTTCGTTTGCCTGGGAAAGCACATGTAACCCACACATGACCACAGGGAGTCCATCGCAAGATTAGGATGCGCCTTCTCCTTCGTCGAACGCAAAAACATTACTGGAAATACAATTAAAATGATCAGTGACTTTAAGGGAGCCTTTAGGTCCTGAAATAAATGTCGCAGATTTAGTGTAAGCACAAATATTGCATCGTGTCCTATAACATTTAAAAGTACCTGGTTGAAGATCAGGCTCTAGTGATCCTTTGACTAGGGAATCACGGAGATTCTTGTTACCATGCAGTTTGAAAGAAATGAGAGGAGGCTGCAGGAAAATAGAGGCGGTCTCTGGATCACCCTGTAAAATCTTAAAGTTCCTCTGAATAATTTTCTTGATAGACAGATTAGACGGATGGTAAACTACTAGTTTGCAAGGACCAATTCGACGAATTTTAACCCTCTCGTTCTCCCTCGCCTAGAAGAAAGGGTTAGGGTTAAGGAAAACGAGAAGGTTAAAATTCGTCGAAATCGTTAGAAATCGTCACCAGACAACAAGAAAGACATCAACTATTCTTCAGGCAAGTTATATTTACTTTATTAAAATATTTACTGAGATATTTCACAAATCGTAAATTCCCATACAAAGCCTTATATTTTCACACAAATTAAGCCTGGGCTTCTTGTGGTTGGAGAAAGACACAACAGGAGGTGTGGCCTTTTATACGACGCAGGTTATTATGGGTTAATATTATTGCTATATTTCCGTCAGACTCCACCACGTGACGACGACAAATCCCACGTGACTACGACCAACCAATCAGAGCGTATTTCCCATCCGCGGGACATCTCGCTGTCTCGGGACTAAGTTACCAGCATCTGCAGGTTTTCAAACAGCGGTTTTTGATACCACAAATATGTGGTTTACGAGGGCTAAAATGTAAAAGTTTGGAATTCCACCCCGAAATAAACATAGACAGATATTCGGTACGTCCTTTTGTGGAGTCTGGCGACGATTGAAGTGATGTTAGAGTGTGCTTTTGCCCTTCGAGTGATTTGATGTGCTCAACGGACTGTGCAGCCACAGGCAGCCCAATCTCATGATTTGTGTATTTATACGCTTACAAATATCGCTTGAATAGTTCATATTATAAATCCTTCCAAAACATATATGTTAGACAAATAAATACACGAATTCACCCTACAATATTTCAGTTGTATAGTTATTCATACCTCTGAGCTCTACTAGGGTCGTTTCCGCTGTTTTTTTTTCGAACCTCTTTCCCTCACCTCCTAATAAAAGGAAAAGGCTGGAGACAACCGACAAATATACGATGCATAACCTGTAATCTTTGCCACGAAAATCACACTTCGCTCACTCCAAATAACTCCAAACTACGGCAGGCCATAGAATGATAAATGAACTCATCCCTACCCGAATTTTAAGATCCAGCGATACTACATTCTGGAGAAATCGAACAATTTGTCGCCCATTTTCAAGTCCTTCGAGGTTGGCAGCCAACGAAGTTGGACGCCGGAATTTCCGGTTAGGACCAACCGTCAAATAGCCTCGGTCTGGCGAAGCTATTAGCTGGAGATAACCGACAAAATACGATGCATAACCTGTAATCTTTGCCACGAAAATCACACTTCGCTCACTCCCAATAACTCGAAACTACGGTAGGCCATAGAATGATAAATGAACTCATTCCAAGCCGAATTTTAAGATCCAGCGATACCACATTCTGGAGAAATCGAACAATTTGTCGCCCATTTCCAAGTCCTTCCGGTTAGGACCAACCATCAAATAGCCTCGGTCTGACGAAGGACTTGGAAATGGGCGACAAATTGTTCTATTTCTCCAGAATGTGGTATCGCTGGATCTTAAAATTCGGGTTGGAATGAGTTCATTTATCATTCTATGACCTACCGTAGTTTCGAGTTATTTGGAGTGAGTGAAGTGTGATTTTCGTGGCAAAGATTACAGGTTATGCATCGTATTTTGTCGGTTATCTCCGGCTAATAGCTTCGCCAGACCAGTACATTTATTGCAGAATGTTATTTCATTACCTTTATTTTTACCACGATAAGAAATCAACACATACAAACTCTATTAGTGAGATGACAAGGAACATTTCTGGAAAAAACGGTGACTCTAGCGCGCGCTATCACGCAATCAACTTGCGCGAGCAATCACGTAATCTACGTAAGATTTGTAAGAGCCACAAATCGTGAGCTTGGGCTGCCTGTGGTCAGTGAGGCCACACTGACCACACGAAGTTCGACTAGCTAGCATTTCTTGAAGTCATTGAAAACTCACGAAGTTCGACTAGCATTTCTTGAAGTCATTGAAAACTGTTTATTTACTGGGTTAGTTGGCTAACTAAGAGAGGAACGACTGTATGCTAAGTGATTCCAGAGTCAAAGTCCTTTGAAAACATGTACATAATAATAATAATAATACTTTATTCCAAAAATACCATCAAAGATACATAGGAAGTACTGGAAGTACACAAGTAGCTAGGTACAATCATTAAACATAGTCATAATGTCGTGGCAATATTTTGCTGTACACCTCATTACAGACTCATCCTTCATTGACAAGCAGTACGAAAATAATTCTCGCCGACTAAAACAACTAAATGAATCATTGATAGCTAACAAATTGCCCCAAAAACGTTCTCTAAGATTTACAAATTTTATATTATTACAACTGGTGAAGTAATGCAATTCATCACCTAACTCATTAAGGTTACAAAGAGGGCAAACGCGTGCATCATAAGTAATGTTTGCGTAGCGACCAGTTTCAACAGGGAATTTGTGCGCAGAAATCCTAAATCCTGTCACCGCCTGACGATGCTTAACGCTCGAGACATACGACAGGTAGTTCTCAAAACCTGTATTTGGCTTCACTAGATTAAAAGTACGCAACTTACTGCACTCTTGAACCTGGTCCTTCCACCGCTTATTAAAGGAATTATATAATTCAGATTTCAGACATGTACATGTACATGTACATATGAAATCAATTTTTTGGGGGCGCTTCAATGATTGTAAACCAATTAAAACAGACTACCTCTGGCATTTATCGTGCAAACTAGAAGGCAGCGTAGATGCACAGGTGAACAGAAGGTTCTTTACATTTATAGTGTAATCGTTTTCCATATATTGAACTGACAAACTAAGAAAAACAACAGATAATAACGTAACCCGATCCCGGCTTTTCACGGGCTTTAGCTTGCACCAAGAGAAGCTCATGGTTCATATCATGCAGTACTTAAAACCAGTTAAATCTCTTTAATTTGTTCTGGTAGTGATGAACGCGGCAACGGCGGTTTCGTGCTGTTTTAGCGAACTCACTGATGAATTACTGAGTGCAGAATGATTTTTGCGAGATAAGGGAGTCCTATACAACCTGGACGACTGTAATGTAAGTGGATTCCAGAGTCCTTTGAAAACATGTACATATGAAATCTATTTTTTGAGACGCTTCAATGATTGCAAAACAAAATCAATATTTCTTGATTTTCAACCAATTAAAACAGACTGACTACCTCTGGCACTACACTGTTTTTCCGAGAAATCATGCAAATTATAGAGAGAACGACGAATTAGCATTAGTTTTTCTGAGAAATTCTAGGAAGCACAAGTAGGTTGTGTGAGTCTGAGTATAACTGTATGATGTTCACTGTTTCAACTACGTTTCACTTACATATCTTGGCGTACACAACTATGGAACATACGTGGCCGCAAAGCTCATTATGCATAATTTTTCCGGGCATTTAAATTTCAACAAGAAATAGTAAGAATGTATAGACCCATTCGAAAAATGGCTGCCGCTAATTTGCATAATTTTGATATTCAATATTTTCTGAAGAATGAACTAGCCTATGTGAAAGAGCGAGTTCGTGTTAGCAACATGTAGCTCTTTGATAATGGAAGAATATATCTTGACAAAGCAATCGACGTTTGAAACTCTCAAGAAACATGAAAACGAGGCTAGTCAGTCCTGACGTCCTGAATCTCATACAAAACTCTCTTATTTTAAACCTCAGTAAGTTCGCAATACTTGGTGCTATGCTCTTTAAATTGTACAAACGTACTCATTTTTGCATGCTCTCTGAAGTGGAAGTACTTATTTTAATGCCAACATTTTCTAACAACCGAAGTTTGCTGACACCCTTTTTCGAATGGGTCTATAGCGATAAAATAAAGAAACAGAAATATATCAAAAACGAAGCTTGTGATACAACCTCCCGATACTAGTTTCGAAAGATCGTAGTTTTGTGCTTTCATAATTTTTATTATGTATTATTATGCATAATTTTTCCGGGCATTTAAATTTCAACAAGAAATAGTAAGAATGTATAGCGATAAAATAAAGAAACAGAAATATATCAAAAACGAAGCTTGTGATACAACCTCCCGATACTAGTTTCGAAAGATCGTAGTTTTGTGCTTTCGAACATTGTTAATTAATTAAAGAAAATATCGTTTTTATTTAAAAGTCTTTTAAATATTGTTTCAAATATACGCGGTTGTACACGAAAAGCAAGGATATTAATATTGCTCGGTAATTTTCAGTATCGGATTCGTCGTTGTCTTTATGGATTAATCATAATCTATCGGAGAATTTCCCCAATTCTAATGAAAGATTTATGAGATAAGCTAAAGGTTGTTTTACAGTTTTCTCAGAGCTATTAATAGACCAGTTCGCGGTTAATTCCGACATTTTGAAAGGGGTGCAAACATGGTGCAAAATACAGTGTTTGTATGGGAATCCGATTCCAAATAAAATCCGTAAAATCGAATTTCTGGAATATTCTCCGTCTGTAAACTTAAGATACCAGGTAAAAGAATAACTGATCAAAATTTGAGGGAGATGCCTGTGCTGGGAAGCGTGCAATCGTGTTTTCAGTTTCCATACATTTGTAAATTTTCCCGCGGACTTTCACTCGCGTTGTTGCAGACAAATCATTAGAACTGATTTGCTACAAAGAAAGAATGATAACGATATAAACGTTTACTAATACGTGTAATTTTTAAGAGCTATTAATTCCCTTCCAATAGAGGCGGTCTCTGGACCACTCTGTAAAATCTTAAAGTTCCTCTGAATCATTTTCTTGATAGACAGATTAGACGGATGGTAAACTACTAGTTTGCAAGCACCAATTCGACGAATTTTAACCCTCTCGTTCTCCCTCGCCTAGAAGAAAGGGTTCAGTAGGGTTAAGGAAAACGAGAAGGTTAAAATTCGTCGAAATCGCTAGAAATCGTCACCAGAGAACAAGAATGACATCAACTATTCTTCAGGCAAGTTATATTTACTTTATTAGAGCGGTTTTCAATTGAGTGTAGTAAAACCAAACGCAAACTACCCACGGCCAGCTAATCATAGGAGCGAGTAACCGCAAGTAACTCATAAATGGCTTCCCTGTGAGCCAACGAAAATCAAAGCAAAACCAAAACCAATTTGCGTTTGGTTTTACTTTGGATTCTGATTGGTTGGTTTACTTTCTCAGCCAATAGGAGACCTTAGTAAAAGCAAAACCAAAACACTTCCGACAGTCAATTGAAATCCGCTCTAAAATATTTACTGAAATATTTCACAAATCGTAAATTCCCATTTTCACACAAATTAAGCCTGGGCTTCCTGTGGTTGGAGAAAGACAACAGGAGGAGTGGCCTTTTATACAACGCAGGTTATTATGGGATATCCGATTGTAATGTTAATATTATTGCTTTATTTCCGGGTACTTTGAATCGGTTCGTGCTCGTTTGATCGGGGCTCAAACATGGGCTTGGAGGAAACACCAACTGGTCCTTTCGGTCCTCAATGTTGATGAAGTTCTGTGATGAAAAATATAAGGCTTAGAAATACAAACTAATAACTAGAAGGGTAGCATTTTCCGAGAACTCTGTGTCTTGTTGACGTCTAATCTCGTACCCAGATCCCACGCCATGTGTGAGTAGAATGGGAGATCTGGATACGAGATTAGTTGACGTCAATTTAATCATTAGGACGACGTCATTGCATAATTGACTGTTGTCATGATCTTATTGGCTCTCAAACTCTGTTAGCTAAGATACCAACGCAAAGCCGGGACGACTGGCTTGCATCCCAGATTGATGCACAGGTGAACAGAAGGTATGTTTGTGTCGCATCATTTCTTTACATTTGTGGTGTAATCGTTTTCCATATTGAAAAGACAAACTAAGAAAAAAAAACAGATAATAATGTAACCAGATTCCTGCTTTTCGCGGCTTTAGCTTGCGCCAAGATAAGCTTATGGTTCATACTGATCATGCAGTAAAAAAAACAGATTAATCTCTTTTATTTGCTCGGGTAGTCATGACCGCGCCAATGGCGGTTTCGTGATGTTTTAGCGAACTCACTGATAAATTAGTGCAGAATGATTTTTGCGAGACTGAAGTATTTTAAGAGGGCCTATACAACCTGGTCCCGTATAGCCGTAGTCACATCAAAGTAGCAAACTTGAGTGAAAACCCAAAGTTTCTTCATTTGTATTTCCGGGTCTATACGTATGTATCAAGCGGCTCATTTGGAAGAAGGTACGCCACTTACAGTTATGCTGAGCGATTCTTACAAAACTCATTGGGAAGAAAAAAAAGGTGATAATCTACTTGTTCTAGCTAACTTTGAAGCTAGTTAGTGAGGCCACACTGGCGGACCACACGAAGTTCGACTAGCATTTCTTGAAGTCATTGAAAATAAGCGGTTTATTTACTGGGTTGGCTAAGAGACGAACGACTGTATGCTAAGTGCATGATTCCAGAGTCAAAGTCCTTTGAAAACATGTACATATGAAATCTATTTTTGGGACGCTTCGATAATTGGAAAACAAAATCAATATTTCTTGATTTTCAAGCATTAGTTTTTCTGAGAAATTCTGGGAAGCACAAGTAGGTTGCGTGAGTCTGAGTATAACTGTATGATGTTCACTGTTTCAACTAAGTTTTACTTACATAATCTTGGCGTACATAACACTGTTTCAGTTTCGGATGGAAAATCAGAATTAATATTTCTTCATTATCCTAGGCTAGAAATAGTTTTTTTCTTTCGTTTTTGTCACACTACACTGGTTTTTCTGAGAAATCGCGGAAACTAGAAAGCGTGCAGCGAAACCACACCTAGTCCTACCATACCTCTGAAATTGTATTGACTCAGAAAGGCAAGGCGAGTACAAACAACCAGAAATAACTAAAAACCGTCCTACAATCCAATCAACGATACTTGTCAAAGCCATGTGCTAACCACTCATCAGTAAAGACTCAAACCATCCCTGGCTTATTCCACAGGTATGAAACAACCTTGAGATGGCTCGTCTGCAGTTCTTGGTTTTCGTGTTTGTGTTAATCTTCGGTAAGTAACAATGCAGAATTTTTTTTTTAAAGGAAAAGCATAAAGACTGGTTCACACTAGCGACGTAGTAAGTTTAAATTAAGAGAGGATCCATGTAAGAACCATGCAGACGAGTCTACAGTGCACCTCTCCGATCTCCTTTAAACTTGGCACACATTTATATCTTAACTAGCTAATGTACCATGTGAAATAGTTTGGCTGAAATGTAAAAGGCCTTTGAGATACGACAATCAAACTGTTTGACCCCCTGAAATGCTCAAAATCAGAGCAAAATATACCTTATGTTGTAACATGTCGCAATCGCAAATGATTTTAAGTAGAAAGATAATATTTTTACCTGCTTTAGTACTAAGTCCTGTCAGCATATTAAAACCAAAATCAACAAATTTTATTTATATTTTGTCGCTTCTGTCGAATTTTTATTTAACGCTACTTTAATAGGTCTTTTTAAAACCCGATAAATGCTGTCTGGCAATGGCCGTTTGCAGAGTCGCGGCCTTCTTTTCTTTGAATTTAGAAACATTTCTAGATTGACTTACAATAGATCTCTGCATCTGGTAAAAAAATATCTGTAAAGTTAATGCTGGCTTAGAGAGTACGCACTTTCAATATCCGCAATGTTCAGTTATTGAACAAACGACGATATTGTGACACGGCGATTTTTTCCCGATTAAAATCGAAAATACGGTGAACTTCACAGATTTTCTGCCAATAATTGCTTTAAGAATTCGAATGCACATTCATTTTCAATATTATTTTAGTTTTGAAGGGTGATCAAGTGCGGATGTCTAAAGTGACTGAATTATTATCGAGTTTGACGGAGTCAAAGCTGAAAAATAGGTACTCATAGTTTATGGCAGTATCTTCGTTTAAAATTGTTTGATTGGATCAAAGACAATAAATTTTCTTTGAATATGATATATAGAGGATTTCAAACTACGATACGCTTTAAATACAGCTTCTAATCCGAGTCACTCTGAATTTTGCGAGCCTCTGTAGCGGGGTGAATGAGTGACAAGTAGAAATGCACGTACAGTCGTATTTAGGTTCTTCAGCCGATTGTCTATTCAAGTTTTTAGTTTTTATTCTGTAAAGAAACGATGTTTTCTTTTCATAATTAAAAAAACCCTAATGGTTTCGTTTTCTTAGAAGGCCTTTATTATATGCTCATCGTGCTAGTTCGCGCCGGATAGTTGGCCAAGTTAGATCCGTTTAGATTCAGCGACGGGAAGCCATTCCGATGTCGTTATGTATCAGTCAATTCCAAACCCGTGCATGACCCCACCGGGCCACCCGCGGGCATTTGAACATTTTGAAAAAAATTCGATCAAATGCCCCACTACCAAGACAGAAAAACTGTTCAAATGCCCCACCAGTTTTTCATCCTGGCTGTTCTAATGCCCCACCATCATTTTTGACAAAGACAAGGCAAAGACTATTGACAAATAAATGAAATCATTGTTTTATTGACAAACTCTGACTCAAGCAATTCACAGGAAACACCGACGGTGAAAACCACCTTCAATCGGTCAGGGATAAGAACAATCATTTCTACTGGCTCCATCGTTCGTGGTTTCCGTTATGTACTTTATAATAAACGTAATGGTTTGAAATTGAATATGTTGGCTTATGTTGTTGGCATATAAAGTATGTAACAGCGTTCGACCAACTCATCGTCTTTTCCAACTATTAATAATATCACGCAGTCGGTCAAAGTTCACGGAGCAAAGCAAAACAACATAATTTATAGGTTTAAACGTGAACAATTTACCTCTGAAAGTGGCCTTCAAATTTGGCAGGTTCACTCTTTCAAGCCAGGCCTCTACAAATGCACAATCCTTATCCTGGAAGTCCTCGAAGACACGTACGTTCGCCATTTCGACGCGAGCGATGCGAATTTGTAGACAGAGATAATGTATTTTTTAAACACCGATCAAATGCCTCACCCCCCACCCCCACTATTTGTCAAATGCCCGCCCCTGAGGGCCTAGGACAGCGTATTTTATTCATCATTGATTTTAGGGCGGGGTGGTAATGCACTAGTCAAAGTAACCCCCCCCCCCCCCCCCCCCTCCTTCCCCAACCCGGGACAGGGTGGGTAATAGTGGGGAATTTGAAAAACGGGGGAGACAAATAGAAAAAAATGCTCCACCAATTGCGGCAATTGAAGACAGCAAAACGCCCCACCCCTGGGGACTCGTTTAATAAAAACATCACTCAACAAGCTGTTCAAATAACCTAACGTAAGCATGACCTATGACCCATTTCAATCATGCTTGGTCAAGACAGATTGGACAAATCCACTTCCCTTTTGGAGGTGTAGTGAGGTTGACACATGCCAAATGGAACCATTCAATAGCACAGTCCTCATTATCACATAATCATTCCTCTGGCATTCCACAAGTGCAATAAAGCACAGTCTCGTCGTAACTGTAGTTGTCTGGCTTCCCTATCGTCTGTCTGCCTATATACATGAACCAGACCTCCTCGGCCATGATCAAATGGCCACGTTTTGCCCCACATAGCAGGCCCCACCTCAGCTAGCGAGGGGTCGAATACATGTTATTTCCCCACCCCTTCGGGCACTCTACCTCGATAAATGTGATCCTTAGCCCCACATTTCCCCCACCCTGTCCCGGGTTGGGAGGGGGAGGGGGGGGGGGGGGGGGGTTTACTTTGACTAGTGCATAATAACTCACTCTCCGCTTAAAGCTGCCTGTGATACACTTATATGCGATTTGTTACTGGCGTCCTCGTATCTCTTTATAGCGGAGCTGGTTGCATAAGAAACATATAAAATCAATATTGAAAACAAAAGATAAAAGAACAACCCACACAAGTGAAAAAAAATCACGCCGCGCGCCATGCCCGCTCGCAGACGTAAAGGTCGGTACACACGAAGGGACAAGTCACGTGTCCTGATATCCTGTTCCCCGCGGACACCGGACATCCTACAGCTGAGAAACTACAAACCTCGTACACAAAGAATAACGTATTTCTTTACAGTTTTAAGGTAACAGACCAGTTCGCGGTTAATTCCGACATTTTGAAAGGGGTGTAAACATGGCGCGAAATACAGTGTTGGTATGGGAATCCGATGACAAATAAAATCCGTAAAATCGAATTTCTGAAATATTCTTCAGATACAAACTTACTATACCAGGTAAAATATTAACTGATCGAAATTTGAGGGATGTAGCTGTGCTGGGAAGCATGCAATCGTGGTTTTAGTTTTCCATATATTTGTCTGTAAAAACGAGTCAAAGTTCGCGGGAAAATTTGCGCAAAAAAATCAATCTTCCAGGAAGGAAAACATTTTTCTGAAGCATTTCAAAGACATTTTTTGGTTTCGATGAGGCAAGACAATGTTTCCACGTTGGCTATGGAGGAAAACAATGTTTACTAGGCTCCAGTGACACACAGTATATGTATTTCTTAGCAATACAAACCCAGACCCCACCGGCAAGACAATTTGACACAGTGCGCATTCGTTAGTTTTTTTCTGCAACAACGTTTCCTCGTTTATCCACCCGTGCAGCAAAATATTTGTATGCTTCCTGCTCGTTCAATTAGCCACCCAGGCAACATTAAGAGAAACAGAAAAGCGCAGTGTTCGCGCCTTCGCCTTTTCGATCCCTCGTGCCTCGGATGATCACGTACTGAAATGGCGGTCCCGTCTCACGCAATCTCGTTCTCATAGCCCGCGATCTTTTGGCCAGTATCTTTGGCGCTGGTCAAAAGATCGCGGGCTCTGGGAACGAGATTGCGTCTCACGACGCTCGTATTCATCAGCAGCTGTGTATCACAGGACGCTAAGGAACCACTTTGGACGTTAAACAAATATCTGGCAGTGACCACCCTCAGTGCTTGTTGGTCGGCCGCTTTAATGAGGAGATAACTAACATAACTACTCATGCTTGTAAACTGCGTGGCTTACCGTGTGTACCTATAAACAGCAGTCTGAACAAGCGCCCCGCACATACATGTATATGTAAATCCAGCGTAATTCAGGTCTGGATAAAGTCTGTCACGATCCACACAATATGTTTCATCGTTCACCCAGATGTTTTCTGAACCCTTTTCTAAGATAGTTTGTAGCAATAGCAACATTAGCCTGTGTGCGGCCATCCGTCTCCCCTCAAAACTCGGAAAGGGACGTCTGTGCTACACTGTCGTTAATCGTGTTCCGGCATAATTTTGCATAAATTACATCTCGATTCCCATTGGCCGAGAAACACTAGACGGTACACAATTGTAGATTTCAGATTGTTCATTTCCTATTGTTAACGGCAATGCAAGAGAGAAAGAGGGAGGACGCGCTGGGAAGCGGGGGAAATAAAATAAATTCCCTTCTTCGATAGCCTATATACAGACCTCCGTAATCCCTTCAAAGGAAGAGATTTGGAGATCTTTCTTTCCTCGAGGAAGTGGAAGATTGGATGAATTCGAGATTTGAGAAGTTGCGCTCGTAGCAACTCGCCTGACCGCCGAGGCTATTGATATTGCTTCTGGTTGCATTCGATCGTCTCCCACAGCCATTCGCTTTGTAAAAAGAGCTCTTGAACATGGACTTTCTTTTCGTTTTGAAGAACTAGACGATATCTGAAGAAGAATTTCGTTTGTTCCCTGCAAATTCTTTCAAACTTCCTAGGCACTTTCTGCATTTATGTTGAGGCCGACTCGAGATAAATAATTTCTTCCCAGACTTGAAATCCATGAACGATATTCTTATCATTTTTTCTCGATATTAACCGAGCACAGGACACAAAATGACATAGCAATTCGTCAAAATACAATTCCAAACCAGAGTGAATCGAGCTCGGATTTTCCCACGGAGCCAAAACTAAGGTCAACATAACCGCTAAGCCAATCAGCACCCGCTATGAGGCACCAGCCAATCGGCGACTGGTTACAACATTCCTGTAACTATCCACGTGACCTAGAACACGATTAACTCATCCGTAGTACAGGTAATAGCAACATACGTCAGACATTTCTGAACGTCGTTTTCTAGGATGGCACTGCGCTCCAGTTCGGCACCGACACAGCTGATTAGGCCATCCCAATAAAATGCAAATACGTAGAGACCTAGAAAAAGAGGTGTAGTTGAAAGTATGTTCTTCAATCCTTTTTTTCTAACTTTTCCCAAAAATTAAGTCAACGTCAAGCTTTGTATTTTTGTTAACTTTTCCCCAAAAAATTGGGTCGGTCGGGCGATGGGAAACGGAACATTTTATTGGGATGGCATTATGTGGGTCGTGTGAATATACAGGATAAATGCATGGGATGTTAGAAACCATTTATAATTCATTGTTGTGACCTTGTGTATGAATGTATGTAAACAGTTGACCCCATAACAGTTACATATATCAGGTGCATCATGGGTAATTTTAACCAATAATCAGCTTGAAAAAAATGAAAGTTTTGCAAACAAAATTATGTAGATGTATTAAGTAGTGCATTATGATTATTTTCAGTTCTGTTTCATGAGATTCATAAATATTTCAATATAAATTACCCACACCGGTATATATGTTGGGCCCACATAGAATAATAGGAAAATTGGAGGGACCACAGACGAAATGATAAAACACCGGATCTCCTAGCGTGTAGGGATCTGATCAGCAATATATATATAAATAGACAAGAAGTGAAAGGTTGATTCAACGGTAGATATTTTTTTTCTTCCAATATTCCACATGGAATGCACATATCTGTGTTCGGGCTACCTGCGGTGCACAACAGCAGACTGGGTTCTAGTCCTAAACAAAATGGCGGCTGCTACAAAGCCATCCTGTAATGTTCTTTCGGTTTAAAATCGACAGGAAGATAATTATCGTAATTAAGGTGTGGCTTCGAGACCATGACAGAGCTGGATAAGGCTAGAATCAGGTATGCATTTATCGCTGATTCATCCTTCGTATTACTAATTTCTCTTATTTTGAAGTTGATTGTTAATTAGTTGATTGTTAATTGCAAAACCATAGGCATAAGTGACAAATAAATCTATCACCCAGTTATTTTAGGGCTATGTTTCTCATTCCTGTCCGTTATTTGTTCCGTTATTCTGCACACGATACAGCTTACCTCTGGCGTTGATTGTTTATTTACGTTGGACCTTTCCAAAATATTCTACCAAGTCTAATGCCAGGTCAATAGTAATATATGTGTAAAATATGAACAAAATCTGAGATGTACCATGTAGACTCATTTTTTCAGGGTGCATGGTTTTCACATGGTGCCCTCTTTAAGGACGGTGCCTACTAATTGCAAACCAATTTGTTTTCTAAAAATCTATGAGGATTGTTTGAACCCCCTAAGGAGCTTTTGAAATCAGAAACAAAATTATGGGGTACCCATACGTTTAAGAGAGATAATTAAGGATGAAAATCGAAACAAGTGCTGACTCAGCATTTTTCTTTGTCCTAGAAACAATGTTTTTAATTCGATTAATATTTTGGGTTATTGCGCAAAATATTAGGGCAAAAAACGTTAGACATAGCGTTCTTCACAAAGGATGCCAATGAAACCATTTATCTTACAATGATTATCATTTTTTGTACAATTTTGCTTTGTAAGCCTCATTAGTGACCATGAACAGACATATATTTTTTGCTGATTTCAATTTTATAAAGACAAAAAATATACTTAAACGTTGTTTAGCTTCTATATTATAGATTACAAAAAGAAAAATGGGGGTATCCACGCGTTTTAAAAAGTTATGTGGACGGTAGGCCTCTTTAGCGCTAATTTTATTTTCAAAAATTGACATTTTTTACCAAGGCCTCCCTAGTAAGTCTGAAAATTGGTTTCTTTTATTGCTTTCTGGGAGATTTTCAAGATGGCGGTGGGGAAAAGAGTCAGTCCCGTCTTTCGACTTTCTTCATTGAAAATCAAATCTGTTACTGCTTCCTTTGTGCTCAAACTCCATACAGTCCTTCCTTCTTCATTCTTCTTTGGATTTCCAAGAAGTTTACCCGTTTTCACAAAGCTTATTTGACCGTATTCACACATTGTTTATACTCGGCCGAGTCCGTGTTTGGAGAAACTGACGAAACTCGAAAGCATCGACAGGCCTACAGCACAAGGCGCTGGGCGAATTCATGGCAGTCCAAACAACCTTCATTCAATTGGTCGGATAAATCTCCTAAATCTACGATTCTTCGACCATCTCCCCACGATAAATCATTGAAATGGTCGGCTCTTTGAATACCATTTCAGCTGAAAATTGTCTTTCGTGGCCGTGTAGTGGAATTTAAAGATTTCCCATATCGTTCATTTCTCAAACATATCTTTCGACCGTATTTTAAAATCCTTCATCTTTCTCTCTGTCAAATTACACAATTAACACAGCTTTTTCAAAATAGTTCTGCAAATGGCCTGTCTCGCGGGATGACTAGCATGATTAGCATAGTATGTTTTCCAGGAATACTGCATAACATCTGATTGTATTTCCTCTCGACGCTAGTGTTTACTTCCTCGCAGCCTGAAATCAAAACCAAAACCCATGGGGCTGAGAACCTCTGGAACCCCTGGTATTTACTAGAATCCGGGATATTCACTAGAACCCCGGATATTCACAGGAACCCCTGGTATTTACTAGAATCCCGGGTATTCACTAGAACCCCGGGTATTCACTGGAACTCCTGGTATTCACTGGACCCCCGGTTATTCACTGGAACCCCTGGTATTCACTGGAACCCCTTGTATTAACTGGAACCCCGGGTTTTCACTGGAACCCCGGGTATTTCGATCCCAGAACTGTTATTACTGCGATGTTTCCTGGACAAAATATAGGGACAGTTAATTAGATGCTAGGCTGAAGATGCTCGTTATGATAAAGATTAGAGAAAAGAGAGTCCAACTCTCTTCCCAGCTCTCCTGCAGGCATTTCTTTTTTCCAGTGAATTGGATCTGACCTTTGCTAGAAGACCGAAACCTAAGATATTTATAGTTCATGAAAATTTCTATCTCGTAGTCTAACAGATATGAATGCATGACTTCACGTTAATTGCGTCATCTCTATTATTATTACAGGAATTGCTGTCGGCAGGTAATGTATTCCTCCCATCCTTCGGCATATACTAGACTCGTCCCCAGGCTTCTCGTTAACGCGCGGCTGGATATTGTGACGTCATTATTTCGGTTTAGCCCCAAGCCAGGTGGTGTGCACGAGCTGGCACAACATTATGGGTAAATTTAACAACATTTTCCATTCTCAACGCCAAGACCATTGTTCTAATGGAGCACGCTGATTGGCCAAAACTCGTGAAATCTCGTGATGCACACCGCCTGGCCCCACGCCGAGTCAAAATGGCCGCCATTTTCTAAAAAAAAAAAACGAGTAGAAGCTGAGTAGAAGCCAGGGGATGACGCTAGGCATATACCCCCGCTTCCCGCCTCAGAACTTTGTCCATTAGTTGGTCTATGTACACCTCCCCCCTCCCCCAATATCTATGTGTTAGAGTTATGAAGGGGAGTTTCGTATCGCAATTTTAAGTTGGCAAAAATTGTTTAAAAATATATATAATTTCGATATTAATTATAACTAAGAGGTAGTGGCCTATAGTCGTGGCGCTCATAACCGGAAATGCAGTTAGCAATCAGTGCACTCGAATCTAGAAAAGTACACAAGCAGATTTCAAAAGAATCGCGAGTTCCGGGAAAATGCGCGTCTTTGAAAAAAGAAACACTTTGAAAACCTAGTCCTCTGAATCAACATTTCCTTTCGTTTTAATAGGATATTCTAATAAATTGAATTATATTTACCTAGCTTAGCACTATGCAGAGGTAAAGCCAGGCTAAATTAGAAATGGAAAAGAAAATGTAAAACAGTGGAAATATTCGGGGTTAGGTCAGACAATCAGAAAACAGATGGGAAAAATATTCGAAACTCCGAGGATGATCAGTGGGGTCCACTTCTGAGTCTGATGGTGGAGGAGGTAGTCTCTTGGGAAGAGGGCATTGCTTCACCTGCTCCCCCTTGACCCTCTGGCAACAACCCTGCTAGAGTAACAGCGAGCTTACTAAATAAATATCAATTCATTACCTTTAAAAATTCCAGTTCGCATTCAAGATCCAAACGAAGTGTCTCAATCGTTTACAACGTGTATACAGTGGACCACTTTATTGAGCTGGTGGAGAAGATCGAACAACATCCCATCACCGAAAGGAAGTCAGTCATAGAAATCGCCAACTATATCCGTAAACTCGGATACGACAGTAATAAATGGACGTATCTTGTAGGGCTTGGTAAGACAATTTTTGTCGTTTCAACTTGCTTTAAAATATTTCTCCTGATTCGAAAGCAACTGAGTTTGACTTAGAGAAGTAAGAGCTCTAAGAGGACACTCTTGCGTATTTAATTTACGTTTACATACGGGAATGTGTGGCCAGCATTAAGAGTGGCGGGAAATTTCTTTTGATAAGCCCAGCGCGCGCGTCCCGCCCGTTTCCCGCCTAAACTAAAAGAAAACAGGCAATCACTCCTGTTTCTAATTTTAGGCACGTATGTGAAATGTTTCGCCAAAAAAAAAGAAAACTACTTGAAAGTTAAGCCTAAAACTTTAACAGATTGGAGTTTTCTTAATTTGTAATTCGCCGTGAGTTTACAGTTATAAAATTATTTACTAAAAAAGCTTAAAGGAACAGTGCCATGCTCAGTGCCCATGCGCGAATGTTTGAATTTTGGATGGTTGTCAAGAAATCAAAAGATAGGGAGAGATTTGATACGTGAAAGAAATCCTCTTCCATCGGCTTCGCCTAAGTTTCATTTGACCTTATACCTATTTAGAACAGTAACTAAGTTTTGTATCCTAGGACTTATGATTTTATTTCGTTCGTGTCTATAATTTTGGCGAGTATTTTTGACTCTGAATTCAGCTGTTCCCTTGGACGGTTCGTCGAGCGGAGGCCGGAATTAATGGCTACAGAAGAAAGCTTCTGTCTCCTGGTAGTTTCGTCCAAAGCATTGAGAGGGGGACAATGAACGACCAAGGAAACTTGGAGACAGTGAGAATGTATGAGAAACATTTACTCTGCTTGTAAGACGCTGAATGTTCGCGTGTATTCCTATGTATTTAGGGACCGGTCATTATTGCAGTGTCAACACGGCCTTCTCTCGGTACAGTTCGACTTCGAGCTCGCTATTTACGAAATCGAACTCTTTTCTTCCCCGATTTTGTAGTGGAAGTGCACTTATAATTGTATAACAACTCATCCTAAAAATCACAAAGCCCCAAAGCTATGAAGTCAGAACATTAGTTTCCCCGTAGTTTCGCGAAACTGCAGTTTAGAATGGAATATTATAATTCCCACAGAAGTTGTTGTTTGTTTATGAGTCAGCATTGCCGAGTGGATTCCTAAACTATTATCCCGAATACCATACATGTAGATCTTCGAAGTACTTATGTCTTGGTCCAGTGGGGAGTTTATACGATTCTAAATCCTGGACTTCTCAACTGATGCAAATCGCAAAACATAAACTCTAGATTTCGTGCTAGCGTAAATTCCAAAGGTCGTTCCAGATCAGTTGAGTTTTGACGTGACGTGACATTAAAGGGGCCGTCTCACCCACAGTGCTTAGCGCGCTCACATAGCATAGCGGCCATTTTCGATGCCATCGAAATCCAGAGTTTTATGGCTGTGGTCTTAATCTTCTCTACATCTCTGCCATCCTTCCAGCTATCATAAAAAAAATCATACTAGGTTGAACCTTTTTTATTGCTCTTCCTATTGAGCCTCTTATTTAAGTCTTAAATTATTTGGTCATGTAAATTTTAGTTTTATATCAGGTGGCCGTAGTTATCTGATGGATGCCTGAGTCTCGTTCGTCCTCAACAAAAGGAAACAATTGTCCGTTTGTGTCCAGGATTTCCACCTACAACATGGAGAAGCTATCCTGACCATTAATCTTTATATTTAAAGATATATTAGCGCTTAGTTGGAGTATCTACTATCTTTGAGCCGATTTGGGTTGTTGAACTGACACCGTGGCTGGCTTACGCGACCATATGGCAACAAAACTCCGCTTGGTCGACCCGAAAAGAACTGAGCAGTTTCCGAAAATCATTTTCAGGGCTTTGCCATTTAACTTGTGGAAACAGGTCTCTCTCTGGTTTCGAAGGACTTTTAGACAGTGATTTCGCCGAGATTTTCGGATTCACCGTGTTGATCAAAGTGTTATTTGACAAACAAAGCCGCCGAGAAAATAATTTCCCATTCAAGCGACTGGCTCTTGAACTGGTTCTCTGCTACTGCCATCAACGAGATTGCCTGCTAGTAGATCTCTCTCGCTCTCTTTCTCTCTCTCTGCAGGGAACAATAAAATCGAGGAGAGAAACCTCTCGCTTTAATAATTATTAGTATTACCTGGAAAGATTGCACCGAGATTGTACGGAAACGACGGGTGAGCGGTAATAGTCAACAAACTATAATAGGTAACGAAACTCCGCTTGGTCGACCCGAAAAGAACTGAGCAATTTCCTAAAATCATTTTGAGGCCGGGCTTCGGCGTTTAACTCGAAGGGCTTTCACGCAGTGATTTCGCCGAGATTTTCGGATCAAAGTTTATACTCGCACAAAATTTGACAACAGAGCCGCCGACTGGAGATAATAATTTTCTATTGAAGCGAGCTGTAATTCGTTCACTGTTCTCTCTTGAACTGGTTCTCTGCTACTGCCAGCAACGAGATTGGAGATTGCCTGCTAGCAGATATATGTATATATATATATATATCTCCCTGCAAGTAAAAATAAAACGGAGGAGAGAAACCTCTCGCTTTCATAATTAATAGTATTACCCGGAGAGAATATTCTCTGTTATAGCACTGAAGGGAAGCGACGGGTGAGCGGTAAATGTTATAATACAGCCAAGTACTGCTGTATAACACTTTGTTGGCTTCACATTCAACTGGTAAGGTACTATTAGTTTCATCAAGGTCATCCATGTTCAAATCAAAATTATCATGTCACCAACAAAAAGAATACGCTTAGTTCGTGAGGTTCCCGCCGTGAACAAGGGGTCAAAGTCCCGAATATAAACAATAACAAAAGCACGCTAAGCACTGTGGGTGAGACGGCCCCTTTAACAGCGTGATTTTCCATTGTCTTTGACATTATTAACAACACGTGTTACGCGTGCGCATTACCGTGCGCATTACCTCGGAAACTTATATTTCAAACCAGAGCCTTCGTTCTTTCGGCCAGCGGAGCACAGTGTTTTGCCTTGCCGCGGTGTGCTTATCATTCCACCTTTGTCAAAATCATTCCGTTTTCGAAATATCTGTTCTTTCGAGAATCAGTATTCCGCTTATTCTGTTATTAGCCTCCGATGCAGATGTCTTGTGTGGTTCGTTTCCCTCCCTCTAGGGTTAGACACATTATGCCGGCATAATTTTGGGCATAATGCTATAGTCAGAGCATCAAGCATAATGCTGGCATAATAGGCATTTTTTTATAATAATGCTACAAAATATATCTTTCATTGTTTTCAATGAAAAGTTTTATTAGAAAAATGTCACGAATTTGGTTTTCAACTGCCTTTTCTGAGTACAGTATCAGCGCATTTCAAGGCTTGGTTCATCGGGCAGAATCCTATTGTTCTTCGCGACATGTACTTACTGTTGAAGAATTAATCCAAAGCGGAATAATTATAATCTAACGCATGAGCAGTTCGCTTTAACGATACCTGATTGGTTGTTCATTAATCGATATGGGAATACAAATGTCCCAAGGCTGATAAGGCACCCGTCAATCAATGCCAGAAATAACGTGATGGCGCTAATTATTAACAATAGATGTCCTCTTCAATTGACCTATATCACTATGACGTCATATCAAAACAATCTATTGTTTAAACGCTAAGGATCACGGTCGTGGGAGGGGGACAAAACAGGGACAAAACAGCAACAACACAAAGGAAATCGCTATCAAATGCATTTTGAAGAACGTAGAATAGCGGTAACAGCCACCAAATACGGTAAATATTGTGGGATAAACATTGATACAACTGATATCTGGAAACCAGACAATTCGAAGTTAAATTTTCCTCAGCAGAGCAGATTTAGTTCAAAATTCTATTGTTCAAGTCGATTCTGTCCCCCTCATAAACAAGCCGTGACGTCATAATGATATAGGGTAATTGAACCGACTGTTCATTACGCCTGATCTTGAGTTTTCTGTCACTGAACGGTTTTCGAAAAGATTTGGCGCGTAGTCAATTGATTTCCTGCTTACGAGAGTCATAACTGGGCATTAATTTGACCGAACAATCCTTTTGCCCAGTTTCATCGTTTCAGAAATATTTTGTTTTAGAGTACCAGTGCTTTTTATGTTTTTTTTTTTAAGTTCGACTTTCACTTTCCAATAGGATTTGCTTTGAATTCAACAGGCGACGGCTTCACACGGCTGCTTAGATCTGAGTAAAGACGACAAGGCAATTCGTTTCGTCCTTTGCTAGTTTGACTTCTACAGCAAACGGAAACATGAGAAACATCTCATTTTAAAGCTGAAGATATTCAAAATCCGTTTTGACATCAGTTTATGACGCGCCAGAGCTTTCTACGCTGTTCTGTTAGTTTTCATTTTCACTTTTCAAACGCCGGTTCTGAGTCAGTGAAGACAACAACTAGATTACTTCTTTTGGTTGTTGACTTCTAGTGCACGCAGAAACACGAAAAAGGTCTCATTTTAAAGCTGAAGGTTTACAAAATCCGCTTGAACATTTGTTTATGATGCGCTATCGACTTTTATACTGTTCTGTTAGTTTTTCAGGTCAGTCAGTGTTCAAATGTTTCGGTTGGAAATCAAAGCGGCTTACAGTGCCGCTCTCTGAGTCGGAAGACCACAGCTAGATTCTTTATTTTGGCTGTTGACTTCTAGTGCACACAGAAACACGAAAAAGGTCTCATTTTAAAGCTGAAGGTTTACAAAATCTGGTTGAACATTTGTTTATGATGCGATATCGAGTTTTACGATGTTCTGTTAGTTTTTCAGCGCAGTCATTTTTCCAGCGCAAAAAGACACTTAGCCAACTAAAATTACAATCACAAAGGCTCGATGACAACTAGTCTTTGACTTCTAGAGCAGACAGAAACACGAGAAATTTCTATTTTTAAAGCTCAAGATTGAGATCACTGTTTTTTCATTTTTTTTTTGACGCGCTATCGCTTTTTACGCTGTTCTTTGAGTTTTTTCTTGTTTGAACTCGCCGGCATTTTTAGATGAGAATGGCTGCAAGACTGCATCGCGTCCAGTGGAGAAAGTGAAAGTCAACGGTTCTCTATAGACTATCACACAGGAACTGAAAACTGAGTTTCCTGCAAAAACAACGGCCTTTTTAAAAGCCACCACAGCAATAAAGTGAATGATTAACTACCCCAAATATTAGTTGAAATAGATAAGTTGTAGTTTGATAACGTAAACTACACGGTGATTCTAGATTACGACTCCATATTATAAAACATGATAGGAAAAGATACATTATTCGCCGGCTAAGCAGCTAACACGGCTATGTATTTTTGCGAGTCATTCGTATGCTTAGCCGACTAATACGTTGTTTATCAAGAAATTAGCCGGTTGAACTCCCAGTAAATACAACAGCTATAGATTCTTTATTTCTGTTTTGTTGACTTCTACTGCACACAGAAACACGAGAAAGATCTCATTTTAAAGCTGAAGGTCTAAAACATCTGCTGATAAATTTTGTATGATGCGAGAGCGCTTTTTACATTGTTCTGTTAGTTTTTCATGTCGGTTCAAGCGTTTGGGTTTGAAATCAAAACGGCAGTGCCGCTGATCTTTCTCACTTTGCCGGTTCTGAGTAAAGACAACAGCTAGATTCTTTATTTTTGTTTGTTAACTTCTACTTCACACAGAAACACGAGAAATATCTCATTTTAAAACTGAAGGATTAAAACATCTGCTTAAACATTTGTTTATGATGCGAGAGCGCTTTTTACGTGGTTCTGTTAGTTTTTCATGTCGGTTTGAAATCAAAACGGCAGTGCCGCTAATCTTTCACACTTTGCCGGTTTTGAATAAAGGCAACAACTAGATTCTTTATTTTTATTTGTTGACTTCTACTGCACACAGAAACACGAGAAATATCTCATTTTAAAGCTGAAGGTTTAAAACATCTGCTAGAACGTTTGTTTATGATGCGAGAGCGCTTTCTACGTTGTTCTGTAGTTTTTCAGGTCAGTCACTTTTCCAATTAAACTTACAAAGCTCATGTGACAATTGTTCTCGTTTTGAAAGGCCCTTTTGTGTGCAATTTCAATGGTTAATTAGGTGGCGTATGTGCTATTGTTCATGGGGGAGGAGCTTAGAAGTTCAGTGAGGCCCCGCGGAAATGTTCAAAATCCAAATTTAGCAAGCGAATTTGAGTTCCCGACATTCATCCTAGAAATGTTGATTTCGATAATACTAATAGCCGTCGGATTTCTACAAGAAAACGGCTGCGAGTTAGTAATATATCAAACTAACTTTTCCATACGAAACCTAAGAAATTAAAGTAATATTGAATGTGAAAATTGACTCCAAAGTGAATCAAGTGCCATTTTTCACTGTAAAAACTTCAAAATAATCCCAAATTAAAGTCAAAATCGATAATGCTTGCACTCACTCGAATAAGTTGATTGAGGGTGGAAATTGTGTATTGATATCTCTTCTACAAAAGCCAGTGGAAACCTAAACTATAAAATGGATAGTTTTTCAAAAAATGAGTAAAAACATAACCTACCTCGTGCGTTTGAGCACATTTTCTTTATTGTTTGGCTTACTATTCATTGCGTAGTTTTTGAATTTAGCGCCGTTGCTATTAGAAATGTCCCGGATGTGTCGCGGCATTCTAGGCGATGTACCGGTTTAGAGGCCTGGTTACCTCATTATGCCAGGTTCCTCAGGCTTGGCAGTCATCAATCCAACATTGCCGCTAGCTCAGGGTCAAGTTCGATTGAACTCACTGGCTCTGAGCCAGGAGAAACCGTGACAAATGCTTTAAGTCTATTAAGAAGCCCACAAGCATCCGACCTAGCACGAAGTCGAGTAGTTGCTTCCAATAAAAGCAACAAAGAAAGCCGACGAGGGCCAGGGAAGGCGAGTCAAAAGAAGTCTACACTTCTGAAAAATGTCTCAGTAGAGACAAGAATCAGAGAATACAAAGACGAGCCCTTTCGTAAGTCTCATAATAAGCTTTATTGTGAGGCCTGCCGGGAAGAGTTTCTGTGAAAGAAAGCATACTTAAGCGCCACATCGAGTCTTCTAAGCACAAGTCGGGAAAGGAGAGGCTAGCCCAAAAGAAGATTAGAGATGTTTCAATAGTTGACGCTATGACGAAGTATGACCAAGAAGTCCACCCTAAAGGGGAAACGCTAAGTGACAATCAAAGAGTGTTCCGAGTCAAAGTTCTCAAGACATTTCTCAAGGTAGGAGTGGCACTTCACAAGATGGATGATTTCCGTGAACTACTCGAAGAAGGAGGCTACCGTCTCACCTCAGCGCCCCACACGAGACAGCTAATTCCATTTGTGAAACAACAAGAAGAAGAAATGATCAAGAGTGAGATATCTGGCACCAATGTTTCTGTGACTCTTTGATGGGACAACGAGACTTGGAGAAGCATTGGCTATTGTGCTGAGGTTCGTCACAGCTGACTGGGAAATCAAGCAACGACTTGTACGAGTACAGTTGACAGCCAAATCTCTTAAAGGAGAGGAACTAGCGCGTGAACTTATTATGGTCCTTGCACAACAGTACAATGTTCAGAACAACAACCTTTGCGCGGCAATGAGAGACGGTGCTGCCGTGAATGGCGCTGCTCACTCCTGACTTACCGGAGACCTCTAATGTAAAGAACTTTACCAGTATGGCTAGTAAATCACAGGCCCTGCATAATTTAGATTTTGGAGCTGAATCACCGCAAACTGCCACTCACAAGAACGATTATTATAAATATTACTGAATTATTAGTTTTAAAATAGATGATTAATAACTTAATGTAAAATTTTAATATAGTTAACTAGTTTATTTTAGTATTATACACGACCCCACAAGCGGCAACGCTTTAATCTTTTATCGTGCTTAAACAAAAGTTATTGTATTGTATCGTATGAGAACTGTGAAGGTTGTTTTTCCCAAAGTGGTTGATGTTCGCTGTTTCTCCCACGCCATAGATGGTGCAGGTGACCATTTCAACATCCCTACCCTCAAACGCTTTTTACAGCTTTGGAACAGCCTTTTTGGCCACAGTCCTGCCACTCGACTAGCTTGGAGGGAGCGCACTGGCATCTCTATGAAGTCCTACTCGCCGACACGGTGGTGGAGCTGGTGGGAGGTTGCACAACAGATAATGCAACAGTTTGCTGAGATTCTCCCTTTCGTGCAACAGAGATTACAAGAAGCTGCAAACAGGGCGATGCCGCCACCCTAAGGCAAATTGAGGCAATGTTAAACGATGCTCAATCCAAATGTTTGGTGCAGGTTGAACTTGCAGCAGTTGTTGATGCAGGCAAGCCTATGGTAGAGTCAACCTATATTCTGGAGGGGGATGGCGCACTGGCATGGAAATGCTATGAGCAACTCAAAGTCATCCAGAACAGCATCCACGCAGCTCATCTCCCCAACCTCACTGCTGTCTCAAGGCACATCTCTGAAGGAAATCCTGTTGTTGCCCAACAATGTTACCAGTATGGTGTCGCAGCGGTGCAGCCCGGTTGGGACTACTTCAACCAGACGGTGCTGGGAACATTACATCCCCAAGTAGAAATCTTCAAGGCTGCAAGACTATTCAGTCCACATCACATCTGTCAGTTGCGTCCTGTGCCAAACGACATCGATGCCGTGGCAGCTATCGCTTTCCTTAATGACGGCGCCGTGATAAGAAACCTCAAGAATGAGCTACCAAGATACCTGGCGAAGGCAGAGGGAATTGCAGAAGAGGTTGACCCGGTCGGTTGGTGGAAGACCAATGAAGCTGAGCTACCGTTTTGGTCAGCAGCAGCTAAGCTTGTTCTCTTTGCTGCAGCCATCATCAGCATCATCGGAGAGAGTCTTTTCCATCCTGACTACAACTTTTGGTCATTTACAAGACCTCGCCCTACAAGACTACATCGAGTGTTCATTGATGCTTCAGTTTAACAAGAGATAGATGAACATTGAAAGATGTCCAGAGCGAACCGATCAGAAAGAACTTAGAGTCAAAGACATTTCTATTTCGAGCGTTTTGAACTCATTTGTTATTGCTCATACTGTACCAGAAACATTAAAAAGTTGTGTTTGTAACCTATGGAGGTAATTTGTTTGGGCAGGGCCAGGAAAAAAGCTAAAATATAGCAAGCATCAATCGAGCATAATGCTCCGACGTGAGCATAATTTTCGGCATAATGCTATGATTTTTAGGATGACGCTCAAAAGCATAATGCTCGAATTTTCGAGCATAATGTGTCTAACCCTACCTCCCTCCCACACTAACGTCTGCGATCTCGAGCCACATTTTGTGTTCCGTGACTTACGGATTGTTTATTTTGACCAATCAAATTGCTAGTTAGGTTTTTCCCTTTGCCCAAACATTAATTAATTACTTCGTGGACCGTGGGAACACAAACACTTGATTGGCTGATTATTTCGACTCTCCGGAAGAGCTTCATTGTATGATTGAGACTCCGTGTTTAAATAAAGAGTTTATTATTATTATTTTTTTATTATATATACTTCCATTTTTGCACGTGCAGCACGTGCTAGCCTGCACATGCAAGTCTTCGTCTCCTCTCAGTCGCCTAGACAACAGAAAATAACTTCAAAACGCTCAGAACTTGCCAAGTGTAAAAAAAACACCGATATTTCAGTGCATAACATTTGGACTTTCCCTATGGATTTTCAGTTGAAGCTTTCGAATATCTCTAAAAGAAAGATCTTCACGTCTTTCCCGTCGCCACAAAAAACTCTGCTTTGGTGGCAAGAATACGTGAAGGTTTGTAGGGAATCTATTCATATCGACGAGCTGTGCATTTTAATGAGCTCCCGCAAAATAAGAGCTCCTCTCTGATTGGCTGAACATAAAAGTGGGCTCGAATTCGCAGACGTTGGTGTGGGAGGGAGGGAAACGAACCACACAAGATGTCTGCATCGGAGGCTATACTGGAATAGGAATAGTCAGAATAGTCTCAAATAATGCATCCTTAGTTTAGTAGAATTGCTAAGGATATGAGTTGCTCAACAGATAGAGCTGACTGATTTGTGACACTTCGACGTTGGCTTTACTCACAGAAGTTTATTGCTTTGACGCCCATAAAAAACCTCGCAATTTGTTTCTCTTCCTGTTTACCTATAAACCCTAGCCCTAGGTGAGTGAGAAGTCGTCGTTTACCTGGGAACTTGTTTTATGCCTCGAGTTAGGGTTTGGCATGGTTTGAAGTATATTGAGCGATTCCTGTCTTTTTATGAGCGTGTTTAGTTTAAGTGACCCCATTCAGTAGAGGAGAGTTTCCCCCTCAGCTATGTAAGTTCTGACACGTAAATAAGGTTGATGCTGATGAAGATGATGATAATGATGATGATGACAATAATGATGATGATTACGGTAGTGGTGGTGACGGTGGTGGTGGTGGCGACGGTGGTGGTGGTGGCGACGGTAGTGGTGGTGGTAACGGTGGCGGCGGTGGGCGGTGGTGGTGTTGACAGTGGTGGTAAGGTGCCTATGTCTATCACGGCATGCAAAATAAATTGTCTAATTTGAGTTTTTGATGCACAGGTACTACCTTTCTTTCTTTGCCTAACGAAGTCATCGACAGCGTAGAGAGGGACGTTTTGACCAACATGATAGCCCATAGGTACGAAGGGACGCGTGAACTTGGCGTGGTCCACACTGACAGCGATGACGTTGCAATGGGTCACGTGATCACAGGCATTTGCGCGGGACTAAATCGTGACAAAAGCCTTCGGTTAGCTCAATTACGAGGCTTAACGCTACAAACCATCGATAATCTTTTCGCTGCCACGATTTCCGGTGACCTTGGGCAGACGGCGTTGACCAACAAGAAAACCCCTGCCAAGCCTCTCTTTGGACCCGATGGAACATGGAGTCCAAATACCGCATGCCCGAGTGTATACAACAAACCAGCTGTAGTCGAATCAGAGGCTACTAATGCTGAAATCTTGGGAGACATTGATGGTTTTCTGCTGGGTTCTATGATCTCCGAATGGGTGGGCAAAGGGGTCCGACTGGGACAATTACTGAGGATGTACTACTCGGGCGGAGTCGTGTACGATAAGACATATGCTAGTTGCAAGCGGCTCGACAAGTTTAAGAACCTTGTGACCCAGCAAACTCTGAGGGACCAAGTCGAGGGGTTCGCTTACGCGTTCAAAACCGTGTGGTACGGAAGCTCAGATTTCTCCAGCGTGCCCAACAGTGATGTACCTGAAATATCGAGGAGCGTAACTGAAAAGTTCTTCCCATACTTTGGTAAGAGCATGAACTTTGTTTCGGTATTTTAAATCTAGTGATGAATTATCCAAATATATTAAATTTGAAGGCTTCTTCATTACATGACATGATGGGTAAAGAGAACCTGAAATGAAAATAGTTTTTTTTATAATACAATAATCACCTCCGTTTTATTTGTTCCACGAAACATTTAATCTCTAAATTCCCTCATCAGCATGCATACTTGTTCTAATTTTCCGGCCTCATTGACATGCAAGATGGCAAATTAGAAGGGCATGTATGCTGATGAGGGGACATTGGGCTGTCCCTTGGCATACTGGGTTATGGCAAGTCATTAGTCCCTAGCAGGGTGCAATACCTGTCAACCCTGTACTCCCAACCCTGAACCGTACCCGTTTTAAGATTCAAGATTCATTTCTTAAACCCGCTTTCTTCCATGTGGGACTGACATAAACGTGACGTAATTAAACTCTTTGCATGCTCTTTGAATATTTAGTCAACCATGCACATAATTATATATAATTACAATTATAGTTTAGTGTTATATATTCCACAGGCAGCCCAAGCTCAAGTTACGTAAATATAAGGGTTTGTATGGGAGCGTTTTATGGGAGCGTAGCGAACTCCGTTTACTAGCCAGAAATACTGTAAAATATTTGAATAAAATGACTTACCTTGCCACTGTGATGTCTTCTGTCGTGGTTCTCTACTTGTTGGGTGGTTTTAAGCTGATTTCAGCTTAAAACCAGAGGAGAGAGAGGAGAGAGAGGAGCAGCTCCGAAAAAAAAAACCCGGCTGAAATCAGCTTAAAACCACCCAACAAATAGAGAACCACGACAGAAGACATCACAGTGGCAAGGTAAGTCATTTTATTCAAATATTTTACAGTATTTCTGGCTAGTAAACGGAGTTCGCTACGCTCCCATACGAACCCTTATATTTTCGTAACTTGAGCTCGCTACGCTCCCACACAAACCCTTATATTTACGTAACTTGAGCTTGGGCTGCCTGTGTATATTCTTCTCAAAAACAACAATGTCCCCAGGAGAAGCCAGGGTCATTCAATCAGTGGCACTCAATCACGCATAATAACAAAAGGTTTTCGAAAGCAAACCAGCTGCGACGTCTTGTAGTTTAGGCAGAGAAAACTAAACTTCCGTTCCACGGTGATAATAGTATTTCAAAATGATAGCTAGCGCTTGACATTTCGGGAAATTAGTATAGCCAGGAGCCCATTACCAGGAGCGTCCATCTTCCCCACTGTGTCTGTACCCCAGCACAGAGGTAGATGAGGCTATTTTTAGCATTGCGTTTCGCGCGAAAAAGAACAAAGGTAGGCTATTCTTAGCCAATCAGATAGCTAACGTTACTTCTCATTATCATTCTTCTCACTTTCAACGCGGGAATTCGAATTGCTGGTTTTCACTCAATCCCCAGAGATTCAAATGTTGGTGCCCCAACAAAAGAAGCTAACGAGGGATCTATTGTTTAAGGGCACCAACATGGCGGCGACCTCTTTTCGCGGGAATTTCGAATCTAAAAATAGCCTCATCTACCTCTGTGCTGGGGACTCAACCCATAACAGAGGAACGCTCCTGGTAATGGGCTCCTGGCTGTGTCCTGGTATAGCTAATCAAATGGGGACGAGTGAAATTAAAATAAATTTCACGCGTGTTTGTCAAAATCGGAGTAATTTCCGGAGCCGCTTATTACGTAGATTTTGACAACCACTATTTGATTAACGATTAATATTATGGAGGGCAAATAACGATGCAGAAAAAAAATATTTAGCGCGCGTAGGCGTGAAATTACGAATTATGCGTGAAATTTCAAGTTAAGGTTAGGAAGTAATTTGTCCTCTACGGTATTAGTAATTAACTTTCCCCGAGTGTCGAGGGATGATTCGTAAAAGTTCCGACGCCTCAGGCGGAGGAACTTCCACAAATCCTCCCTCGGCTCTCGGAGAAATTTAATAACTAATTTCCTTCCTGCAATGCTATTACTTATAATTAGTTAGCAGGAGCCCATTGCCAGGACCGTCCATTCCCAAACAACTACACCCCAATAAGTCATAAAACGTCAAAAAATATAGAACATTAAGTCAAAGAATAAAGCGTTTTTGTCATGTCTTCTTTCTTCTTGAATGCTGACCAGTCACAAATTAATATCACAAACTTAATTGCCCAGAACAGGCATCTAAAATATAATGTATTCATATTGTTTTGCATAGAACAACTAAGTACGGGCATACGATGTCCTCAGCAACAGAAGGAAGGTTAGTGATTAGCAGGAGAAAAGATATACGTTGGTAACGAAGCGACAAGTCCCAGCGACATGTCCCGGGGACAAATCCCGGTTGTTGTGTTCATACGAGGAGACTTGTTACAGGGATATTGTTATTTTCTCAGACACCATTTTAAAACAGAGTTCGTAAGGGCTTGTGGGAAAGTAAAATGACGCTTTGGTTTATTTTAATTATGTTATCCGCGCGACAAGATTTCTCATGAAAATTGAGTCATTCACACGAGGGGATTTGTCCCGGGACTTGTCCTTTCGTGTGTACCAACCTTAAACAGTCGCTAATTTATCATTCACTTTTTCCTTCGAAAATGATTAATTATTTACCTTTGTGTTTTCCATTCAGATTGTGAGCTGCCTGCTAACATTGTGTTTGTTATGGATGAATCTGGTAGTATTGGGTACTCCAACTACCAGACTGAGAAACAGTTTGTCATGTACGTAAAATTAACCAATACATGTTATTTTGCCGTGTATCAGACGTGTTAAAGATGCACATATGACGTCATAACGTTACGAGAACATAGAAGTACGCTACGAGACACAGTCGAGTACCGTGACTGATGACATATATTTGTTTTATAGAAGAATTAGCAAGAAAAACGAGAGTACAAAGTGATTTCATGCAAAATATGATGTCATCTGTGCATCTTTACAATGTATTTATTAATAACTGATAGATATAAGAATACTCAATTCTGATTGGCAGAGAACAGACATGTTAATCACTAACAGCTGAGACAAATACAGTTAATTCGATGCATAAACTAGTTAATTCGGTTCTCATTTTTGCAACTATTAATATTAACCGGTAATCGTTTGCAACGTTCACTTAACGATTAATAGAATAATAGTTCTCGTGATGTTTGAAAATTCCACAAATAATACTTGTCCTGCGGACAGGTGTTATTTTGTTAGAATTTTCAAACATCATGCACTAACACTAAATCGTTAATTGAACTTGCTCACTAATGATTACCAATACAAAGCGTAAATTTTATATGGATATATTCAAATGCACTTCACAAGGTTATTTTGTGATACGGACTGCTTTTGTGCCATTGCCGGCGCCACCGTCATTGTAATTATTTTTATCATTATTATCATCACCATCATGATGAAGATCATCATCAACATTATCATCAACATCAACTGAACATCATCACCATCATCATGTTTATCATCACCATCAACTGAACATCATCACCATCATCATGTTTATCATCAACATCATCAACTGAGCATCATCACCATCATCATGTTTATCATCAACATCATCAACTGAGCATCATCACCATCATCATGTTTATCATCAACATCATCAACTGAACATCATCACCATCATCATGTTTATCATCACCATCAACTGAACATCATCACCATCATCATGTTTATCATCAACATCATCAACTGAGCATCATCACCATCATCATGTTTATCATCAACATCATCAACTGAGCATCATCACCATCATCATGTTTATCATCAACATCATCAACTGAGCATCATCACCATCATCATGTTTATCATCAACATCATCAACTGAACATCATCACCATCATCATGTTTATCATCACCATCAACTGAACATCATCACCATCATCATGTTTATCATCAACATCATCAACTGAGCATCATCACCATCATCATGTTTATCATCAACATCATCAACTGAGCATCATCACCATCATCATGTTTATCATCATCATCAACTGAGCATCATCACCACCATCATGTTTATCATCAACATCATCAACTGAACATCATCACCATCATCATGTTTATCATCGTCATCATCAACTGAGCATCATCACCATCATCATGTTTATCATCAACATCATCAACTGAACATCATCATCATCATTATCGCTATTTTTTTCCCTCTTCAGAAATATCATTGATGCCTTCGAGATTTCTCCATTCCAAACTCGTGTTGCTGTTATTGAGTATGCTAGCACGTCGTATTTGTCAATCCGTTTACAAGACTATGGCTCCAAAACCAGACTCAAGTGTGCAGTGAACTCATTTAGTTATTCAGGTAACGTGTATCGAACAAATGATATTTCCGTAAATGCCATCAATGCCATAAAAATGAAAAAAGGGCGCTATTTTGTTGGATATGCATCTCCGACAACGCAAAACATGTTATAATGTGACTAAATAAATACCGTCGTTAATTTTCAAGGGATTTCTACTGCGTCTACAAGAGCAAAACCTTTCAAGTGTTTTATAAACAAGTTACTGCACTATAAAAGGGATTGCTCCTCCCCTTTTCTCGCCCTAACATAAAAGTAAAAAGCAGGAAGCTAGTTGCTCAGTTATGCCCTGTCAACAGTGTTTTCGAACCGTTTACACACACTCTGGTGTCATTTTACATATCAAACATTCAAGTGTTTGATTTGAATTTTGCGTGAAACAAGTAAGTAATTAAACCGGTGAAAACTGGTTCGTGACCGTGTAATACGTATTTTCACTCGAAAACGCTAAATCTAGCCTGCAAACAGGCTCATAGGAGGGAGAGAAGAAGGGAAGGAGAGCCTGCACGGACGCAATACAAATTGAATATCTGTGTCTACATTTTCGACGGAAACAGCTTATAGTACAGTGGCGCCTAAGAATAGCAGTTTCAGCGGTATTGACTCGAACGCCTCACTTCAATGTAATGAAGCGCTATTCAAACAGTGTATCTAGATTAGTCGTGCTTGTTTAGAGGGTGTTGGTGTCATACAAGAATGATGGATTCAATGGCGCTTCGTTACATCGAAGTGAGGCGTTCCGGTCAATACCGCTGACACTGCTATTCGTAGACGCCACTGTAATATCAGCTATTAGTCCATTCTACAATGAAATCTATCCACGTGTTAATTAGATTTGATATCTTAGGCCCGTTTCAGATGCACTCAGTGCCTAACCTAATTAGATAAACAAAGCCGCCGAATTATTATCCTTTAATTGTTTCAATGCGTGGACACAGTAGCGGCCTCTGAACCGAGCCTAATGATAGATCAATATAGGGGCGTAATTCACATTGTGTCCGTGCAGGCTCTTCTTCCCCCTTTTCCTATGACCTTGTTCGCAGGCGAAGTCGTATAACTGAGACCAGATTATAACATTTTTATTCAGGTGGTGGAACGTACACCGGTCAGGCCATTTACCGTGCAAGATTAGTCATGCAAAGTGCACAGTCACAAACAGGAACCTTCCAAAGCAAAGTTCCTCAGATCTTGATCCTTTTGACTGATGGACATTCAAACAGTCGGGCAGCGTTCGAAGCCTCAGTAGAGAATATCAAGGGAACTATTAAAGGTATCGGGATGAACCACACATTTGCGAATTTCAGTGTTTCTAAAAAAACGAAACACGCACGAAACATGTTTCGGAAGGAAGCAAATTTTGCTTCCGTAACAAATGTTTCCCGTTTGTTCACCGAAGCAATACTGAAATTCACAAATGTTTCCCGAGTGCTCACCGAAGCAATACTGAAATTCACAAATGTTTCCCGAGTGCTCACCGAAGCAACACTGAAATTCACAAATGTTTCCCGAGTGCTCACCGAAGCAACACTGAAATTCACAAATGTTTCCCGAGTGCTCACCGAAGCAACACTGAAATTCACAAATGTTTCCCGAGTGCTCACCGAAGCAACACTGAAATTCACAAATGTTTCCCGAGTGCTCACCGAAGCAACACTGAAATTCATCATTTATATTTCCTTCATTGTCCGATATTTGCTGCTCCTAGATTAAAACTACTCTCCTCTGCTGCTCAAATTCTTGCTGATAGATGGACGGTAATGTCTGAGTTACAGATAATAAAGCTTTTCTTGTTTGGATCTTCACAACTTTCAGTGGATGAAAATGCTGATATTTTGGCCAATGCTTTATTAAAGAATCTAATCAAATTTCAAAAACGTGAGTTTTAATTATTATTTTTTTGCCATCCATCTGTCAACACCATTTTATTGCTTTAGAACCTTCTAAATGTATTTGTTTTTTGCACACTTTTCACATGTATTTAAAAATATATTAGTGTAATGTTCCGTTTGGAACTATGGTTGTAATTTACGCGCAGTGGGGCAAACTCCGCATATTAAATATGTTTAAATAATATTAACAAAATATAGATGTATTTGCCTAGTATTTTCGTGGGATCGGAAAACCCTCATACCAATTTTTATAACGTGATCAAGCCGTACCCAAACAGCTTATCAAGTGCGTCAAACCATCCCAGGTTACGCGTCGTAATTGTAATCAAATGTTTGTGCTGTCGATTCCTGAGTCCTCTCATTCCCTTGAGTTGTCATCAACCACGGTACATCTATTTGTCTTTGCAGACTTGACAATCATAGCTGTTGGAATAGGAGGATACAACTTGGTGGAACTTCAATTTGCTGCCACTGATGCCGACAAACACGTGTTCACTGCTGAACACTTCAGCCAACTCGTTAACCTGGTGAAAGCGTTGAGGACGGAGACTTGCGAAAGTGAGAGAGACGGCGCGCGCGTAGTTAGAGCAGAGTTCGCATGAGTGGGAGAAACTACGATATGCCTTGTAAACCGTAACTGTACTGTAACTTACTGTAACTTGATTGGATCAGCAGGACAAAAACAATAGGGAAACCGTCACGGCATGCCGTACAGTAACCGTGCCGTAGTCAGTGCCGTAGTTTATCCCACTTTTGCTCACTGCCATGTGTCGAACCTCGTACCAAGGAGCCTTTGCGCGCCCTCTGTCGTGTACCATGAACATCGCGTGTAATCCCTTTTTTAGAGAGATCTGGGTACGATATTACATTGCGTGGACACGTCTACTATTATTATACCATGGTAGCCTCGGATTCATTTGTTCTCCGAGGCACATTTAAAACCACTAATTTCCCGCCGGGAATGAATATTTCTAAATTTCCCCTGCATGCGTAATGAGGGAAAATTAGAAGAGAATGCAGGCTGGAAGTGAGAGGGTCAAAAGCCTCAACTCCTGCTTCCCTCTGGCACGACTAGCCCTGCGCTCCCAGGTGAAAAATACTGAATCCAAACGTTCTTAATTTTAACAACTTTGAAAGATTTTAAGTATCACATGAATATTGACAGTGTCAAAAGCCTCCGGTATGTGACAAATAAGTATATTCACAGGAAAAACCGCTGAAGTACAGCAGACCGGAAAAGTTGGCGACCGGCTCTGGCGGTCATGGGAGGTAAATAAAGTTTATCTAAAATAGCTTTCCTTCTGTCTTCAGCTCCTGCGCAGTTGACGATTGATTTTAGCGTGAACGCTGGTCCTAACGAGACCGTTGTGACAGGATATGTATCACCTGGTAAATCAAGATTTTTCTCACTCGCAGCAGAGAATTTCTACACCGTTGAAAACATGTACATTGAGGTAAGAAAGTCGTTAAATTTAACGAGATACTCAGTGGTGAATAATGTATGTTCGACTTTGCTAATGTTGTATGCCTTTTCCAGGAAACAGTCACGTGCTGATATATCACTTCAATAACAAATGAATTTAGCTCGTGGTCCCATGGGAAAGGCCGGCTTTACTGGCCGGCAAACAGACTTACAAATGCTGTTTTAAAAAGATCGACAATCGATTGGAGGTGGAAAATAGCTAATAACATTACCGATCTCATACAAGTTCCTTTAAATATATGAATTCGGATATTTCTCCCATTCGATTGTGATTGCTTTCCTGCAAAAGGCCCATAGTCCATCAGCTATACGACGCAACTTTCTACTACAGTTGTTCATTTTACGAGTTTTTGAAAATTCAATTCTCTGTTTGACCTTATTCACAAAGGCATCAAAACGAGGCCAGTTTTCCTAACTTGTCACAGGAAGAAATAAATCTACAGTTGATGGCGCAAAATGACGTTAATTTCCTCATGATACAAAAGAATACAACAGTGCAGTACGACAGAAACTAAGAAATAATAATAATAGAACTATATTTGAGTGTCAATGTTTTAGCATGATATTGTTTGAGTACTTCTGTGAAGACATTTTTGGTTTACAAATAATACTCTATGTTCTACGCTTGTTTGAAATGCTGAAAAATTGACCTTTCCTGACCCATGACCGCGTTAGAAAAAGCCTGGGTCGATTCCCGGGTCGACGTCATCTCATTAATGCATTATCCTCCATGGCGCCTTTCTATCACAACAACATCGATTTATAGAAAATATACACAGTTTGTGAGTTGTTAGTAAAGAAAAAAGTCATTTTAGACAAAATGCTAAGTATTTATTCAAATTATTGCAAAGTCGAATTAATGAGATGACGTCTACCCGGTACTCGACCCAGGCTTTTTCTAACACGGTCATGGGTCAGGAAAGGTCAATTTTTCACCATTTCAAACAAGCGTAGAACATAGAGTATTCTTCGTAAACCAAAAATTTCTTCGCAAAAGTACTCAAAACCTTTCAAAGATTCATAGGTCGAAAAATGTCAAGAAGGGTTAGAAGCACTTTAACGTCCTGATTCAAGAAGACGCGAAGGTCTAACCATTTGCAGATGTCAGAGCAAAGGCAGCACTTCGTAGTCTTCTCCCAGCTGTGTTGAAACATCTTGAGTGGTGGTCAGCCGGGGTTTGAACCCGCGACCTCCCACGCAACAGACCAATCAATGCTTAACCACTGAACTAACCAGGAGGCAGTCAAATTTCTGACCGACTCCAATAGGCCATTTTGCCGATGTTGCGCACGCATCAGTTGAACAGTAGACGCGAGCTGCTACTATAAACGAGTCTCGTTCTTACGATGACATACGTTTTTCCCAGGAACCGTGAGTGATCCACTCCTATTCTTTTAACGAAGGTTGCTTATTCCATACTTTACTGTGTAGAACATAATGTCTCAAATAAACAATACAATTCAGTAGTTGTCAATACTTGTATGGAGTCATTTTTTAAATGTTCTATTTCGGTTACTCTACATCCGAAGAGGAAGGATTAATCATTTATAACAACATTTTCTTTAGTTTTCTGTTTAAACCAAAGTGATGCATTAGAGATAAAATCTAACACAGGTAGACAATGGAAAATACAATCTTCTATAGAATCATCCAGACCGCAGTAGATGCACTTATCATCAGCAACAATATTGCAGTTCTTTTCTCGTGAAGAATCTTGAAAGTTGTTTGCAAAACCCTAACATCATGGCATATGAGTTTAGAAAGTTTTAAACAATTTTCACATTCTTTCATTACATCTCAGTGCCAAAGTAATTCTTCTTCCACAATGAACAAGATCGCCACATATCATTATTGTCCCTAGGTGTTGATAGGTATAAACCAACGTTGGGTGGTCTAGCGCCGTGAAATTTGCACATGACAGGCCTGCATAAGAACGACAAAAACAACATGCCCATTGCAAATTTGAACCCTCTCTTATAAAATCCTGAATCCTCCTGATTAGCGAAGCCATTGCTTTCATAAAAATAGCAAGAAAAGTTCGTTTTAATAAAATTTTAGTTTCACTGAGCTTTCTCTGTGTGTCAACTCGATACCAGGTCACCCCGTACTTTGGTGAAGTAACTGTCTATGCATCTCGGACTCACGTCAATCCAGGGCCTGGGAACTACACATACAAACTGGAGCCCAAAGGTAGGTGTTACACCGCATGGGAAAACGTTATGCTCCGCTGACCGATTAGAACGAAGGCTCTAGAGTTCAATACAAGTTTCCCAGGGCTTAAACTTTTCTATTAAATAATTTTGTAACTTAGTAAACTCACAGGGAATTACAAATTAAGAAAACTTAAATCTACTAAAGTTTCAGGCTTAACTTTAATGTAGTTTTGTTGATTTTGTGAAACTGACAGGTGAGTGCTTTTGTTTTCTTTCGATTTCATCAATCAATCAACAACTTTATTAACGTGTCTAAAAACTTCTAGCGCACCACAGGTGGTGTACTAATCGGGGACACCTTGAGCGGGAAACTGACGGACGCGCGCGCGCTAGATCCACCAAAAGCGCATGCGCATGATGTTTTGCCGCGGTGGACATGTCTGAAACAATCCACCGTACCGAAAATTAAAAGATGGCGGGTTGCACTTTTACCCATAATCCTTTGCGCGCGAAAATCTTTAAATCCGTTCTAAAATCAATGTAGATAGGTTTTAAATCTTATAAACAAGCCAGTACAAGTGCTGTTATTAATACACCATTGAAAATTACATGGGATTTCTTCGTGTTATTTTGACTGTGTTAGGTTCGCAAGGGATTGTGGTCCAATGTACAGCTGTCATATTTTTCGTTATCATGGACTGCAGGCAACCTTAATTTCCCTTAAATTGGTGACTGTATATCATGGCGTTACTACCTAGCGATATATATATTAATATAAGCTGATATGCTATTCATTTTAGGTACGTCAAGGAGTCGCCGAAGCACGGAGTCAACAGGTATACGAGGAATATGAGTGAAAATAATAGTTAATGCACCTAGCAACCTTATCAATCATGTCAAATTAGTTCCAATTCAGACGGCGAACTTTTCATGCGCCGAACTTAATATATGAATTGCCTGAAGATATCAGATTATCTGATACAGTTAATATTTTTAGAACTAAACTACGTATACATGAACATACAATATTGTAATTACAATCGGTTATAAGACACGTCAAACATGTAAAGCAGTAGGCAATCTTTTTACGATTTTTTATTTTATTTTTAATGTTATGCTCTTACTGATGGTTTCTTACGTGTATAAATAAAGTATGTATGTATGTATGAATTAAGTACAGCAGAAGAGCAGCGTCAGAATTAATTGAGTTCCACATGTTTGAATTTTGAGCCGAAGGGCCCGGGTTGTTTGAAGCAAGGGTACCCGGTAAGTGCTACCCCGGGGTTAAATCTCTAACCCGAGGTTAAACTGTACAGATTACAATTACAGATTTAGCGCTATCCTAGGAGTAAAGTTACCCGGGCCCAGATGAAGGATTAGGTTCAGTAGATGAATTAGGTTCGGTAGATGAATTAGGTTCGGCAGATGATGCTGTCGCATGATACGACACTGGAGCCGCTCTTCTCATTTGTCAAACTGGTTAAATGCAGAAATTATGTCGTCTTGAAATTTAGTTTTCTCGCTGATGGAAAACGGTATGTGTGTTAAGTTAGAACAAGAGAGCATAAATAAGAGAGGGAGATGGATTTGTGTCGGGCCCTCTTTTCTTTCTTTTCCTTCTCCGCACCCTCCCCCCTCCCCAAGGGCCTGATACTCAGGTTAGAATTTCAGCCGTCTTCCGGTTACTAAAAATAGCCGATTTTATTCGACATTATCATCGCACGCCACACACTACGAGATTCCCTCTATTACTTATGCTCTATTGGTTAGAACTCCCTGTGCCCAGATTCCCTCATCGATACAATCCGGAACAACGAATTAAGTTCAACCAGTCACTCCAGCGTCAAACTTAATAGAATTAGGTTCGGCGTATGATATGTTCGCCGTCTGAATCAACAGTCGCTCCAGGTGGGGCATTTGACAAATGAGAACGTTGCAAATGCCCCAACGTCAAACTTAATGGCATTACTTTAGTTCAGCGCATGAAATGTTCGCCGTCTGAATGAACAGTCGCTCCAACGTCAAACTTAATAGAATTAGGTTCGGCGCATGAAATTTTCACCGTCTGTAACGAACCTAACCCTTATCTAAATAATTCTAATGGCTTCTGCGCACAATAATTAATGAAAAGTATAATTTTATCGGGTTTTTATCGGATGTTATTAGTAAAATAAACGAGGCTGCCAATTAAGAGTAAAACCGGTAAATCCTGTATTCGGTGAAATAAGACTGACAACGATCTCTGTGTGCCTGTTATTGTTACTTGGATCAAAGGTGAGGGCAGCTTTTTAGATGTACACTGACACATTTATGCAAAACCAAGTCAAACAATGCAAGTGAATACTGAAAGGCTCCGTTCATGGCCCGTGGGGGGAGGGTGGTGTGGGGCCCGAACCAGGACACAGATATTTCAACTCGTTGCACTATAAGTTTCACTCCTTTATCTTGATAACAACAACAGCAGATTACAAGCGTACGGTGAAAACTAGAACGAATAAACAAAGACATAAATTCAATGAATTACAAACTGAAATTGTGCCCAGAACAGACTCTTGGAGTAAATGAACGTCTTAACTTACAATTCTGCGCGGCTGGGCGAGACAATGGTAGAACAAAAGGGATCAGTTTCGTAGCTCAGACTGGATCTGCAATGCATGCATTCAGGAATCTCAGACCATGTGCCGTAAGTCACGTGACTTTTGGCCACAGGCAGCCCGCGCGCAATGTCAAACGAAAACAGTTTTCAATTATCTAAACAGTTCGGTCGGAACAGGCCCAAACAGGTGGGGCACTCTTGTTTATGTCGTATTATATATGTGCGGGGGCACAGAGGTTTAAACCTAATATAGACTTCAAGGTACGGAGTTTGCTTAACAAATATGTGGAATTCCGGGTTATATACGACTCAGAGTAATCAATCAGGGTGGAAATCAGGGTGAAAATCAGGCTGGAAATCGAGTCTGGCTGGAAATCCAGGTTCGTTTTCACAATAATCGTGTCCGGTTCTGGACCCCATGGCTGCACGGATTAATCCTGGTTTCTGGGAAACTACCCACCCACCCTCCCTTGGATATGCATCGTTCTATTAATGATTACCATTAAAGGCTAGGGTGAAGTATGGGGGAGGGGTGGGGATTTCCTAGAAACCGTGATTGATCCGGGTGCACACACAGGAGGTCTTCACCTCTCAAAATCTTGCATTTTATTGGACCCCATTTGGATTGCACTAAGGTAGAATTCCATTGTTTTAGGGTTAGGGTTTGTATTGTTTCAGTTAGGCATTGTTTGGATAGCAGGTTCCGAGGAGGTGAAGGCCGCTCCTGCACATACCTATCCATTTAACCCGGGGGAGGGGGGGGGGGGGGAGGGATCCCATATAAAAGGGGTAAGGATGCTCGTCGGACATTTTCGATTTCACCCCTAAGAGGTACTAAAATGGGCGTGGCTCAAGCTTATTTTGACCCCTAAAAGGTACCGATAAAAACATGCCAACATTTTAAGCTTTCGATGCCTTTTATTGCTATTATTTGATGTTGTATCATCAAGCACATTCTTCCTTGTTGTTTTCAAAAGCGCTGTCATTCTCTAGCATTCGGTGACACCCGACCCCTAAAAGGTACCGCTTTACATAGAAATGTCTGTGTTTGATCGTGAATACCCTAAGTGGTACTAAACTCCTGATTTTGACCCCTAAAAGGTACGACGAGCATCCATGTACCCCTCATATAAGGGAGTCCCCCCCCCCGGGCCATTTAACATATAAGTGATTCCCGGGGGAGGTTCATCGAGAGGTCGAATACAATCGACGTCCAAGTAGTTAAAAATTAAAAGTCTGGAATGAGGCCAAGTTACGGTAACGACTTACTGTACGGCATGCCGTGGCACTGAAATGGCTTCCCTATTGTTTTTGTCCTTCTGATCCAATCAAATTACAAAGTTACGGTACGGCATGGTTACGGTAAGGGTACGGACAAGCCGTAGTTTTATCCCATTGATACGGAATCCGCTCTAATGGTTTTTGTTCGTTTGTAGGTGCAGGAGAGCCACTCACCTTGCACGTGTCCGCGGCTTGCCAAGGTAAGGTCTATTAAAACGTTAGTTAGTGATATCAAACAATTTGGGGAATGAGAAATAGAGCTATGCCAGGAATAATTATCAACGACGAGAAACAATCATTTTGGGTTTTCAAGACTAGTCCGAAATCTATGACTATAAGTGTCGAACCTCTATGCTTAGGTTACAACAAGACGACATGCCCTGCCTTGTATATGGCAATCAAGGGAACGCAGTCAAAGCTTTCCTGTTCCGGTAAGTACAATCAGTCAAAGGGTGAATTAGCTAGATCAGAATTATGCTGTGCAATAAAAGCATGAATACTATTAATTCAGCCGGAGCCAATTCTAATTTCATAATTAAAACAATCCGCCCAATAAAACAATCTACCCGGATTTGCTGTAAAAGAGCTACAGACTCATTGATCGACGGCAGATAACGGATGAAGAGCAAGTAAACTAAAAAATGGTATTAAAAATTGGTATAAAGAACCAAAAAAATATAAACTAGCACATTTTGTTTAATTCGATGTCAAATTTAAAATAACGAAATTTTAGTATGTTAATATTAAAATGAAATAACGTCTTTAGATCATGCAATCACGTTTGTATATTGACGTTATTGTGATGTCATAATGCACGACTCCTTTTAAGGTCAAATTCTGCGTTACCAACACGTTTGAAATAAAGCATGTTATCAAAGCAACATAAATATGTGTTCTTGATTGTCGAAATTTTAAAGTCTCTATGCTTACATCGATCATGCTTTCTACATTGAAGAAACATAAAAAAGACCATATTGCGGCTATTCAGTGTACAATAAGTACCTTTCCTCTTTAAAACCCGAAAAATACTATGACGTCATAATGACGTATTTTCACTGTGAATTTTAAAGTATTTCCTCATTCTAAAAACATACGATTGTGGGTACCAATTTAATCTTTAATATTTTAAACTCTGAAAGAAGAAAGAAGAAGTTTTTTGTAAATGGTTCTATAGTGTATATTTCCCGCCAAATTTTGAATCAAGATTCAAGGCATCAAGATTTTGGCGGGAATTTTTATCAAAATTCACAATTTAAGAACTTTTCTCGAGTTTTCGGTTACTTTGTTGTCAACATGATGGGAAATCGAATATATGTAATTTACTGATGTTAAAGGTACTTGAAAACATTGGGATACATGACGTAATTGTGACGTCATCAAGATGTCTACGGTAGTACAAAACATCGGATTTTGTTTTGGTCATCCGTCTAAATCCTCCCACAAAAATTCAATATTCTACGTTAGAAACTTTTGAAAATATAGCAAAGTGATCGATTTGAGGTCATTTGTGCCAACGGGTCCTTCCAGTACAAGCCATGTCACGTGATTTTGAAAACTATTGGCCATCAAGATTCATGCCTGTGATAGACCTAATTAAGCTACAAGGATTACATCATAATGATGACTACTGAAGGAAAAGATGGAAATAAAAATCGGTGTCAGAACTAGTACTGTGGCTCGAACCATCGTCCTCATGATTGCTCCCGACTGCTAGTCCTCTGTCACTATCAGGTCGTGAAAAAATTACAATCACAACCCTTGTAATCTATAATTGGATGCAACAAAATATAGACAAACAATATTGTAGTCGCACGAGAAGACGTTTCAAACACTCATTGTTCGTCTTTCAACAGGGGATTCCAAATATCTTGAAAACTGATCATGATTTGTTTTCTCAATATTTGGAACTCCTGATAAAAGACTCCAATTCATGTTTGAAGTAGTTCGTCAAAGTTTCAGCGAAGCGGACCTGAAAGATTCCAGCCAGTGGAGTAATTGCAGAATATACTCAGTGCCACTTCAGGAATGTACTTAGTAATACTTTATTTTCCATTGTTTCCATACAAAGCTTACCCAACTATTTTAACAAACCCTAACCGACTAACCACACATTCCTGAAGTGGCAGGGTGTTCTACAGGTAAGCCGACGTACGTTTTGTCTCCACAGAACGCGAATGCACCCTGCCAAATCAGATCAAATTCCGCATTAAAAAAGGTAGGCATCAACAGGGAATTTGTATACACTCTTTTCTTAATTGAACAATGGTATACCTTATTCAAATATGTCGCCCTAATTTGCATATAGTACTGCAATATGACGAACAGAAATTACATCCCAACCGAAATTACCGAAATTTGGGTGTAAATGGAATCAACAATAGTCTTCAATTCAGGAAAATATTGGATATCATTTCAATCAAGCATCGAGGGAGGGGTTTGTTGCCAATAGGCTAATTCAAAGGATTTTTCAACATTTCGATATCTACAGTAAAAATATCGACCTTGTTGAAAAGAGTACCTCAATATTTAGTCAAATGATCCCAAAGTTGAGAGTTTTGTAAACTGTTGCACCCCCGCAAACAAACGTCTGTAGAAATTGCGCACTTGACTCCTAACTCTCAAATTTGGGATTTCATTGATTTTAAGGTCATCTTTTTAGCAATGTCGGTGGTTTTGCTGGTTTTACATAACTTTCAGGTATGCAAAGAAACTATTAGAACTAAAATTGTGCAGACGGGGCGCAATCTCCATCGCCAGTTTCCTCTTCCATATTACTCAGTTATATAATCTCCTACTTGTGTGTTTACAGCTATTTCAAAAAGATTGTCCCGTCAAATGACAAAATAACAAGCGACATTCCCAGACCGAAATGGATTGTGGCTGTAACTTTCCAGCCGTGCGAAACGGATAAACTACCATTAATATTCGTCCTAAAGTGTTGACCCCCCCCAAAAAAACAAATAAATTCACCAGACTATCAGCTACAACCACAATCTATTTCGGTCTGGTAATGTCGTTTACCGTTAATTTTTCGTTTGCCGCTTGGCGTTTGTCGTTTTCCGTTTCTCCATTGCCATTCCTGGGACAACCCTTCCTGAAATAGGTGTATAACAATCCTTTGATATACGAAAAATGACAAACGCTTCAAACTAAACTTCAGCAGCATTGTGCATACACCCTATTTGGTAGCTTTAGTCGTAATTCAGCGCTAAAACTGCGGTAATGCAGTGAGTGACGTTATGATCCATTTTTCTTTGTTTAAATAATGGGGGGAAATCAATAGAACATTTAACGATAACGAGTGAAAACATTATTTATTTGTGATTAAAACTGCATTAAACACTTAAGCCTGTTTGAAACCATTAATTAAGTTCGGTGCTGGCACGGCATGTATGAAACGGGCCCACGTAACTTAATATGATCTATTCTCGGTTGCTTGTGTTCCTTGTTCCTTCTTTTTGTGTTTCTTGAATTTCTTGTTTCGCTGAGACCCGTACGTAGATCGAGGCCCCAATCCGCGAGGAGGGATCTCCGGGGGTACGAATTCGCTAGCAGATATGGACTGGGGGTCCAAATCCGCTAGTGGATATATATGGACCGGGGACTACAAATCCGCTATGACACCGGACAAAGACCCATGCGTCTAACTCGTCTACCCAAAGCCAAATAAAGCGTGAACGTATAATTGCTTGATTTTGATTTCAATATCTTTTCAGGACATCCAAGCAATGCCAAGCGTGTTCAAGACTCAATCCTCGTGATGATTCTCTCGCTGTCCGGCTTCCTGTTTATGTAACCGATGAAGTTTGCAATTGGACTTGCATGTTGCTGTTATAATCTAGAAACTTTTTATAGAATTCTAAAAGGCTAAGCTTGCTCATGAAGGATAGGTAATTACACAGTAAACTTTTTTTGCAATTATAAACACAAACAAAGTTGCAAGTTGCACGAACGTTTTAGCGTCGGTACATCCCCTAGCGCAACTATTTTTCAACCAACGCACTAAATTCGCGTCTCCGGCACTTGCTGATCGCAGAGCGATAAGAACCTCTGGCAATGATCCAGGGGAGCTAAATTCCACTGAATTCGATCTGTGCCTGTTAGGCACACATGCTGATCATTTGCAAGTGATGGCCTGTTCGTTTGTTTCAGGGTCCCGTTAAAATTTAGTATTTTTTTATATCAACTGTTGCACGAAAAGTTGATTTGGTTTCTATTTTCGCGGCAACGAATTTCACGTAAAAATAACGTGTAACATGGGGCGTGCAACTTGTCTCGCGACAGTGTAAAACATTGAGTGCACCTTGCAACAATTTTGTACTTGCAACATTAGTGACTATATATAAAAAGCTAGAACTGTTTAAAATAGAAAGCAAAGTGTTAAAAGACCTAATCAGTTGAGAATATTTGTCGCGTGGATGACAAGTTCTCCTCTCTTGCCCAAACAGGGGCAACGAGAATGAATGACATTGTAGAACGAAAATAAAGCTTCCAGCTTACAAATCCTAGCATATCCACGCGATTTTCTTCACTCAAATGACTTCGAATTCCAAACTACTCGGTATTCCACCCAATTCACCTTTTACCGGATAAAAGCTCGAGAAACTTGAAATGCTATTGTACTGTACTTGACACTGATTGGCTCAAATATATAGCCGTAAATTGGAATTCTTTGTTTTCGTTCTGTAATGTGATTGGTTCTCTTGGTTCTCGGTTTCTAAGTGGCACTTGTTAGTGTTAACATATAGCTAGCGTATCCTCAGTTGAGATATTTTATATTGTAAAACCTGTCACATGTCGGTCGCATCAGGTATTCACTAGCCTGCCATGCACTTCGATCGTATCATTGTAACAATAACTGATGTATCTAAGGGAAGAGGTCAAAACAATGGATTTCGATCAATGGGACGTGATGGGTGGCGGGCAATACCCCCTACCCGTTTTCTCGAGGGTGATTTTCTGGCGTTGTAAAATAGGGATACCTGACTTTAATGCAGACTTCCCTGCCTGTAGCAACTAGAAATATAGTTACTTCTTCAATAAGTACTTTATCCAAGATATTTGTGGTCAAAAATCTAGATTTTGCCAAAATAGGTGGTGGGTTCCGGGTACAACCCCCCCCCCCCCCCCCCCCTCAAAAAGTACCATTGTTTTGAGCTCTTCCCTAATTAGGAATAGACTACACATTTCAATGTGTTTACTGGCGAAATAAAGCACTTGGGATGTTGGGAGAACACAAGAAATGCTTGAAAATCACAAGCCGAAGGCGCACGATTTTCAAGCATTTCAAGTGTTCTCCCAACTGATCCCAAGTGCTTTACTTCAGCAGTAAACACATTGAAATGTGTGGTCTATTGCTTTTATGATATAACTACGCAAGCAGGTGTGCCGATTTCTATGTGTTTACCGGCACAATAGAGCATACAGCCAATCAGAGCGCTCGTACTATCTGCCGTTATATTATAACAATGAATAAAGATATGATTGTATTATAAGTGGCCAGAGCCTGGTTTTCACGGCTAGCGACCTATATAAGCACTATCAACATAAGTAGACGTACACAGTGCCGTTGATTTTTATCGCTAGCGGCGTTACTTGTTCTTTAGTTAAAATTTAATGTCGGTAACTCGATATTGCTGTTTTCACTCAATCCCCAGAGATTGAAATGACAAAGGGCATGGCGGCCATGTTGGTGCCCCAACAAAAGAAGCTAACGACGAATCTATTGTTTTAGGGCACCACGATGGTGGCTATGACGTCAAGTGAAAGCCAGCAATTCTGGATACTGATGTTAATCAAGAGACTATCACGGAGAGACAATAGCTGACAACCTCGTTCCCAGGGGTCTATACGCGCCGTAATCCAATATGGCGTCGAAAGAACTCCTGGTACAGGCTGGTCATGTGACACAAAAATATGCCCCTGGGAACGAGGTTGAATAGCTGATATTAAGTTGGCGTCTACGAATAGCAGTTCAGCGGTATTGATCCGAACGCCTCACTTCGATGTAACGAAGCGCCATTGAATCCATCGTAGGATACTTGCATGATGGGCGTCATTTGGCTACAACTACCAAAATCCTTTTCGAATTCTTATTATTATTCAGATTTCACAACTCCTTTGAGAATACCAAGACAATGGTCTAAATTAGAGGAACAAAAGAAACCGCGCACAGAATTCTGGTAGTTTTAGTCAAATGACGTCATCGTGCAACTGTCCTATTTATTGCATGACACCAATACCCTCTTAACTAGCACGACTAATTTAGATACACATTTTGAATAGCGCTTCATTACAGCGAGGTGGGTTCACCCTTCATGTAGGCAGACATGTACCAAATTGTATTGTGTCCTGTTGTATTGTGTATTTAGTTCTATTGTTTTGTTTTGTGTTAATTCTATTGTATTTTGGTAGCAATTCATGGGTTGCCAACATGAAAGGACCACCGCGAAGTGAGGCGCTCGGGTCAATACCAATGAAACTACTATTCGTAGACGCCGCTAATATCAGCTGTTCAGTAACTGGCTTTTCGTTTGATCAAGTCAGTTCGGCGCTGCCAGTGAGTCGGGTCAATATCAAATCAGATAACAGCAACTTCTCCATCTTATTCATGCCAATCCCATGCGGAAAGATTCCAAATTTAGCATTGGAGCCCTTTTGAAGCGAAGCAGTCCTACTAGCACTGGTAATTGTTTGTTCGAATGAATTATCACTAACAACCTTTTATACATATCTGTTTGGATAAATTATTTTTTGGCGGTGAATTCGGCGATGCGTAAGCAACGTCTTTTTTTATATGAACGCCGAGCGAGACATGTACTGACAGCATACATTGTAGTAAGTGAAATGTTTACTATCATGGTCGTCGGGAAGATTGATTGAGATCTGTACAGTTCCGCAAATGGTCCCAGGCCCGCAAATGATCCCCAAAATGGACCGCAAATGATCCCGCTCCGCAAATGATCCCCAATGGGGACCGCAAACGACCCGTGAAAAAACATAGAATGGTATGGATTTTTACCGCTGGATAGTGGATCTAAAGTATGAATGAAAGAAAAATGACGAACAGATTTTAATAATGATGTAATGATTTTTAACCATTGGCTCCGGCAGGGAACCCCCTTTAAAACATGTCCATCAAAATCTCCATGACGTCACGCTTTAGACCAATCAGATCACACCTGTCCATAAAAATCGTATGTCGTCAGCAACATGTCCAATTTTGACAGCCTTCGCAGTGTCTGTAATTGACACTCGTGAACAAGGTGCGATTATGCTCGCTCCTGGCTAATACGCTTGTTATTACTTTTGGTATTGCTTTGAAATTGTTTCCTTGTGCGTTGTAAATAGGAGATACTGACAAGCAGGATGAGATATCTGGAAATGAAAACAAAATTGAGTCGGATTAATAGCCCACTTCCGCGATATGCTTTACTTGTCACGCACAAAAGTTTCAATACGAGGCCCCGTGCTAAATTAACTTTATTCTTTTCACAGATATTTAGCACTGAGCCTCGTATTGAAACCTTTGTGCGTGACAAGTAAAGCATGTCGCGGAAGTGGGCTATTGACCCAATGATTAAAAAAGCCTAACCAGTTTCTGGTAATAAGAACGGTCGACGAAGGACTCAGGAGTAAGAACTCTGGAGTACTGAGGAACTCGGGATTAAGATGGCATGGAATCCCAATGGGGATCATTTGCGAGCTGGGATCACTTGCGGTCCATTTTTGGGATCATTTGCGGACCTGTACAGATGATCCACTATCCAGTGGCAAAAATCCATGCCATTCTATGTTTTTTTCACGGGATTATTTGCGGTCCCAATGGAGATCATTTGCGGAGCGGGATCATTTGCGGTCCATTTTGGGGATCATTTGCGGGCCTGGGATCATTTGCGGACCTGTACAGATCGAGCAAAGCCGGATAATTACAGATACTAGACCTCCCAATGGGTACATGTGTCTACTGCCAATATATGGGTGAGCATCGCGGTAAGGGTTACAGATCGGGGCCGTTAGTGCATTGCGTGCGTTTGATCGATTTAATTTACTGAAGTGAAACTGAATAGACTTCGTGTTATGCAATATTAATATTTCTCCAGCGAGCGGACTGGAGGTTCTTTTCTCGTCTAGGTGGTTCTTTTCTCGTCTCGTCTAGGATAAGAAAGGCCGTCCTATAGGCGTTAGTTATTATATATATAATAGTCAGTCCGAAACGCACGCTCTGATTGGTCAAAAGCCGTGTGTTATTAGAGGACACACACCATGGATGACGTCATGAGCGCGCGCAGACAATTTACATTTACCTACCCCTCAAATTTGAGGGTCAGCAATGGCACGTTACGTAACAAGAAAAAATAAAATTAAATAAAAAATAAAAAGAAAATAGATGCAAAGTTCCATTGAGTTATAGTCCCTGTGAAGAAAGAGAGGCGTTGAAATTAAGGCAGTAGATGAAGACAGAGGAATGAAGCTTTCAGGTTTAGTATGCTTTGGCCTTGTCCTCGTTTTGATTGGATATTTTCATAGTTTTTAGTTTGCGATTATTATATAAAACAAATAGATTCTATTCTGCCATTCGTCTGTCCTCTTATAGATGCACAGATGACGCCAAAACGTGAAGAGAACATCAGTTACGCCACTCGTCGACTGCAACTTCCTCCCACCTCCCCGTCTGATGGACTTTGTTCTCCGCTTCAGATCAGAGTGCGGGAGGTCAGGGGTTCGAATCCCGGCCGCGTCCTTGGGCAGGGAGGTATAAGCCATTGGTCTTGTCTCCTTTCTCTTCTAATTTCAGTTACCACATGGGGACGTGAAAGATTTCGAGAAAGAGGTTAGGGGATTATCTGCCGACACAACAGCATTCTGAGGTACTAACAATCATTCATGATTGTAAACTGCACGGCAGCACATTGCGCCACAATAGCAGTCAGTATCACAATACTGATAATATCTAAATTATAATATGAATATTTACGAATAATCTAAGAATATAATCCCAATTGCCCGACCCATTCAAGGTAAACCAGCACTCGACATAGTCCTAACACAACCAAGAAACTTGAGTTGAAGTTGAGTTTGGCTTTGTTAAAGACTTCTTATTAAGTTGTATGGTATTGCGCATATATTTGAGTATACCAATCCACAGAGATTCAAATAACAAAGACGTGGCGGAAAAGAAGCTTAAACGAGAAATATTAGCTTTGATCATGCAGCCCCTTCAGGTCGTCGTCTCGTATATAAATTCACTGGCCATCTGGGTAAAAAACGAGATCCTTCGGCTCCGACAAGAGCGCCAGTTGAAATATCCTGAGCCTGTTGGAAGGCTTTCGCACGAGTGAAGTTAAATAAAACATTAAACTGCTTACATTTGATAGATGGGACTCCAAATTAGAGAGTAATTTCCTCGCGGGTCCACCATCTTGATTTACTGTATTAAATTATGTAAATAAATTAACCTGGCGAGTGTTACGTGACCAGCACAGTGCAATCTGATTGGTGGTGAACTTGAAATTTAATACATGGGCAAAAATTTTGCTGCATGAAACAAAAACAAAATAACCGCCTGCAGATTAAGACTCGGCGCTGCCAGAGGCAGCCCGAGTAATATTACAATATTTCGGCTGGCCAAACCAATATTAGGGAGCTTCAGATTCGAGTACGAGCTCGAGTACGACAACCGAGTACGACTTTTCACAATCGACGAACAGTTTAAAAAGATATATGAACAAACACACACTCTTAGTAGCTTGTTCTCGTGTTTGCAGCATTGCTTGGCAGAAATGAAAGATTTGTACTTTTCTGCGACAGAGATATTTGGAGTCTAAAAGTCGTACTCGTATTAAAAGTCGTACTTTTGAAGCTCCCTAATAATAGCCCAACAGAATCTTCATTTCCCGCCAAATTTTAATTTTTCGAATCCCTTGGGAGAATGCTGTAGTCTGATTGGTTCGTTCGGGCGGGTCGTTTATATTCGTATTCCACACGCTCACTTTCAACATCACAACCGGCTTTCGACAGACTCACAACGACTCGTACAACTACTTTTCACCCAAATTACTCCTCAAGATTGGTCCTTGGAGCACTAACAACTGAAAAGATCATCAGTTTGGCTCTTAAACTAAGTTTCTGTAGAAATTTTAGCGAGTTTGATAAGAACCTCTGGCATCCAGTATAGCTAAATTCCACTGAATTCGATCTGTGATTTAGGCACACATGCTGATCATTTGCAAGTGAGGACCTGTTCATTTGTTTCAGGGTCCCGTTAAAATTTAGTATTTTTTTATATCAACGGTTACACGAAAAGTTGATTTGGTTTCTACTTTCGGCAACGAATTTCTATCAGTTGCACGTAAAAATCGGGGGGGGGGGGGGGGGGGGGTGGGGACTCCCATATAAAAGGGGTAGGGATGCTCGTCGGACATTTTCGATTTGACCCCTAAGAGGTACTAAAATGGGCGTGGCTCAAGCTTATTTTGACCCCTAAAAGATAATAAAAATGTAAATTGATAACAGCTTTTTTGTCCAATTGACACCCGACCCCTAAAAGGTACCGCTTTACATAGAAATGTCTGTGTTTGATGGTGGATACCCTAAGTGGTACCAAACTCCTGATTTTGACCCCTAAAAGGTACGACGAGCATCCATGTACCCCTCACATAAGGGAGTCCCCCCCCCCTCCGGGGTAAAAATCACGTGTAACATGTGTCGTGCAACTTGTCTCGCGACAATGGATAACATGCCAACCAATCATGTTTACGTGTAACATGCTCGAGTGCACCTTGCAACAATTTTGCACTTGCAACATTAGTGACTATATATAAAAAGCTAGAACTGTTTAAAATAGAAAGCACAAGTGTTAAAAGACCTAATCAGTTGAGAATATTTGTCGCGTGGATAACAAGTTATCCTCTCTTGCCCAAACAGGGGCAACGAGAATGAATGACATTGTAGAACGAAAATAAAGCTTCCAGCTTACAAATCCTAGCATATTCACGCGATTTTCTTCACTCAAATGACTTCGAATTCCAAACTACTCGGTATTCCACCCAATTTACCTTTTACCGGATAAAAGCTCTAGAAACTTGAAATGCTATTGTACTGTACTCGACACTGATTGGCTGAAATATATAGCCGTATATTGGAATGCTTTGTTTTCGTTCTGTAATGTGATTGGTTCTCTTGGTTCTCGGTTTCTAAGTGGCACTTGTCAGTGTTAAAATTTAGCCAGCGTATCCCCAGTTGAGATATTTTATACTTGTAAAACCTGTCAGATGTCGGTCGCATCAGGTATTCACTAGCCTGCCATGCACTTCGATCGTATCATTGTAACAATAACTGATGTATCTAAGGGAAGAGGTCAAAACAATGGATTTCGATCAATGGGACGTGGTGGTGGGTGGCGGGCAATACCCCCTACACGTTTTCTCGAGGGTGATTTTCTGGCGTTGTAAAATAGGGATACCTGACTTTAATGCAGACTTCCCTGCCTGTAGCAACTAGAAATATAGTTACTTCTTCAATAAGTATTTTATTCAAGATATTCGTGGTCAAAAATCTAGATTTTGCCAAAATAGGTGGTGGGTTCCGGGTACAACCCCTCTTCCCTCAAAAAGTACCATTTTTTTTTATCTCTTCCCTAATTAGGCAATAGACTACACATTTCAATGTGTTTACTGGTGAAATAAAGCACTTGGGATGTTGGGAGAACACAAGAAATGCTTGAAAATCACAAGCCGAAGGCGCATGATTTCAAGCATTTCAAGTGTTCTCCCAACTGATCCCAAGTGCTTTACGTCAGCAGTAAACACATTGAAATGTGTGGTCTATTGCTTTTATGATATAACTACGCAAGCAGGTGTGCCGATTTCTATGTGTTTTCCGGCACAATAGAGCATACACTTTTTGAGTTTATAACCCAATCAGAGCGCTCGTACTATCTGGGTTATATTATAACAATGAATAAAGATGTTATTGTATTATAAGTGGCCAGAGCCTGGTTTGCACGGCTAGCGACCTGTATAAGCACTATCAACATAAGTAGACCTACGCAGTGCCGTATTTTTATCGCTAGCGGCGTTACTTGTTCTTTAGGTAAAATTAAATGTCGGTAACTCGATATTGCTGGTTTTCACTCGATTCCCAGAGATTCAAATGACAAAGGGCATGGCGGCCATGTTGGTGCCCCAACAAAAGAAGCTAACGAGGAATCTATTGTTTAAGGGCACCACGATGGTGGCTATGACGTCAAGTGAAAGCCAGCAATTCTGGATATTGATGTTAATCAAGAGACTATCACGGAGAGACAATAGCTGACAACCTCGTTCCCAGGGGTCTATACGCGCCTAATCCAATATGGCGTCGAAAGAACTCCTGGTACAGGCTGGTCATGTGACACAAAAATATGCCCCTGGGAACGAGGTTGAATAGCTGATATTAAGTTGGCGTCTACGAATAGCAGTTCAGCGGTATTGACCCGAACGCCTCACTTCGATTCAGTCTATATTTTGACTATCATTGTAATATTTACTATTATCAGGATTTTGTTGACCAAAGATTGTAAATAAGTAACATTTTATTTTGATTTGGTCCTGGACTCGATGCGAAAGCGTTGTTCAGTAATAAACGTAAACGTAAACGTGAAGCGCCATTGAAACCATCAAGATGGGCGTCATTTGGCTACAACTACCAAAATCCTTTTCGAATTCTTCTTATTATTCAGATTTAACAACTCCTTTGAGAATACCAAGACAATGGTCTAAATTAGAGGAACAAAAGAAACCGCGCACAGAATTCTGGTAGTTTTAGTCAAATGACGTCATCGTGCAACTGTCCTATTTATTGCATGACACCAATACCCTCTTAACTAGCACGACTAATTTAGATACACATTTTGAATAGCGCTTCATTACAGCGAAGTGGGTTCACCCTTCATGTAGGCAGACATGTACCAAATTGTATTGTGTTCTATTGTATTGTGTATTTAGTTCTATTGTTTTGTATTGTGTTAATTCTATTGTATTTTGATAGCAATTCATGGGTTGCCAACATGAAAGGACCACCGCGAAGTGAGGCGCTCGGGTCAATACCGATGAAACTGCTATTCGTAGACGCCACTAATATCAGCTATTCAGTAACTAGACTGGCTTGTCGTTTGATCAAGTCAGTTCGGCGCTGTCAGTGAGTCGGGTCAATATCATATCAGATAACAGCAACCTGTAAACTCCGCAATACGTCGGGCTTGGGTTGTTTCTTCTCCATCTGATTCATGCCAATCCCATGCGGAAATATTCCAAATTTAGCATTGGAGCCCCTCTTTTGAAGCCAAGCACTCCTACTAGCACTGGTAATTGTTTGTTCGAATGAATTATCACTAATTACCTTTTATACATATATGTTTGGATAAATTATTTTTTGGCGGTGAATGCAACGTCCTTTTTTATATGAACGCCGAGCGAGACATGTACTGACAGCATACATTGTAGTAAGTGAAATGTTTACTATCATGGTCGTCGGGAAGATTGATTGAGATCGAGCAAAGCTGGATAATTACAGATACTAGACCTCCCAATGGGTACATGTGTCTACTGCCAATATATGGGCGAGCATCGCGGTAAGGGTTACAGATCGGGGCCGTTTAGTGAATTGCGTGCGTTTGATCGATTTAATTTACTGAAGTGAAACTGAATAGACTTCGTGTTATGCAATATTAATATTTATTACATGGCAGCTCCGTGAGCGGGCAATATGACTCTGAATGCTGCAATCTGATTGGTTGCTCAGCGGGCAATATTTTTCCATCTTGCCCGCTCAGGATTTTACAAAACCGCTCACAATTCTTCGTAAACAAATAGCGATAGAACCCATACATTTTGAAAGAAACTAAACAATTTGTGACATGAAGGCAAATACTAATTTAAAAATCGTTCTGCCTTTTTCGTTTACAGCTAAAATTCACCTTTTTAGAGGGATTAATGCAGTTTTTCTGGCTCTTGCAAGTTCGATGAAAACAACTGCAGCAAAAGCGACTGAATTGAACGAAGCTGGACTTACGGAGATAAACAACTATAGCGAAGCTGAAATGGCCGTGACTTCAAAAACACAAAGAAAGGTTCGGCTACCTCACAACGCTACTACAATCGTGGTACAAAGAAATAAAATTACTACGGAAACGAGTAAGCTTAGCACACAGTTTCATCAAAGAAACTAGCAGGTTTTATATTGTATGAGCTAAGAAATTCAGCATTTACATTTGGTAAATGGCATACAAATTAAGAGTATTTACTAGATTAATACTTACAAGTTTGTTTGTATTCTTCTACAGCTCTATTTGTCAAGTTTTGCAGTGTGCTTATCTGAGTTATCAGCTCCTGGAGAATCAATGAAGTTCCATATCGCAGATCCTTGTGCAGGCTTGTAGGCAGTAGTAGTACAGTAATGGACGTGCTGTTCGATATTCAGATCATGATCTTACACCTTATATAAGTAAAGGTTCGGCTCAGAACTAGGCAGTCTAACAGCAAAGGAATGCAGAAAGGTGATAATCTCAATTCTGATTGGCTGAGAACACACAGCTAATTCTCGATAGCTGTCTATAGCATTGACTGCGCATGTGTACAATATTATCTTTAGGTTGTGACGTCACACTGCTATTATCTGTAGGTAGCGCTCGATGATAAGCAAGTAGGACCGTTTACGCTAGAAAGTAGAGATATTATTTCGCTTTACGTTGTGCCATTTTGCTATTTTAAGCTCAGCTATGTTTCCAGTCTTTCAGTTTTCCCTAAACTTGTAAGTAAAAGCAATTTGAGCTCGAATAAGAAACAACACATCTTGAAAATCAATGGTAAACAGACCAATTTACGGCGTTTCATTTATAGATTCGTTTTCGCTAGCCGTTACTTTTTGCTGAAACCTCGTTCCCGTGTAACATCGCTCACTTTCAAAATTAGGAAACTGCAGATATAACAAAGATTGTCATTGGACATTCCATACTCACTGTCTATCGTTCGCTACTCACTGTCTATCACAGATTAGTTTGTAATATAATACTGGTATGTTTATATACTAAATACAATTAGACGATAAAGTGATGCGTTTTATGCTTACTTGAGAATTCCTTTGGACAGGGAAAAATGAAACCACCTGCCCTCCTTTCTATTTCGCTGTCTACGCTGGAAATGTGGACTGTACTTGTACTGGTGAGTATTGGCCGCTACTAAATTGAAAAAAAGGACTGGGACCGAGTTTGTACAGTTAATCCAATTAACAAATAAACCTCGCCATAAGAAAGATCACATCGGAATTAGTAAGAATACCAAGCTTGAGCATGATCTGGTAAATAGAAACTGAATAGCAAGCTTGAGCATGATCTGGTAAATAGAAACTGAATACCAAGCTTGAGCATGATCTGGTAAATAGAAACTGAATAGCAAGCTTGAGCATGATCTGGTAAATAGAAACTGAATAGCAAGCTTGAGCATGATCTGGTAAATAGAAACTGAATAGCAAGCTTGAGCATGATCTGGTAAATAGAAACTGAATAGCAAGCTTGAGCATGATCTGGTAAATAGAAACTGAATAGCAAGCTTGAGCATGATCTGGTAAATAGAAACTGAATACCAAGCTTGAGCATGATCTGGTAAATAGAAACTGAATACCAAGCTTGAGCATGATCTGGTAAATAGAAACTGAATACCAAGCTTGAGCATGATCTGGTAAATAGAAACTGAATACCAAGCTTGAGCATGATCTGGTAAATAGAAACTGAATAGCAAGCTTGAGCATGATCTGGTAAATAGAAACTGAATAGCAAGTTTGCAAAATTCGCAAAAATAAGAGACGTTTGTATGGATTGGTAGGACAAGCGTCCCTACAATCCATACACGTCTCTTATTTTTGCGATTTTTGAAAGCTTATCACGTGATAAATATACGTGATAAATATCCGATGAAACGTCCCCAAATTTGGTAAACTTACTAATTTCAATCAGTGCTCTTTCTTATGACGGAGTTCATTTCTTAATTAGATGAACTTAGCGAACTCGATCCAGTCCTTTTTCAATTTGGTAGTGTCCAATTGGCATAACAACGTGTAACCTCGTTTGCATGTGTGAAATAATGATATAACAAGTACTCTCATTGGTTGAAAAACGATTACCTTAAAGGGCCGTCTCAACCTCCATTTTTAATGGCCGCCAAGCCAAAATTCAGTTTATGGTCTCTAGTGAGAAGATTTGTAGAAATACGTACGTTAATCAACAGATCCTGAATACCTTAATTTGTTTAATTCAGAATTGAATTACAGGAAAGGAAACTGATAGCTTGTGAGGTGCACAAAGGATACTGGTTGAGTCGGCCCCTTTAACGCCATGGTTACTAAAGTCCTTCGAGCTCGTCCTTCCATTCAAAACTTCCCTCAATCACAAATCGTTAACGTATACATAGTTCCAATTAAAAACACTTCAGATCAATCAGAACGCAGCAATGTTTCCCGAGAAAATATGGCCGCCATCTTGTCCCACAAGCTCGTCAGAAGGAGATGAAATCACAAACTTGAGTTCTTCGATAAGATTCAGCGAATTCACCAAAAGTAGAAAATCGATATCTCACTCAGCATGTCACGAACTCAGCGTTTTTTGTCATTTTTGTTTTGAATTTTTCGAGTTAATAAAGTTTATCTGCGGCTTGTGGAACATAGCAACAGTACCTAAGGGGGAGGACATAGCAACAGTACCTAAGAGGGGAGGACATAACAACAGTAACTAAGAGGGGAGGACATAGCAACAGTATATAAGAGGGGAGGACATAGCAACAGTACCTAAGGGGGAGGACATAGCAACAGTACCTAAGGGGGAGGACATAGCAACAGTACCTAAGAGGGGAGGACATAACAACAGTAACTAAGAGGGGAGGACATAGCAACAGTACCTAAGAGGGGAGGACATAGCAACAGTATATAAGAGGGGAGGACATAGCAACAGTAACTAAGAGGGAGGACATAGCAGCAGTAACTAAGAGGGGAGGACATAGCAACAGTATATAAGAGGGGAGGACATAGCAACAGTAACTAAGAGGGAGGACATAACAACAGTAACTAAGAGGGGAGGACATAGCAACAGTACCTAAGAGGGGAGGACATAGCAACAGTATATAAGAGGGGAGGACATAGCAACAGTAACTAAGAGGGAGGACATAGCAGCAGTAACTAAGAGGGGAGGACATAGCAACAGTATATAAGAGGGGAGGACATAGCAACAGTAACTAAGAGGGAGGACATAGCAACAGCAACTAAGAGGGGAGGACATAGCAACAGTAACTAAGAGGGAGGACATAGCAACAGTAACTAAGAGGGAGGACATAGCAACAGCAACTAATAGGGGAGGTGCTAATTTTGCAGCTATGGAACTATGAATTCCTATGGGAAAATATATTTTATCTAGCTCTTCAATTGTTTCCTCGTTTTTCAGTTTATCCGAAAGACGACCATCTTGTTTACTAGGGATTGTTTTGAGGTGTCAATTAAGCCTGAAAGCAACACCCTCCGGCAGGGTTATCACAGACACCAAAGCTAATTACTGGTGAAAGCACTTAACCTTATTTGACTTCTTGATTCAGTGTTTAAAGGAGAATACAATCACGTGGCAAGACACTTGTACGAGATCGGTAGTACAGTGTTATTAGCAAAACCTGTTTGTAAATACTATTTCCCACCTCCAATTGATTGTCTATCTTTCTAAAACACCGTTTTGAAGATTGTTTGCCATCCAGAAAACCTTTCCCATGGGATCATGAGCTCAATTGATCGGTTATTGAAGTGATATATCAGCATGTGACTGTTTCCAGTAAAGCTTAAGCCGTTCCCATGGGATCACGAGCTCAATTCATTGGTTATTGAAGTGATATATCAGCACGTGACTGTTTCCCATGGGATCACGAGCTCACTGAATTAATTGGTTATTGTAGTGATACATCAGCACGTGACTGTTTCCAGTAAAGCCTTTCCCATGGGATCACGAGCTCAATTCATTGGTTATTGAAGTTATACATCAGCACGTGACTGTTTCCTGCAAAAGGCGTATTTGTTTCTACAGTCCTTCGAGGAATGTTTTTAATGCGTCAAACATCTAAATGTAACGAACTTGTACTCGTTTATTTTACAGAACGTTCCTGTACTCTTCCGAGCCAAATTAAATTCACTATAAAGAAAGGTAGGTCAGACACTCTTCGCTAAGTGGACAAGTTGCACCGTAAACATGGTGTTGGTAAGTGATCCGTGCATGTTTACGGTGCAATTTGTTGTTCACTTTATGTATGGTATGTCAGATATTAATTGATTATATTAATTAATTTAGCCTTCTGGGGGAGGGTTGCATGGGGGATTTTGGCGTCTGTTAACAATACCAACCTCTCCTAAAGAAATGGCCCAAAATGTATGAAATGTGTGACTTATTTCAGTTGAAAATAAAAGGCTTTTATGAATAATTTAAATTTGTTTAAAACTTGTTTTACTATTCTTAATAAGTTAATTAGTTGTGATATTAGTAATGATAAGTTGATAATTATTATTGCTGGAACGGTTATGTTGTGAGTTGTAATTAGTTATATTTTTATATTGTAAAGCGTAATTGGGCATTTTATGGAAATTGCGCTATATAAATTATTATTATAACTCGCCCAACCCCATCCCCTAGCACTACAATTATTGTTGATATTCTAAAAACCTGGTAACATTTCTACAGCAAATTCATCTCAATTTCTTTACTTTTTCCCTTCTCTTTTAGGACAACTGAACCAAGTAGTTCAAGAAGTATCCATGGTTCCATCTTTGTGCTGCTGATAACTCTAACGTTAACACTCTTTTTACAGTAACTGTTTCGTCTCATGAAGCAATACATGTTGGCCAGACATTCTTCGCTAAAGTGAACAAGTTGCACCGTAAATAAATGTTCGACGGCCGACCACTTGCAGCCGACTACTTACCACTTATGCTGAAATTTGTTCATTTTAGCCGACATTCTTGAAACATTTCTTGAAAAAGAAGTTAAGAAAAGCACGAGTGTTTTAAAAACTACCTCTTCTAACGTTACCAGAACCTATTTCATACAATACTATATACTCAGGACATTATCTCTCAAGCCACATCAAACTCGGTAGATACTGTCTTCCTTAATCCAAACTTCCCTTGGCTATTGGGAACTATTTTACATGGGCACTAATCAAGCATAAACATGAAATGTTTTTACACTACTGTCGTGGATGGTCGCTTAATGTAGTGGTTATCGCGTGTACACGTAGAACGTTATGGGTCCCACTCCCAGTAGAACCTCGCACTTGTTTCCTCTCTACTTTTTTATCCTCTTGCTTAGCTATGAACCCTAGCCCCAGGTGAATGAGAACTCGTCGTTTACCTGGGAACGTGTTTTCAAAGTCGTTATGGTAGGTTTTATACCTTTTCCTTAGGGTTTGGGTTAGTGTATGTTATTGCTCAAACCAAGGGCAGTTTGGGTTATGGAAGCCGGTGTCTACTATCGAATACTGAACTCACTAAACATCTTTATTTGCATATGAAAGGATCGGCAAGATTTTATAAAATCGTATGTCTGCCTTCTCGTGAGTTAACTAGCGAGGATCTGACTTTACAGGAGTCATATTTTTTCAAGTTTTAGAAGTGACCAACTACACCCACCCTACCTCTTTGGACTCTTTGCCATCATTTGTCTCCAAACGTGATTCTTCGAGTCCAATCTCGTTCCCAGAGCTCTCTCCTAGTTCTGATAACAAAACTGTTTGCAGAGAGCGTCATGAGTTGGCTCGGCATCATGGCTAGATTTGTGGTGGCATAAGTCACCTCAAAATCGATCAAATACGAAGCGAGCCAAAAATATATAAACTAGCACATTGTGTTTAATTCGATGTCAAATTTAACGACATTTTCGTATGTTAATATTAAAAGGAAATAACGTCTTTAAGCTAAAGATCAAGTACGTTTGTATATTGACGTTATTGTGACGTCTTAATGAACAACTCCCTTTAAGGTCAAATTCTGCGTTACCTATACGTTTGAAATAAAGCATGTTATCACAACAACATAAATATGTGTTTTTGATTGCTGCAATATTAAAGTCTCTACGATAAATATATGCTGAGTTATTAAGAACTGAAGTTTCCTGTGACGTCACATTTTCTGACGTCATGCCGGGTCTGACACCAGTCAGTTTTCTAAATTGAGGAAACATAAAAAGACCATATTGCGGCTATTCAGTGTACAATAAGTCCATTTCCTCTTTAAAACCCGAAAAATACTCAAAATGTATTTTTAAAAGACGTTTTCAAAAATATATTACGTCATAATGTCGTAATCCTCTTTTTCACTGTGAATTTTAAAGCATTTCCTCTTAAAAATTGAAAATTCTAAAAACATACGATTGTAGGTACTGATTTACTCTTTTAATTGCTAGATTGTCGTGAACAAATATTTAAAACTCTAAAAGATGAATGAATAAGATATTTTGTAAATGGTTTTATGTTGTATATTTCGAAAATTCCCGCCAAAGTTTTGACGGGAAAATTACCGAAATTCACAATTTAATAACTTTCCTCCCTCTTAACCAATCGAAGTCGAGTTTTCGGTTACTTTCTTGTCAACATGATGGGAAATCGAAAATATAAAATTTACTGATGTTAAAGGTACTTGAAAACATCGAGAAACCTCAGTATTATAAATGGGTACATGACGTAACTGTGACGTCATCAAGATGTCTACGGTAGTTCAAATAATCGGATTTAGTTTTGGTCATCCGTCTTAATCCTCACACAAAAATTCAATCATCTACGTTGGAAACGTTTGAAAATATAGCAAATGGTCATTTCTGCCAATCGTGCGGCACACGATCGAGTAAACGTAAATGTACCTTTCTGTTAAATATCCGGTATTTCTTACAAATATTTGTTAAGGAAAGCTTTCCTGTGATACCACAGGCAGCCCAAGCTCTATTTTTGTTTCATTTGCGAGCCGTTTACAGAAGTTCATAAAATGTGCATGTACGAAATCAATACAGTTATACTCAAATAAAGATTATATACCTTTTCAAAGTTGTGCTTTTGATTGTCCTGTGTACTCCTGCGGTCATTTTAGCCACTTGCACAAGATTTATACTTCTCGCTGGCTGAGGTACGAAAGAAGCGAGAAGTCGTTTCTCGCACACGGCCATACCTGATGCGAGAACTGAAAGGCGGGAAAGATGGGTCACATGACCAGTTGTTTTCGTTGCAGTCATTGTGCAACCCACGGTTTTTAGAGACCCACCCTCCCGCCCTTGAATAGCTATTTATAGTGATATATCAGACGTTATACATAAACGTATCTGCGTTGGATTCATAGCTGTTAATGTTATACTATAACAATATGTACACATTTGAAGTGTGAGAAATAAACCAAGGGTTGCGTTGTGGCCGGCGTCCACTATCCAAAATAGTGTGCGAGAATGGCAACTTCACCTCGCGTCCAACTGATGGCGATCACCGAAAATCCACTCGTATCGCGAATTTTCCCGGAAAATGGTAATAAAATCACGCTAACCCTAAAGTCCAATGTCTTTTTTTCGGCCTTCACCTGCATCCATGGCGATCACAATTATTGTTTAGTCCGATTAATAGTCCCTTTTCAGCAACATTTTTCAATCCTGAGAGCCCTGTGATGAACACCGTGCCAGTGACGTCAACGCGTGCGCGCAAGCCGAAGTTCAACGACTGGGGATCCGCATTTCTGTGGCCCGGGTTCGATTCTCGGACGCGGCGCCATATGTGAGTTGAGTTTGTTGGTATCTCACCCTTGGGTTTTTCTCCGGATCCTCCAGTTTTCATCCCCCACAATAACCAACACGCTAAATTCCAATCCGATCTGTGGATTAGCCGGGTCCTGGCTTTGATCAGCCCCAATGGTTGATTCAGGCCCCGTTAGAAATTCAGAGCATTTAATTTTCACACACGTGCACAATGTCAAAAACCAATAGACAAATGAAAACAGCAAGTAGCAAAACAAAGTTATGTCGAGCGGTGGCACAAAAGACATGCATCATTCTCACGCCAAACTGATCCATTTTCGGATTGAATTTTCTTTGTTTCTTTTGGTAATGGTTGTCATTTTTAGCAAATACCGTCCTATCTCTCTCCTTCCGTGTGTGAGCAAAGTGATGGAATCAAATGACTGCATGGAAATCAATGTGGATCTTGAGGAAAGTTCTAACACATTCAACAGATATAATGCATATTGATAGTTTAACCATGTGGTGTATAGCATTTAGATGACCAAGGTCCAGTGTAGAAGTTAAACTATATTACTCATGTCTATAAACAACACACTCGTTCCTTCAGAGCATTCAAATTATTCTTCAAGTGAGGTCAAGGCTGCCTTCAGAATATTGAGTGTCCATTGTTACTGCAGAATAATTTCTGATCAATGTTGGTAGATTAATTGTGCCTCTAAGCTTATATAAGTCAACATATCATGCATGCACACACGATCTTTGCCATTGTCGATTTATAGAGTACATGCACGTACACAGCAATAAAGAGTACTTTAAATTTCCCTCACCTTGTGTTGATATTTTTAGATGTTCCTTGACTTATCCAACTCCAACTGTAATAGTTTATAGATCAACTCTTAATTTGCCTGAATAATGAATGGAGTGTTGAAATGCACACACGTGTACTACGTAGTGTTTAAAAAGCTAAATCTTCACAACTCACACAAGACAGTCTGTCGAATATTTCTCTTCAGGTATGATTGCATTTATAATATCTTGATAGTTGTAGTTTTCGTATCTGTACAGCTAGCACTGAAGCCAACGCAATATTCAATCGCAGATCACTCGGTTTGTCGATAGTTCACTGTTCAGCACAAATTACGTCTTCAAACGTGCTGACAAAACAAACCATGGTTGACTTGATATAGTTCGGACATCAGACTTTGCCAATACTCCAGAAGTAGTACACTGACTTTCCGCGGGCAATGATAAATCCTACTTGCGAACTTTTTAAACATCATCGCATTTGAATGGCGAAAATAAGACAAAGAAACCATGCACCGAACGAGGCGAGCTTTGTGTAGTTACCAGTCTCCCGGCCGAGATAATTTATTCCGAAAGAGTGCCACCCCAACCACCCAACGAAAAATCTCGATTTCGTTTGCCTGGGAAAGCACAGGTAACCCACACATGACCACAGGGAGTCCATCGCAAGATTAGTATGCGTTCTCCTTCGTCGAACGCAAAAACATTACTGGAAGTACAATCAAAATGATCAGTGACTTTAAGAGAGCCTTTAAGTCCTGAAATAAATGTCGCAGATTTAGTGTAAGCACAAATATTGCATCGTGTCCTAGAACATTTAAAAGTACCTGGTTGAAGATCAGGCTCTAGTGATCCTTTGACTAGGGAATCACGGAGATTCTTGTTACCATGCAGTTTGAAAGAAATGAGAGAAGGCTGCAGGAAAATAGAGGCGGTCTCTGGATCACCCTGTAAAATCTTAAAGTTCCTCTGAATAATTTTCTTGATAGACAGATTAGACCGATGGTAAACTACTAGTTTGCAAGGACCAATTCGACGAATTTTAACCCTCTCGTTCTCCCTCGCCTAGAAGAAAGGGTTAGGGTTAAGGAAAACGAGAAGGTTAAAATTCGTCGAAATCGCTAGAAATCGTCACCAGACAACAAGAAAGACATCAACTATTCTTCAGGCAAGTTATATTTACTTTATTAAAATATTTACTGAGATATTTCGCAAATCGTAAATTCCCATACAAAGCCTTATATTTTCACACAAATTAAGCCTGGGCTCCAACCACAGCTCTCCTGTGGTTGGAGAAAGACACAACAGGAGGAGTGGCCTTTTATACAACGCAGGTTATTATGGGTTAATATTATTGCTTTATTTCCGTCAGACTCCACCACGTGACGACGACAAATCCCACGTGACTACGACCAATCAATCAGAGCGCATTTCCCATCCGCGTGACGTCCCGCTGTCTCGGGACTAAGTTACCAGCATCTGCAGGTTTTCAAACAGCGGTTTTTGATACCACAAATATGTGGTTTACGAGGGCTAACATGTAAAAGTTTGGAATTCCACCCCGAAATAAACATATTCAGATATTCGGTACGTCCTTTTGTGGAGTCTGGCGACGATTGAAGTGATGTTAGAGTGTGCTTTTGCCCTTCGAGTGATTTGATGTGCTCAACGGACTGTGCAGCCTTGTCATTTCATTATAGAGAGAGATCTCAAATCAAAAACTCTCTAAAACCCATCCAAGCCAGCCCAAAATAGCAGAGAATACCCAAGGACATAAGAAAAGGACACTCGAGGTACATTTATTGCAGAATGTTATTTCATTACCTTTATTTTTACCACGATAAGAAATCAACACATCATACAATCTCTATTAGAGGCCTAGTTTGGGGCCCAATGTCGCCCAATGTCGCCTAATGTCGCCTAATGTCGCCTAATGTCACCTAAAGTTGCCCAATGTTGCCTGTAGTCGCATGATAATATTTCATGATACCCAGTAATATATGTTTGCTTTCTACCTCATACTCAGGTCAGTAATTAATCATGAGTAGAGTATTAATTAAATCCCCTGCATGACAAGAAAACCTACTACAAATTAAACTTGTGATAATAGTTAGCTTCTATTGTTTTGTGTTTGATTAATGTTTGATTGATTTATAGTGCCACTACACCAACCAAGGCCACCTATACTAAGCAAATTTCAATACAAATTAGCTAATCATATGCAAGTATTTGAACAATGGAATCTGCACTTGTAAATAATTATTATCAGTACGTCAGAAAACTTTAAACTATTTTATCGAAAGTCTTTCATTTGAACTGATTTTGTGATCATTTCATTGTTTGAATACTTGAATATGCTTGGCTTTTTAAATATTTGTATGGCATTGATTGGTGTAGTTACTGTAATTGCTGGTTAGTACTAATTATCATATTAATAAACACTGCATGAACACACAAAACAGGTGTAAGTTCTAAAATAGCACTAATAAACAAAACGAAAATAATAGAAATTACAACATGTTGCAGCTTGCTGTATTCCTTGTGGATTTGGCACAACAAACTGGAGTTGATTTTGCCATTATTTTATTCTAGCATTTGCACTCTATTAAAAAAAGTGTGCTTTTGAAGTCAACCATCATTAAACCAGAACAGGTCAAGTACAGTTACATCAAATTAAAACAATATTTGTATTTATCAAATGTTCAAAGTGCACCGTGCAGCCGGAAATATTGTCTACGTACATGTACAACAATGTACAACATGTACTTACAATGTAAGCTGTCCTTCTAGCAGCAGGCTAATCCATGTTCTGAACAAGAACTATGGTTGCTTGATCCGTTTATAAATAAAGTCCATAAGTATAATAAATTTCTTGGAAAACACCAATAATGACGAATTACTGCTGACCAAAATATCGCGGAAATCGAAGATATCCACTGACCATTAGATAATACTACACGCAGGCTCAGCATATGTACGATCAGGAATATTAAAATTATCTTCCGATAGCTGTGATACCGTGTTAAGTCTCCGTTCAAAGAACCAGGTAAGCGTTTATTGTTCTTATTATGATCCAATTTGAACGTATTTATTATTATGAATGCGATATTTAGACGAATTCAGCGGTGCCACAGGAAGCCCGGGAATGAATATGATCGGCGCCTCCGCTGTTAATGGTATGCGGTTGCTCATTTACAATGAAAGTTGATCGAGGCTACGGTAGAGAAGCCATTATTTTTCATATTTTGTTTGCACTTAACTTGCTTGCGATTATCTTTGTGTTTTTCTCCTCCTTTTCAAGATTGAACCCCATTCAAAACACGCGGATGATTCCCCGCCATCGAAAAGAAAGGAATCGATTCCAAGACGTAAGTTTTTTATGTATGTCTTTATTCACCATCACATATTGATATTAATAGGTATTCCAGTGGACACCGGGACCTACATCGTACTCACGAAGCTTATTTAAACTTACTGATTTCAGAATAGAGCTGAGCGGGACAGCGAAACTTCCTTACTCGTCGGAACTGGTTCAGCACGTAAATCAACAAGCTAATTCTTATGATACCGAGATGCTAAAGTAGCCAGTGTTTTTATAGATACTGTATGTTGACATAACATGCAGAGATACAGGAGATTGGCATTGGAGTTTTCTATGATTTTCCTCACCAAGGCAGCCAGCAAGTGGGATGGATACCCAAGAGAAAAAAGTCGGAGGTCGATGAAATTTTAAAACGTAGTAAGCAAAATAGTTCATTTATCTGTTCAGTTAGTACAATGAAATTGTCAGCTTCATTAAAAAAAATTATATTGCTGGAAATACATGCTGACAATTAAATATGGTTGATATGAACTACATTATCTTAGCTAAATGCATTTACACCATTGTCAAATGTTACTTTATATTCATAATGGTAGACTAATGCCTCCTGTAATTTCCAAGCCCTCTGGAACCAGCACGGTTGGAGCATTTAGTCTCAGTTAATTAGTCCCAGGGGTGAGGAATTTCAGCCCTTTGGTTTTTGAGTATCTAACTGCTGCAGTACAGGGTATTTGAATATTTTAAATTCAAAATATGTGGAATTGATAGAGACATAATCCTATTTGAGAGACAAATATAGATTAGAAAAAGTATGAGTGCATGCATTTTATAGAGCTATGAAATATTATGTGCCTCATGTAATGCACCTATCAATGTAACCCCCGAGGAGGGGGGGTGTGTTCGGGCAAGGGGTGGGGATTAGACAAAAATCGGAAACTTTTGATCAAATGCCCGAGGGTGGGGAAGCGATTGCTAGTCTAAATCCCCACTCCGTGGCAAAAATGAGTTTATAACACTGGTTATAAATGAGTTCATAAATGTTCAAACTGCCTGACTCCCTGGACAGACTTCACAGTCAAATTCCCGACTCACAGGCTCGTGTTTGCTGTCAAATTCCCACCCCTTGCCCGTATGGGGTTATATTGATAGGTGCATAACCCTCACTCAGGTACATAAGTGGTTTCACATTTGATATGTACTCTATGTACCATATATGATATAATTTAATATAATTTGATACAATTTTAATTCTATTTTGTGTTTCTGTGCACTGCTCTCCAGTTTGTAATAATTGAACAGTACTAAGTATCACCGGTATAATGCAGTGATAAATGCATGATCAAATATACATTGAACACATGTTATTTGTCTGTGTAATCTATCATTATAGTTACTTAAAAATGCAGATGACTTCCACTAATCACTGAAAAGCATGAACAGATTGTTTAGATGGACAGAATTAAAATCATATGGCCTAGTTTGCTGTAAGCTAATGTGTTTTTGGTTGTAACAGCAGCTGCATGTACATGTACTGGAACCAAGTTTCCCACTCAATTTGTCACCTTTGCAAAGCAGTATCTTACCAGTATTTTAGTCATAGGAGTTCAAGTTTGACATATTTAGATATAACTTAGTGATTAGTAGTTTTACATTTTTTCTATTGTATATACTGGTTACCGGTTAATACTAGCTGACCCTGTGATCAGCTGATCGGTTTTATCAGTTTAAATAAAGATATTATTATTATTATGCTTCAGTGTCACCCAATATTGTCCAATGTCGCCCAATATCGCCTAATGTTGCCAATAGTCGCCCAAAAATGTTGCCCTTTTCCAACAATATTTGTCAATGTCGCCTGATGTCGCCTAATGTTGCACTGTGTCGCGGCGACATTGGGCCCCAAACTAGGCCTATACGTGGCCGCAAAGCTCATTATGCATAATTTTTCCGGGCATTTAAATTTCAACAAGAAATAGTAAGAATGTATAGCGATAAAATAAAGAAACAGAAATATATCAAAAACGAAGCTTGTGATACAACCTCCCGATACTAGTTTCGAAAGATCGTAGTTTTGTGCTTTCGAACATTGTTAATTAATTAAAGAAAATATCGTTTTTATTTAAAACAGTCTTTTAAATATTAATGTTTCAAATATACGCGGTTGTACACGAAAAGCAAGGATATTAATATTGCTCGGTAATTTTCAGGATCGGATTCGTCGTTGTCTTTATGGATTAATCTTAATCTATCGAAGAATTTCCCCAATTCTAATGAAAGATTTATGAGATAAGCTAAAGGTTGTTTTACAGTTTTCTCAGAGCTATTAATAGACCAGTTCGCGGTTAATTCTGACATTTTGAAAGGGGTGCAAACATGGTGCAAAATACAGTGTTTGTATGGGAATCCGATTCCAAATAAAATCCGTAAAATCGAATTTCTGGAATATTCTCCGTCTGTAAACTTAAGATACCAGGTAAAAGAATAACTGATCAAAATTTGAGGGAGATGCCTGTGCTGGGAAGCGTGCAATCGTGTTTTCAGTTTCCATACATTTGTAAATTTTCCCGCGGACTTTCACTCGCGTTGTTGCAGACAAATCATTAGAACTGATTTGCTACAAAGAAAGAATGATAATATAAACGTTTACTAATGCGTGTAATTTTTAAGAGCTATTAATTCCCTTCCAATTGAGGCGGTCTCTGGACCACTCTGTAAAATCTTAAAGTTCCTCTGAATAATTTTCTTGATAGACAGATTAGACGGATGGTAAACTACTAGTTTGCAAGCACCAATTCGACGAATTTTAACCCTCTCGTTCTCCTTCGCCTAGAAGAAAGGGTTCAGTAGGGTTAAGGAAAACGAGAAGGTTAAAATTCGTCGAAATCGCTAGAAATCGTCACCAGAGAACAAGAATGACATCAACTATTCTTCAGGCAAGTTATATTTACTTTATTAGAGCGGTTTTCAATTGAGTGTAGTAAAACCAAACGCAAACTACCCACGGCCAGCCAATCATAGGAGCGAGTAATCGCAAGTAACTCATAAATGGCTTCCCTGTGAGCCAACGGCAAATCAAAGCAAAACCAAAATCAATTTGCGTTTGGTTTTACTTTGGATTCTGATTGGTTGGTTTACTTTCTCAGCCAATAGGAGAGCTTAGTAAAAGCAAAACCAAAACACTTCCGACAGTCAATTGAAATCCGCTCTAAAATATTTACTGAAATATTTCACAAATCGTAAATTCCCATTTTCACACAAATTAAGCTTGGGCTTCCTGTGGTTGGAGAAAGACAACAGGAGGAGTGGCCTTTTATACAACGCAGGTTATTATGGGATATCCGATTGTAATGTTAATATTATTGCTTTATTTCCGGGTACTTTGAATCGGTTCGTGCTCGTTTGATCGGGGCTCAAACATGGGCTTGGAGGAAACACCAACTGGTCCTTTCGGTCCTCAATGTTGATGAAGTTCCGTGGTGAAAAATATAAGGCTTAGAAATACAAACTAATAACTAGAAGGGTAGCATTTTCCGAGAACTCTGTGTCTTGTTGACGTCAATTTAATCATTAGGACGACGTCATTGCATAAATGACTGTTGTCATGATCTTATTGGCTCTCAAACTCTGTTAGCTAAGATACCAACGCGAAGCCTGGCTTGCATCCCAGATTGATGCACTGTTGAACAGAAGGTATGTTTGTGTCGCATTTCTTTACGTTTATGGTGTAATCGTTTTCCATATTGAAAGACAAATTAAGAAAAAAAAACAGATAATAATGTAACCAGATTCCTGCTTTTCGCGGCTTTAGCTTGCGCCAAGATAAGCTTATCAGGTTCATACTGATCATGCAGTAGAAAAACAGATTAATCTCTTTTATTTGCTCGGGTAGTCATGACCGCGCCAATGGCGGTTTCGTGATGTTTTAGCGAACTCACTGATAAATTAGTGCAGAATGATTTTTGCGAGACTGAAGTATTTTAAGAGGGCCTATACAACCTGGTCCCGTATAGCCGTAATCACGTCAAAGTAGCAAACTTGAGTGAAAACCCAAAGTTTCTTCATTTCATATAGTGTATTTCCGGGTCTATACGTATGTATTTAGCGGCTCATTTGGAAGAAGGTACGTCACTTACAGTTATGCTGAGCGATTCTTACACAGCTATTGGGAAGAACAAAAGTGATAATCTACTTGTTCTAGCTAACTTTGAAGCTAGTCAGTGAGGCCACACTGGCGCACCACACGAAGCTCGACTAGCATTTATTGAAGTCATTGAAAGCTCACGAAGCTCGACTAGCATTTCTTGAAGTCATTGAAAACTGAACGGTTTATTTACTGGGTTGGCTAAGAGACGAACGACTGTATGCTAAGTGCATGATTCCAGAGTCAAAGTCCTTTGAAAACATGTACATAATAATAATAATAATAATAATAATAATTTTATTCATCCTTATACAACAATAGTACATTGGATTTTTTACAGTAATTAAGTACAAACTAACGGACTAAGGTTTTACCAACTAATACAATAATATCGTAAAAATATTTAGCAGATATCTTCATGATTGACTCATCATTCATGGATAGTAAGTACAGAAATAAAGACTTTCTATCAAATGATTTAAAATTATTATTAATTACATGTAATTTGTTGATGAATTCTTCTCTTATACTCATAAAATCATTATTCTCACAGATCATCACATAATGGTATTCGTCTCCCACTTGATTTGAGTTACAAATGGGACAAATGCGTTTTTCAACTGGGGTATTATTGTATCGTCCAGTTTCTATTGGCATCTTATGTGCTGATATTCTAATTTTAGACACTGCCTGACGATGTTTACTATTTGTGACGTATTTTAGATATTTTTCAAAGTATATGTTTGATTTAACTGAAGTGTACGTACGTAATTTACCACCATTATGTACGTGTGAGTCACTTCTATTTTTCTTAACTTGAATTTGCCAGAATTTAATGTAACGATCGAAAAGTTTTGCCCTAAAAAAATTAATGAATGCACCTATATGTTTAGGAGGTACACATAGATTTGAAAATTTGCCAAGATCACAAAATTGTAGTAAATAGTTGGTGAATATTACGCCCTGGGAATTTAATTTCAGACATAAATTCGAGGCTTTGCCGACAAGGGTATCATTATAGTTAGGATCACTTAAACGTAACCAATATTTCAAGACCAAAGTTGAAATCTGTACAATTAAAGGTACTCTTCCTAACTCAGCATATACTGCCAGGTTTGTTGCTTTGCGGTGGACCCCCAAAACACGCTTGCAAAATTTTAGATGAAGCTTTTCTACACAATTTACCGCTGTAAATATTTTTAGTTTAAAACTATCAAAACTCGATAATTTTCCCAAACAGTAGACTCCCCAAATTTCACAACCATATAGTAACACGGGAGTCACTACGGAATTGAAAAGTTTCAATAGTACTTTTACAGGCGCGTTTTCTAAAGTCGAAAAACACTTGAATAAACTATGATAGGCCCGTAAAGCTTTGTTATACAGTAGCTTTTGAGCTATCTTAAAATTACCTGCAAAATGGAATGTAATACCTAAATATGTATATTCTTCCACGTATTCTAAGGTATCAGTTCCGAAGTACCATTGACATTTCGTTAACTTATATCGCTGGGGTTTTGATGCCAAAATTAAAATTTTTGATTTTTTCAGGTTTACTTGTAACTTCCATTTTTTAGTGTAAGAATTAAGTTCCCGAAGACACGATTGTAACCCGGATTGAGATTGAGACAAAAGGACTAAGTCGTCAGCATAAAGTAGACAATTTAAATTACTTCCATTCAGGTTTACTGGGTCACACCTGTTATCAAATACTTCTGGTATGTCATTTATAAAAAGATTGAAAAGTGTTGGACTAAGGTTACATCCCTGTTTGACTCCAATTTCTGACTGAAAAAAAGACGTAACGCCTTGATTTACTTTCACTGCGGATTTGACGGAGGAATACATACTAAGTAAAATACGTAAAAAGTTTCTACTACACCCATACTTAATGAGTTTAAAGAATAAACCCTCTCTCCAGACGCTATCGTATGCTTTTCTAAAATCAATAAAGCAAGCGAAAAGAGGTTTGTTCTTTGATTTATAAAAATCAATTAAAGTTTTTAACACCAATATATGATCAGATGTTCTGAAACCTTTCCTGAATCCGATTTGACTTTTATTTAAAATATTTTTTTTTTCTAAGAATAAGTTGAAACGAGTATTCAATATAAGGGTAAAAAAATTTCCAAAACAACTACTGATACAAATGCCTCTATAGTTATTGAGATCTAACCTATCTCCAGACTTATGAAGAGGTACTATCAAACCTTCTGACCACGCTAGTGGAAAATGTCCATGAGAGAGAATTACATTGAACAATTTAACAAACTGAGGTGCTAAGCTGTCTAATGAAGATTTGATGATTTCGTTACATATTGAATCTCTCGCGCTTGCCTTTTTATTCTTAAGTCTTTTTGAAACCTCCCTTATTTCGTTAATTGTAATGGGATCGTCAAGAATTTTGTTTTTGCCTGAAGCCCAAATATGAAAATCAGTAACAATTTGAGCTTCGTTACTTTGACAGTGTGTTGTAAAATGTATTCTATTTAATTCTTTGAAATAATCATACCAGTCTGTAGGAGATATATCATTAGAAATATCATTGTTTTTCCCATTTGACTTAATGACGTTAACGAGCTTCCAAAACTCTTTTGGATTATTACTTTCTAATAATTTTTTGAAATCAATTTTTGGGACGCTTCGATAATTGGAAAACAAAATCAATATTTCTTGATTTTCAAGCAATTAAAACAGACACTGAGTACCTCTGGCATTTTCACACTAACTGGTTTTTCCGAGAAATCGTGCAAACTAGAAGGCAGCGTAGATGCACAGGTGAACAGAAGGCTCTTTACATTTATAGTGTAAACGTTTTCCATATATATATTGAACTGACAAACTAAGAAAAACAACAGATAATAACGTAACCCGATCCCAGTTTTTCGCGGCTTTAGCTTGCGCCAAGAGAAGCTCATGGTTCATACATATCATGCAGTACTTAAAACCAGATAAATCTCTTTAATTTGTTCTGGTAGTGATGAACGCGGGAACGGCGGTTTCGTGATGTTTTAGCGAACTCACTGATGAATTGCTGAGTGCAGAATAATTTTTGCGAGATAAGGGAGTCCTATACAACCTGGACGACTGTAATGTAAGTGGATTCCAGAGTCCTTTGAAAACATGTACATATGAAATCTATTTTTGGGGACGCTTCAATGATTGCAAAACAAAATCAATATTTCTTGATTTTCAACCAATTTAAACAGACTGACTACCTCTGGCATTGTTTCACACTACACTGTTTTTCCGAGAAATCATGCAAATGAAAGAGAGAACGACTAGCATTAGTTTTTCTGAGAAATTCTGGGAAGCACAAGTAGGCTGCGTGAGTCTCAGTATAGCTGTATGATGTTCACTGTTTCAACTAAGTTTCACTTACATATCTTGGCGTACATAACACTGATTCAGTTTTGGATGGAAAATCAGAATTAATCAGTTTATTCATTATCCTAGGCTAGAAATAGCTTTTTCTTTCAAAGAACGGATACTGAGTTTTTTGTCACGCTACACTGGTTTTTCTGAGAAATCGCGGAAACTAGAAGGCATGCAGCGTGCAAAGATGCGAAACCACACCTAGTCCTACCATACATCTAAAATTGTATTGACTCAGAAAGGCAAGGCGAGTACAAGTAACCAAAAATAACTAAAACCGTCCAACAATCCAAGAAACGATACTTGTCAAAGCCATGCGTTATATATACCACTCATCAGTAAAGACTCAAACCATCCCTGGCTTTTTCCACAGGCATGAAACAACCTTGAGATGGCTCGTCTGCAGTTCTTGGTTTTCGTGTTTGTGTTAATCTTCGGTAAGTAACAATGCAGAAAAAAAAAAAAGGAAAAGCATAAAGACTGGTTCACACTAGCGACGTAAGTTTAAGCGCAAGCAACATACGCAGACGCAATTGATCATTAGCGGCGCTTGTTCTTACCTTACACCTACAGCACAGCGTCGCTAATGCCAGCCAGGCTTAAATAAGCTTTCTAGAGCTGCTTAAGCTAGTAAAATAGAGGATAAGACTTTCTCGTGACCCAAGACTCTAGTAACGACTCTGCATGATTAGCATAGTATACTTTCCAGCAATACTGCATAAAGCCATAACATCTGATTGTATTTCCTCTCGACGCTAGTGTTTACTTCCTCGCAGCCTGAAAACAAAACCAAAACGCGTGGGGCTGAGAACCTTTGGAACCCCTGGTATTTACTAGAATCCCGGGTATTCACTAGAACCCCGGATATTCACTGGAACCCCTGGTATTTACTAGAATCCCAGGTATTCACTAGAACCCCGGATATTCACTGGAACCCCTGGTATTCACTAGAACCCATGGTATTCACTGGAACCCCGGGTATTCACTGGAACTCCTGGTATTCACTGGACTCCCGGTTATTCACTGGAACCCCTGGTATTCACTGGAACCCCTGGTATTCGCTGGAACACCGGGTATAACTGGAACCTCGGGTATTAACTGGAATCCCTGGTATTCACTGGAACCCCTGGTATTCACTAGAATCTCGGGTATTCGCTGGGACCCCGGATATTCACTGGAACCCCTGGTATTCACTGGAACCCCGGTTATTCACTGGAACTCCTGGTATTCACTGGAACCCCTGGTATTCGCTGGAACACCGCCGGGTATAACTGGAACCTCGGGTATTAACTGAAACCCCTGGTATTCACTGGAACCCCTGGTATTCACTAGAATCTCGGGTATTCACTGGGACCCCGGATATTCACTGGAACCCCTGGTATTCACTGGAATCCCGGGTATTCACTGGAACCCCGGGTATTCACTGGAACTCCTGGTATTCACTGGACTCCCGGTTATTCACTGGAACCCCTGGTATTCACTGGAACCCCTGGTATTCGCTGGAACACCGGGTATAACTGGAACCTCGGGTATTAACTGGAATCCCTGGTATTCACTGGAACCCCTGGTAATCACTAGAATCTCGGGTATTCGCTGGGACCCCGGATATTCACTGGAACCCCTGGTATTCACTGGAACCCCGGTTATTCACTGGAACTCCTGGTATTCACTGGAACCCCTGGTATTCGTTGGAACACCGCCGGGTATAACTGGAACCTCGGGTATTAACTGAAACCCCTGGTATTCACTGGAACCCCTGGTATTCACTAGAATCTCGGGTATTCACTGGGACCCCGGATATTCACTGGAACCCCTGGTATTCACTGGAATCCCGGGTATTCACTGGAACCCAGGGTTTTCACTGGAACCCCGGGTATTTTGATCCCAGAACTGTTATTACTGCGATGTTTCCTGGACAAAATATAGGGACGGTTAATTAGATGCTAGGCTGAAGATTAGAGAAAAGAGATTCTCAAACTCATGAATAATTAATGAGAATATTACAAAGAAAATCACAAGCGTGAAGGAGTTTGGATATGTGATGAAACACTTGCATAAATTATCCAAACTTTCTTCTCTGTTTTCTCTTCAATGGTAAATTTGTTGGAGAAGCAATATACAACACTGTCAGCCGTGTTTTATCACATATCAAAACACCTCGAACTGAGTTTAAAAAACACCGCTTCGCGTCGTTTTTCAAGTTCAGTTCTCAGTGTTTGGATATGTGATAAAACACGGCTGACAGTGTTGTATATTACGTCCAACTCTCTTCCCAGCTCTCCTGCAGCCATTTCTTTTTTCCAGTGAATTGGATCTGACCTTTGCTAGAAGACCGAAACCTAAGATATTTATAGTTCATGAAAATTTCTATCTCGTAGTCTAACAGATGTGAATGCATATGACTTCACGTTAATTGCGTCATCTCTATTATTATTACAGGAATTGCTGTCGGCAGGTAATGTATTCATCCCATCCTTCGGCATATAGTAAACTCGTCCCCAGGCTTCTCGTTTACGCGCGGCTGGATATTGTGACGTCACTGCTTCGGTTTAGCCCCAAGCCAGGTGGTGTGCACGAGCTGGCACAACATTATGGGTAAATTTGACAACCTTTTTCCATTGTTCTAATGGAGTACGCTGATTGGCCAAAACTCGTGAAATCTCGCCCCACGCCGAGTCAAAATGGCCGCCATTTTCGAAAAAAACAACGAGTAGAAGCTGAGTAGAAGCCAGGGGACGACGCTAGGCATATACTCCCGCTTCCAGCCTCAGAACTTTGTCCATTAGTTGGTCTATGTACACCTCTCCCCTCCCCCAATATCTATGTGTTAGAGTTATGAAGGGGAGTTTCGTATCGCAATTTTAAGTTGGCAAAAATTGTTTAAAAAAAGATATGATTTCGATATTAATTATAACTAAGAGGTAGTGGCCTATAGTCGTGGCGCTCATAACCGGAAATGCAGTTAGCAATCAGTGCACTCGAATCTAGAAAAGTACACAAGCAGATTCCAAAAGAATCGCGAGTTCCGGGAAAATGCGCGTCTTTGAAAAAAGAAGCACTTTGAAAACCTAGTCCTCTGAATCAACATTTCCTTTCGTTTTAATAGGATATTCTAATAAATTGAATTTCTTTAAGTCGTAAACCCTGGATCTTCGCCTGTAAGGCTTGGTTATTATATTTATCTAGCTTAGTACTATGCAGGGTTTTCGCTAGAATTGGATCTTCGCCTGTAAGGCTTGGAGGTAAAGCCATGTAGGCTAAATTAGAAATGGAAAAGAAAATGTATAAGTGGGGAAATATTCGGGGTTAGGTCAGACAAAGTCAGGAAACAGATGGGAAAAATATTCGAAACTCCGAGGATGAGCAATGGGGGTCCACTGCTGAGTCTGATGGTGGAGGAGGTAGTCTCTTGGGAAGGGGGCATTGCTTCACCTGCTCCCCCCTTGACCCTCTGGCAACAACCCTGCTGGAGTAACAGCGAGCTTACTAAATAAATATCAATTCGTTACCTTTAAAAATTCCAGTTCGCATTCAAGATCCAAACGAAGTGTCGCAATCGTTTACAACGTGTATACAGTGGACCACTTTATTGAGCTGGTGGAGAAGATCGAACAACATCCCATCACCGAAAGGAAGTCAGTCAAAGAAATCGCCAACTATATCCGTAAACTGGGATACGACAGTAATAAATGGACGTATCTTGTAGGGCTTGGTAAGACAATGTTTGTCGTTTCAACTTGCATGCTTTAAAACATTTCTCCTGATTCGAAAGCGATTGCAAGTTTGACTTAGAGAAGGAAGAGTTCTGAGGACCGGACGGAGTAAAACGCAGGGCATGCAGGGCATGCAGGGCATGCAGGGCATGCAGGGCATGCAGGGCATGCAGGGCATGCAGGGCATGCAGGGCATGCAGGGCATGCAGGGCATGCAGGGCATGCAGGGCATGCAGGGCATGCAGGGCATGCAGGGCATGCAGGGCACGCAGGGCATGCAGGGCACGCAGGGCACGCAGGGCACGCATGAAGGAGCGCCATTTCTGCATGCAACAGGTAAACAGAAAGTCTTCAATATTTCACTGAATTTTGAGGGTCAAGAAACGAGATGATAAGATGAGTATTGATATAGGGTTAAGAGACTCAGGACAGGCTTGAAAATTTCTTTGTGCCTCCTCTAGGGAGATATGCGTGCCTAAGAATTCGTTCTGTCCGACAGTGGGTGTCAATACCTGGCTTAAGTAGCATCACTTCCCTCATCTAGAAAACAATTGACAAGGAATCTCTTCTTACCGTGTTTCAGAATTACAGGGAACGTTCGTAGTGCCACAGTTTCCGTTACATGTACTTCAGTCAAGTGCAGCCTGTGGGGCTAATTAAGGTTATCGTATAGCTTCAGAGCCGAATTTTTAAAAACAAAATTTTTCACGTAAAAACAAAGTTTAGAGTGTTAAGTATCCAACAGAAAAAAAAATGGTTGAATTTTCTTTTATCTAGACGGAGAAATATCAAAAAGAAACATTTTATCGAAGATTGCGTTACATATTTTGATTGACAGCTCATACACCACATCAATCGTCATGAGCATTCAACCGTAGCTAAGTGCGGGAGTAGTTTACTGTTCAGTTCGGAGTTCGCTCTGCACTGTGGCTTGTTGTCAGCGTTGTATCGAATCGTTTCGCACATAAATATGTCATCGTAAATTTGAAGCGTATGCGCTAAAATTATCCGTAGATGTCTTCTTCAAAGGAACAAATCAAAGAAATGTTCGAAATTATATATTCTTATTACCAGTGGCTAAACTATTTTATTGTACATTTCTTAAGTATTTCTACAACAACATGCCCAATCTCTGACATTTTCCGGAGCATATATTCACGAGCTGATTCTTCGGGTAATTTATCTGTCCTCGTGCTTTTCTTTCGTCTTCCGCGTCCGTTTGGTCTGCTTTCATTGTGCTTTGGTTTTGCCTTCTTCTTGTCTTTAGCTGGTTTATCCTTTGCCGTTTCAATTGCCTTATTCTGGCGTTTGACCGGTTTATTCTTGGTTTTGCCCATAATGAAGAGTGATTGAAAACGCGAAACTCAACTGAGCGCGAAGACCTTTGATTGTGTTGCTTTCATGCTGCTGGTCTAGCTGGTGGGAAGCCAGTTTTGACTGTGACATTTCCCAGTCACTGGTTGAACATCATTGGCTTCTGTTTGATTGCTGTGAAAGAGGCGAGGCACCAGAATCAGTCTCGCCGGCCGGCTAAAACTTTTCAGAGCGTTTTCTTGACTTTCTATTTTCGTTCTAAACATAGTTTGAAAAAAGCTCCAACTCGACGCGAATTTGTGCGAATTTCTTCAAATTTTCACAGATTGTTCGCAATTATATCAGCTAAAAGATTATGTCGGCGATTTTTTTAATTTTCAAAAGAGAGGCGCTGAGAGCGATTCTCGCAACTATACTTGGATTGTGCGTTAGCAGTTTAACGAAGACCAAAATATCTTCAGAACGGCTTCGAATTTCCACAATCGCCGACCTTAAGTGATGTTGCATGGGTGTTCGTGTCCTCCTCCGTGTTCTGACCACTACCTTGAGCCTGGCTTACCTGTGTAGAAGTGCTGTCATTTTCGGTTTAACAGACTGAATTGAGCTGTGAACTTGAGTCAGTTGCATTTCTGAACTGTTTACCATGCAAGAGCCTATGACTATCTCTACAGCCATCAATATTACACACTCTACTCCAAGGCAGGTCTTTCCGAGATGACCATCACCCAGACATCTAAAGCAAAGTCCTAGGTTCTTTGCAGTGTTCCATTTCTCCTCAGAACTTCTACTCTTAAATATTTCACAATACCATATATAACATGATTGGCACCACATACCTTTTGTGTCTTTATCGGCTTGGCTAATGGAAAATAATTTACCTCTTCTCTCGCTGTTTTTCACACTTGAGTTTCTAGACGGCTTACGGTACTTTGCGAAACGAAACGGTATTTTACGAAACGGTAATTTTTGCGAAATGGTATATAAAAGTATAAAGAAATTGTCATATAACGCTGTGAGATTCTCGTTACAAGTTACAAAACTTTTCCGGCAAATGTTGTTGTAATTTGGATGTCGTGAGCGAGTTTTCCCCGGGAGATGTTTTTGAATTTTGTCCCTGATATGATTGGTCGGAAAAAACATTTGAATGGCTTCTCTGTCATCACTATCACGTGCACCCTGTTAGTTTTCGATGAGTTGTGACAACTACGACTATCACACATCCTGGCGGGGAAGCTCGTACCAATCAACCAAAGGGAGTGCAGCAGTTATTTTGAACTTTGGCTTTGCGCACACACGCGTGACGCCACTGCGTTCATCACAGGGTTCTCAGGATTGAAAAAAGTTGGGGAAAAGGGACTAATCCAACTAAAAGTAATTATGAATGCCATGGAGGAGGCAGGTGAAGGAACAAACATTGGACTTTAGGGTTAGCGCGATTTTGTGAAAATTTTCCGGTCAAATTCGCGATACGAGGGGATTTTCGACGATCGCCATCTTTCGAGGTGAGGTCTCCAGCCTTGTCATTTTCTAATACAGTTGGGACGGTGAATTGGAAATATTGTGAAAGTGGTCAAAATCACTCCAGGAGTGCACAGGAGAATCAAAACCACAACTTTGAAGAGGTATATAATCTTTATTTGAGTACTGTATTGATTTCGTACATTGCATAAAATTTTGTAAAATCTCGCAATGAGTTGCTTTAAGGACGGTGCGTACTAATTGCAAACCTATTTGTTTTCTAAAAATCTATATGGATTGTTTGAACCCCCTAAGGAGCTTTTGAAATCAGAAAAAAAATTATGGGGTACCCATACGTTTAAGAGAGATAATTAAGGATGGAAATTGAAAAAAGTGCTGACTCAGCATTTTTCTTTGTCCGAGAAACAATTTTTTAATTCGATTAATATTTTGGGTTATCTGGCAAAATATTAGGGCAAAAAACGTTAGACATAGCGTTCTTCACAAAGGATGCCAATCAAACCATTTATCTTACAATGATTATAATTTTTTGTACAAATTTTGCTTTGTAAGCCTCATTAGTGACCATGAACAGACATTTTTTTTTTGCTGAAATGGGCAACAAGTTTAAATTTTATAAAGACAAAAAATATATGTAAACATTGTTTAGCTTCTATATTATAGATTACAAAAAGAAAAAATGGGGGTATCCACGCGTTTTAAAAAGTTATGTGGACGGTAGGCCTCTTTATCGCTAATTTTATTTTCAAAAATTGACATTTTTTACCAAGGCCTCCCTAGTAAGTCTGAAAATTGGTTTCTTTTATTGCATTCTGGGAGATTTTCAAGATGGCGGTGGGGAAAAGAGTCAGTCCCGTCTTTCGACTTTCTTCATTGAAAATCAAACCTGTTGCTGCTTCCTTTGTGCTCAAACCCCATACAGTCCTTCCTTCTTCATTCTTCTTTGGTTTTCCAAGAGGTTTACCCGTTTTCACAAAGCTTATTTGACCGTATTCACACATTGTTTATACTCGGCCAAGTCCATGTTTGGAGAAACTGACGAAACTCGAAAGCATCGACAGGCCTAAATCACAAGGCGCTGGGCGAAAAGACAGCAGCAGTTCAGGGCAGTCCAAACAACCTTCATTCAATTGGTCGGGTAAATCTCCTAAATCTACAATTCTTCGACCATCTCCCCACGATAAATCATTGAAATGGTCGGCTCTTTTAATCCCATTTCACTTTCAGCTGAAAATTGTCTTTCGTGGCCGTGTAGTGGAATTTAAAGATTTCCCAAATCGCCTTCATTTCTCAAGCATATCTTTCGACCGTATTTTAAAATCCAGTTCATCTTTCTGTCTGTCAAATTACACAATTAACACAGCTTTTTCAAAATATTTCTGCAAATGGCCTGTCTCGCGGGACGCAAGATGCGCAGAACGGCGTGCGCGCTGACAATAGTAGGCACCGTCCTTAAGTAACACCAAAATAGGCTGTCTGTGCTATGACGCGCGTATGATCTGATAACGCCATTTTCGAACAATGAGCAAGCGCGCGACTGAATATAATTAATAAGCCAAGTTATTGATGTCCTTTATGTTTTCATGTAATAATATTTTTTTTTAAGTTAAATGATTAACAAATAATCTTTTTTTGTATATAATTAACGATGAATACCGCACGACTGTTTAAAGTGTATATCAGGCCAAACATGTTTATCACTAATATCGATTCTACAACAACTGAATATTTGAATAGTAGAATATTTCTCGATTTGAGCGTTGCATCAATGAGTTATAGAGGTTTATTTTTATAATATATTGAAGCCGGTGACATACTGGACCTTTTGTAAACATCTATGTTATATTTGAATGTCATATCAGTGATTTTACCAAATATTTTGTCAAAATCAGAAAACGGTTTCATTCACAAGGACAAAGCAATGAAAGTAGTGGTGACGGTGGTGGTGGTGATGACGGTGGTGACGATGATGACGGTGGTGGTGGTGGTGGTGACGGTGGTGGCGACGGTGGTGGTGGTGGCGACGGTGGTGGTGGCGACGGTAGTGGTGGTGGTGACGGTAGTAGTGGTGGCGACGGTGGTGGTGGTGGTGACGGTAGTGGTGGTGGTGACGGTAGTAGTGGTGACGATGGTGGTGGTGGCGACGGTAGTGGTGGTGGTGACGGTAGTGGTGGTGGTGACGGTGGTGGTGACGGTAGTGGTGACGGTAGTAGTAGTGGTGACGGTAGTGGTGGTGGTGACGGTAGTGGTGGTGGTGGTGACGGTAGTGGTGGTGGTGACGGTAGTGGTGGTGGTAGTGGTGGTGGTGGTGGTGACGGTAGTGGTGGTGGTGACGGTAGTAGTGGTGGCGACGGTAGTAGTGGTGACGATGGTGGTGGTGGCGACGGTAGTGGTGGTGGTGGTGACGGTGGTGGCGGCGGGCGGTGGTGGTGGCGACTGTGGTGGTGAGGTGCCTATGTCTATCATGGCATGCAAAATAAATTGTCTAATTTGAGTTTTTGATGCACAGGTACTTACTTTCTTTCTTTGCCTAACGAAGTCATCGACAGCAAAGAGAGGCAAGCTTTGACCAACATGATCGCCCATAGGTACGAAGGGACGCGTGAATTTGGCGTGGTCCACACTGACAGCGATGACGTTGCAATGGGTCACGTGATCACAGGCATTTGCGCGGGACTAAATCGTGACAAAAGCCTTCGATTAGCTCAATTAAAAGGCTTAACGCTACAAACCATCGATAATCTTTTCGCTGCCACGATTTCCGGTGACCTTGGGCAGACGGCGTTGACCAACAAGAAAACCCCAGCCAAGCCTATCTTTGGACCGAATGGAACATGGAGTCCAAATACCGCATGCCCGAGTGTATACAACAAACCAGCTGTAGTCGAATCAGAGGCTACTAATGCTGAAATCTTGGGAGACATTGATGGTTTTCTGCTGGGTTCTATGATCTCCGAATGGGTGGGCAAAGGGGTCCGACTGGGACAATTACTGAGGATGTACTACTCGGGCGGAGTCGTGTACGATAAGACATATGCTAGTTGCAAGCGGCTCGACAAGTTTAAGAACCTTGTGACCCAGCAAACTCTGAGGGACCAAGTCGAGGGGTTCGCTTACGCGTTCAAAACCGTGTGGTACGGAAGCTCAGATTTCTCCAGCGTGCCCAACAGTGATGTACCTGAAATATCGAGGAGTGTAACTGAAAAGTTCTTCCCATACTTTGGTAAGAGCATGAACTTTGTTTCGGTATTTTGAATCTAGTGATGAATTATCCAAATATATTAAATTTGAAGGCTTCTTCATTACATGACATGATGGGTAAAGAGAACCTGAATTGAAATAATACTTATAATACAATAATCACCTCCGTTTTATTTGTTCCACGAAACATTTAATCTCTAAATTCCCTCATCAGCATGCATACTTGTTCTAATTTTCCGGCCTCATTGACATGCAAGATGGCAAATTAGAAGGGCATGTATGCTGATGAGGGGACATTGGGCTGTCCCTTGGCACACTGGGTTATGGCAAGTCATTAGTCCATAGCAGGGCGCAATACCTGTCAACCCTGTACTCCCAACCCTGAACCGTACCCGTTTTAAGATTCAATAACGGTCTTCTCTTCATTTCTTAAACCCGCTTTCTTCCATGTGGGACTGACTTAAACGTGACGTAATTAAACTCTTTGCATGCTCTTTGAATATTTAGTCAACCATGCACATAATTATATATAATTACAATTGTAGTTTAGTGTTATATATTCCACAGGCAGCCCAAGCTCAAGTTACGTAAATATAAGGGTTTGTATGGGAGCGTTGTATGGGAGCGTAGCGAACTCCGTTTACGTATACTAGCCAGAAATACTGTAAAATATTTGAATAAAATGACTTACCTTGCCACTGTGATGTCTTCTGTCGTGGTTCTCTACTTTTTGGGTGGTTTTAAGCTGATTTCAGCTTAAAACCAGAGGAGAGAGAGGAGCAGCTCCGAAAAAAAAAACCCGGCTGAAATCAGCTTAAAACCACCCAACAAATAGAGAACCACGACAGAAGACATCACAGTGGCAAGGTAAGTCATTTTATTCAAATATTTTACAGTATTTCTGGCTAGTAAACGGAGTTCGCTACGCTCCCATACAAACCCTTATATTTTCGTAACTTGAGCTCGCTACGCTCCCACACAAACCCTTATATTTACGTAACTTGAGCTTGGGCTGCCTGTGTATATTCTTCTCAAAAACAACAATGTCCCCAGGAGAAGCCAGGGTCATTCAATCAGTGGCACTCAATCACGCATAATAACAAAAGGTTTTCGAAAGCAACTCAGCTGCGACGTCTTGTAGTTTAGGCAGAGAAAACTAAACTTCCGTTCCACGGTGATAATAGTATTTCAAAATGATAGCTAGCGCTTGACATTTCGGGAAATTAGTATAGCTAATCAAATGGGGACGAGTGAAATTAAAATAAATTTCACGCGTGTTTGTCAAAATCGGAGTAATTTCCGGAGCCGCTTATTACGTAGATTTTGACAACTACTATTTGATTAACGATTAATATTATGAAGGGCAAATAACGATGCAGAAAAAAACATATTTAGCGCGCGTAGGCGTGAAATTACGAATTATGCGTGAAATTTCAAGTTAAGGTTAGGAAGTAATTTGTCCTCTATGGTATTAGTAATTAACTTTCCCCGAGTGTCGAGGGATGATTCGTAAAAGTTCCGACGCCTCAGGCGGAGGAACTTCCACAAATCCTCCCTCGGCTCTCGGAGAAATTTAATAACTAATTTCCTTCATGCAATGCTATTACTTATAATTAGTTAGCAGGAGCCCATTGCCAGGACCGTCCATTTCCAAACAACTACATCCTAATAAGTCATAAAACGTCAAAAAATATAGAACATTAAGTCAAAGAATAAAGCGTTTTTGTCATGTCTTCTTTCTTCTTGAATGCTGACCAGTCACAAATTAATATCACAAACTTAATTGCCCAGAACAGGCATCTAAAATATAATGTATTCATATTGTTTTGCATAGAACAACTAAGTACGGGCATACGATGTCCTCAGCAACAGAAGGAAGGTTAGTGACTAGCAGGAGAAAAGATATACGTTGGTAACGAAGCGACAAGTCCCAGCGACATGTCCCGGGGACAAATCCCGGTTGTTGTGTTCATACGAGGAGACTTGTTACAGGGATATTGTTATTTTCTCAGACACCATTTTAAAACAGAGTTCGTAAGGGCTTGTGGGAAAGTAAAATGACGCTTTGGTTTATTTTAATTATGTTATCCCCGCGACAAGATTTCTCATGAAAATTGAGTCATTCACACGAGGGGATTTGTTCCGGGACTTGTCCTTTCGTGTGTACCAACCTTAAACAGTCACTAATTTATCATTCACTTTTTACTTCGTATTTTCGAAAATGATTAATTATTTACCTATGTGTTTTCCATTCAGATTGTGAGCTGCCTGCTAACATTGTGTTTGTTATGGATGAATCTGGTAGTATTGGGTCCTCCAACTACCAGACTGAGAAACAGTTTGTCATGTACGTAAAATTAACCAATACATGTTATTTTGCCGTGTATCAGACGTGTTAAAGATGCACATATGACGTCATAACGTTACGAGAACATAGAAGTACGCTACGAGACACAGTCGAGTACCGTGACTGATGACATATATTTGTTTTATAGAAGAATTAGCAAGAAAAACGAGAGTACAAAGTGATTTCATGCAAAATGTGACGTCATCTGTGAATCTGTGCATCTATACAATGCGTTTATTAATAACTGATAGATATAAGAATACTCCATTCTGATTGGCAGAGGACAGACATGTTAATCACTAACAGCTGAGACAAATACAGTTAATTCGATGCATAAACTAGTTAATTCAGTTCTCATTTTCATTTTTGCAACTATTAATATTAACCGGTAATCGTTTGCAACGTTCAATTAACGATTAATAGAATAATAGTGCTATTTTGTGTTATTTTGTTAGAATTTTCAAACATGCACTAACACTAAATCGTTAATTGAACTTGCTCACTAATTATTACCAATACAAAGCGCAAATTTTATATGGATATATTCAAATGCACTTCACAAGGTTATTTTGTGATACGGACTGCTATTGTGCCATTGCCGCCACCGTCATAATTTTTTTAATCATTATTATCATCAACATCATGATGAAGATCATCATCAACATTATCAACTGAGCATCATCATCATCACCATCATCATGTTTATCATCGTCATCATGTTTATCATCACCATCAACTGAACATCATCACCATCATCATGTTTATCATCAACATCATCAACTGAACATCATCACCATCATCATGTTTATCATCAACATCATCAACTGAACATCATCACCATCATCATGTTTATCATCAACATCATCGTCATCATCGTCAACATCATCGTCATCATCATCAACTGAACATCATCACCATCATCATGTTTATCATCAACATCATCAACTGAACATCATCACCATCATCATGTTTATCATCACCATCATCAACTGAACATCATCACCATCATCATGTTTATCATCATCATCATCAACTGAACATCATCACCATCATCATGTTTATCATCAACATCATCAACTGAACATCATCACCATCATCATGTTTATCATCATCGTCATCAACTGAACATCATCACCATCATCATGTTTATCATCAACATCATCAACTGAACATCATCACCATCATCATGTTTATCATCAACATCATCAACTGAGCATCATCACCATCATCATGTTTATCATCACCATCATCAACTGAACATCATCACCATCATCATGTTTATCATCAACATCATCAACTGAACATCATCACCATCATCATGTTTATCATCATCGTCATCAACTGAACATCATCACCATCATCATGTTTATCATCAACATCATCAACTGAACATCATCACCATCATCATGTTTATCATCACCATCATCATCATGTTTATCATCACCATCATCAACTGAACATCATCATCATCATTATCGCTATTTTCTTTTTCCCTCTTCAGGAATATAATTGATGTCTTCGAGATTTCTCCATTCCAAACTCGTGTTGCTGTTATTGAGTATGCTAGCTCGTCGTATTTGTCAATCCGTTTACAAGACTATGGCTCCAAAACCAGACTCAAGTGTGCAGTGAACTCATTGAGTTATTCAGGTAACGTGTATCGAACAAATGATATTTCCGTAGATGCCATCAATGCCATAAAAATGAAAAAAGAGCGCAGTTTTGTTGGATACGCATCTCCGACAACGCAAAACATGTTATAATGTGACTAAATAGATACCGTCGTTAATTTTCAAGGGATTTCTACTGCGTCTACAAGAGCAAAACCTTTCAAGTGTTTTATAAACAAGTTACCGCACTATAAAAGGGATTGCTCCTCCCCTTTTCTCGCCCTAACATAAAAGTAAAAAGCAGGAAGCTAGTTGCTCAGTTATGCCTGTCAACAGTGTTTTCGAACCGTTTACACACACTCTGGTGTCATTTTACATATCAAACATTCAAGTGTTTGATTTGAATTTCGCGTGAAACAAGTAAGTAAGTAAACCGGTGAAAACTGGTTCGTGACCCGTGTAATACGTATTTTCACTCGAAAACGCTAGGGCTAGCCTGCAAACAGGCTCATAGGAGGGAGAGAAGAAGGGAAGGAGAGCCTGCACGGACGCAATACAAATTGAATATCTGTGTCTATAGCTACATTTTCGACGGAAATAGCTTATATTACAAACGAACGAACGCCTCACTTCAATGTAATGAAGTACTGATTCAAACTGTGTATCTAAATTAGTTGTGCTTGTTTAAGAGGTGTTTGTTTCATGCAAGAATGATAGTTTTAATGGCGCTTCGTTACATCGAAGTGAGGCGTTCGGGTGGCAATACCGCTGACACTGCTATTCGTAGACGCCACTGTAATATCAGCTATTGGTCCATTCTACAATGAAATCTATCCACGTGTTAATTAGATTTGATATCTTAGGCCCGTTTCAGATGCACTCAGTGCCTAACCTAATTAGATAAACAAAGCCGCCGAATTATTATCCTTTGTTTCAATGCGTGGACACAGTAGTGGCCTCTGAACCGAGCCTAATGATAGATCAATATAGGGGCGTAAGTCGCAGGCGAAGTCGTATAACTGAGACCAGATTATAACATTTTTATTCAGGTGGTGGAACGTACACCGGTAAGGCCATTGACCAAGCAAGATTAGTCATGCAAAGTGCCCAGTCACTAACAGGAACCTTCCAAAGCAAAGTTCCTCAGATCTTGATCCTTTTGACTGATGGACATTCAAGCAATCGGGCAGCGTTCGAAGCCTCAGCAGAGAATATCAAGAGAACTATTAAAGGTATCGGGATGAACCACACATTTGCGAATTTCAGTGTTTCTAAAAAACGAAACATAAACGAAACATGTTTCGGAAGGAAGCAAATTTTGCTTCCGTAACAAATGTTTCCCGTTTGTTCACCGAAGCAATACTGAAATTCACAAATGTTTCCCGTTTATTCACCGAAGCAACACTGAAATTCACAAATGTTTCCCGTTTATTCACGGAAGCAACACTGAAATTCACAAATGTTTCCCGTTTATTCACAGAAGCAACACTGAAATTCACAAATGTTTCACGAGTGCTCACCGAAGCAATACTGAAATTCACAAATGTTTCCCAATTAAGAGAAAACGTTTATTGCACAATGTTCGACCGCACGGCCGAAATGCACAGTTGGTAGAGCGCCTGGCATGAATGCGGGAGGCCTGGGTTCGAATTCCGACCGCGTCCTTGGGCAGGGACATAAAACCGTTGGCGTTGTCTCCAAACTCTTTCTTCCTAATAATTGGGGACATTAAAGTACTCGTATTCCTCGAATAAGAGTAGGGATTGTCACCCTGTAGAGCAGCCTGTGCTCTACTCTGTACCACCCTCGGTGTGATACAAATAGCTTTACCGAGTATTCATATATAGATAGGGGATTGTCACCCGGTACAGCAGCCCGTACTCTACTCTGTACCACCCTCGGTGTGATACAAATAGCTTTACCGAGTATTCATATATAGATAGGGGATTGTCACCCGGTACAGCAGCCCGTACTCTACTCTGTACTACCCTCGGTGTGATACAAATAGCTTTACCGAGTATTCATATATAGATAGGGGATTGTCACCCGGTACAGCAGCCCGTACTCTACTCTGTACCACCCTCGGTGTGATACAAATAGCTTTACCGAGTATTCATATATAGATAGGGGATTGTCACCCGGTACAGCAGCCCGTACTCTACTCTGTACCACCCTCTTTGTGATGTAAATAGCTTTACCGAGTATTCATATTGAAATATAGAAGTATTTGCCTAGTATTTTCGTGGGATCGGAAATCCCCCATACCAGTTTTTATAACGTGATCAAGCCGTACCCAAACAGCTTATCAAGTGCGTCAAACCATCCCAGGTTACGTGACGTAATTGTAATCAAATGTTCGTGCTGTTGATTCAATCGTCATTCCCTTGAGTTGTCTTCAACCACGATACATCTATTTGTCTTTGCAGACTTGACAATCATAGTTGTTGGAATAGGAGGATACAACTTGGTGGAACTTGAATTGGTTGCCACTGATGCCGACAAACACGTGTTCACTGCTAGAAACTTCGGCCAACTCGTTAACCTGGTGAAATCGTTGAGGACGGAGACTTGCGAAAGTGAGAGAGACGGCGCGCGCGTAGTTAGAGCAGAGTTCGCATGAGTGGGAGAAACTACGGCATGCCTTGTAAACCGCAACCGTACTGTAACTCTGTAATTTGATTGGATCAGCAGGACAAAAACAATAGGGAAACCATTTCAAAGTCACGGCATGCCGTACAGTAACCGTGCTGTAGTCAGTGCCGTAGTTTATCCCACTTATGCTCTCTGTCGTGTGTCGAACCTCGTACCCTTTGCGCGTCCTTTGTCGTGTACCATGAACATCGCGTGTAATCTCGTTCCCAGATCTCTCTCTCTTTTTTTAGAGAGAGATCTGGGTACGATATTACATTGCGTGGTCACGTATACTATAATTATACCATGGTAGCCTCGGATTCATTTGTTCTCCGAGGCACATTTAAACCACTAATTTTCCATGACGTGAGGGATATTTAGAAATATGCATTGTCTCGAAATTTCCCGTCGGTAAATTTCGAGACAATGGATATTTCTAAATTTCCCTACATGCGTAATGAGAGAAAATTAGAAGAGAATGGAGGCTGGAAGTGAGCGGGTCAAAAGCATCAACTCCTGCTCCCCTCTGGCACGACTAGCCCTGCGCTCCCATGTGAAAAATACTGAATCCAAACTGACCTTTCTTCATTATACCCGTCAACGTAATCCATGTGGGATGAGCTATTTCAATCTGTGCGTTATTCTCTTCATTTCTCAAGCCCGCTTCTTCCATGTGGGATACCTAAAACCATAAAACGTGCATGCTCTTTGAATATTTAGTCAACCGCATAATTACATTGTATTTTAGTGTTATTCTTCTCAAAAACAACTCGCTTGTCCCCAAGGGAAGCCAGGGTCGTTCAATCAATGGCGCTCAGTCAAGCATTAAACAAAACGTTTTCGAAAGCAAGTCAACTGCGACGTCTTTAGTTTCGGCAGAGAAAACTAAACTTCTCAGAGATTTGTTCCGTTCTTCGGCGATCATGGTATAACAAACTTATACCATGGCATTTCGGGGTATTAGTCTCATGCCATGGTATAACTAATAATTATTCATTTCAGGGCTCGTTCGATTGACCATGCATATTCCAGAATAAGAATAGATGGAATAGTCTCTGGAAATCACTGGTTCAGGCACAGTTTGCACTATAAGCTACAAACACTTGCTGACATATGATATTCAGAACATTTAGTGTTCCAGTCCCACTACCTGTACTAAGCGATATGATTTGTAGTGATCATAAGCGATTTGTAGTTGTACAACACAAGCAGTCTCCCCGAGGACTGGTCAAAAGCCCTTGTAACACCTTCCTACAAGAAAGAAGCAAACACAAATCCTGCAAATTATCGTTACATCTCTCTTACCTACATGTGTTGTAAGATTATGGAGCATAGTGCTGAGTCACATTAACAGACACTTGGCAGCCAATGACATCCTACACAAAATTCAACATGGATTCAGAGCAAAGTTATCGTGTGAAATAAAAGGACAAGTTGATGCCATCCTATTGGACTTCAGCAAGGCGTTTGATAAGGTGTATCACCCAAAATTATCAAAGAAACTACCCTTTTATGGTATCCAGGCTCCCACGCTCGGATGGATAAAGAGCTTCTCTCAAATCGCTCACAAGTAGTTTCAGTCAGTGGCCAGCATTCCTACCCACGTAGAGTGTTATCTGGAGTGCCACATAGCTCAGTTTTGGGCCCACCCTCTTCTTGCTATATATAAACGACAGAGTTGAGGATTTGAAGTCCAGCATTAAACTCTTTCCTGATATTTATCGCCAGAAAACAACAACGGAAGACCACAACATCCTACAGGTCTACACAATGGGAATAAATAAATAAATAAAAGAGGGGTTAATCACTCCAAGTGTTATTACCTACCAATCACTAACAAGCGTAACCCATTCAACTCCAATACCATATGTATGGTAATACACTGAAAGTGTATCTTTCCTGGACTATCTCGGTGTGAAGCAGACATCAGATCTCAGATGGAGAGAACTGTGAAAAGGTGGCTAGTATAGAACCCTGGGAATAATAGCGCACCTCTGTACACAGAAAATCACTAAGAGAAAAAGGGGAAAAAAGAAGTAACCCCATGCAAACCAAACAAATTTACACCGCGCGCATGCGTGTGAGGCCCGCCGCTTACCGTATCTCACCTGCTTGCGCATAACCTTATTTGGGCAGTGATGTCAAATGTGCGCTTGATGACCGATCGAGTGGTTTAATATCCCGCGCTGAAACTCCTAAGGACCTATGTTTTATTAGAACCTGCGGAGTGATTGCAGAATACCGTACACATCGATGTAGCCATGAAAGAGTCCTTTTTTCTCAGTGACAGATGACAATTTTTTTTGTGTGTGTGGTTTTCCATTTTTACTTATAACTTCATTATATATTTATACATTGTATATATTATTTATTCTATTTCATTTTTAATTATTTCATTTTTAATTATTGAAACAGTTTTTCCTTAGTTTTCCCTCGATCTGTGTATAGCTCAGCCTTTGACTTAGCAACAACATCCACATTACTTACTATACCAGCCCAAGTCCAGGCTGTGCGCAGCCTCTTGTTTTCAGTTATTCTTCCTTTGTCAGATCAATTCGCGTATGGAAAAGCCTTTCTGAATTTCTAACGGGACCTGAAACAACCGTAAGAGGCTGATCAAAGCCAGGACCCGGTTAATCCTCAGATCGAATTGGAATTTAGCGCCTTGGTTTTTACGGAAGGAGGAAAACCGGAGAACCCGGATAAAAACCCTCCGATCAAGGGCGAGGTACCAACAAACTCAACTCACGTATTGCGCCCAGTCTGGGAATCGAATCTGGGCACAGAGGTGAGAGGCGAAGCGCTTAACCACTGCGCAACCCCGGCTCCGCACCCCTTTCAGAGCAAGTAGTTCTTGCCCCGAGCCTACAACTTTTTCAAACACTAGTTCTTCCTTAAATCCGTAGCATGAGCTCACCCGCCTATTTCAAGAGACTGTAAATGATGACCACAATGCTATTTGAACATCACTTGCACCACAAGTATTTCTTAAAGTTATTACAAGTCTAGATCTAAGTTATATCCTGTTTGACACTTAATTATTCAGTAGTAGTATGGAATCGCCTGCACTAGCACGCTCCCAGCTGTATTAGATCATGCTAGTTGGGAGTATATCTTCTAAGTTCTTAGTTCTAAATTCTGTAATACGGTCAATCGAACGCAGCCTAAGTCACAGTCTCGGTTCTGATTGGCTGATAATTACAAGCGAATTCTCGATACGGAAAAATATGGCCGCTGTAAATTTGACCACAATCCCTTGCGAACCTAACACAGTTAGAATAACACGTAGAAATATTATATTCAGTGTATAGGCAACAACGCTTGTACTGGCTTCTTTTTGAGATTTAAAAACTCTTCTGTGATTTTATAAAGGATTTAATGTTTTGCGCGCAAAGGATTGTGGGTAAAAGTGGGTAGACAGCGCGCAGTCTACAGTTAATGATGGCGCAGGAGTCACTGAACCGTGTTATTGTGTAATTTTAAGCTGGTATCTCTCTGCCAATGTTTTTCTATTAGAAAATAAATCGAACAGATTTCAACCGAGTGTCGAAAGTTTTCGGTGATTGCTTTGGTTTTGCGTTTAGTTAGCTTTTCCGTTTGCTGTGAAAACGTTTTATAATCAGTCAGCCAATCAAATTCCATAGTAAAACCAATCGTGTTTTGGTTTTGGTCTGTACACATCATGCAATCAATCCACGATTGCATTTACTTTTCCTCCTGATTGGTTGCTTTCTCAGGCAAGTCAAACGAATCGGTCTTTACTTTAGTCCATGCATGATTGGTTCGTTGTAATTAATTTGGTTTTGGTTTTGGACACTCAATTGAAACCTGCTCTAATAGCTAAAACAATTGCAGGATTCGGTTTTAGCATGATAACGAAATTATCCTGACCTAAATATTCTCATGTTGCCGGACCAGTATACAAGCCAAAATCATCTGGTTGTTGCAAAAATGTAGATCAATTGCTTGTGTTATGCTTTTCCTTTCCACTATGCTCTACTACAAAGAAAGTCGCCACTCAATCCTAATGTTATGGACGAGCAAAACACGTTAAACCCAAAGTTAATATCTCTATACCAATATCGATTACTCAATTGCCAGACTGGATGCACATAGTAGACCTGGCTCTCGTTCGTAATCCAAAATTATACATTCAGACCATTAAGATTTCCCTTTCCCTTACTCCCGTAAAGTCGCTACAAATCGAACTAAAATCCAACAGGATGCTCCATCCGTCGTAGTTGTATCCGGTTCGTGAATCGATGAGAATCTGGGGGTGATTTTAACCCAGAAAAATCGCTCGAAGGTTCACATATTTGGTATCAAACTTTACACCCAAAACTCGCCTATTCAAGCATGCAGTTAATTGTGGGATAGCTGTAAAAACGGTAGATTTAGTCAGCATTTAAACCTGCGAACATTTCGTAAAAGATAACCGCAGGATTTCATCTCCCTCAGGAGCTTAAATCACTATTTTTCCAAATGTCCGACGTTCTTAATATATACAACTTTGAAAGATTTTAAGTATCACATGAATATTGACAGTGTCAAAAGCCTACGGTATGTGAGAAATAAGTGTATTTACAGGAAAAACCGCTGACGTACCGCAGACCGGAAAATTTGGCGACCGGATCTGGCGGTCATTGGAGGTAAATAAAGTTTATCTAAAATACCTTTCCTTCTGTCTTCAGCTCCTGCGCAGTTGACGATTGATTTTAGCGTGAACGCTGGTCCTAACGAGACCGTTGTGACAGGATATGTATCACCTGGTAAATCAAGATTTTTCTCACTCGCAGCAGAGAATTTCTACACCGTTGAGAACATGTACATTGAGGTAAGAAAGTCGTTAAATTTAACGAGATACCGGTGAATAATGTATGTTCGACTTTGCTAATGTTGTATGCTTTTTCCAGGAAACAGTCACGTGCTGATATATCACTTCAATAACAAATGGATTTAGCTCGTGGTCCCATGGGAAAGGCTTTACTGGACGGCAAACAGACTTACAAATGCTGTTTTAAAAAGATCGACAATCGATTGGAGGTGGAAAATAGCTAATAACATTACCGATCTCATACAAGTGGCTTTAAATATATGAAGTGGGATAGTTCTCTCATTCGATCGTGATTGCTTTCCTGCAAAAGGCCCATAGTCCATGTTAGCTATACGACGCAACTTTCTACTACAGTTGTTTATTTTACGAGTTTTTGAAAATTCAATTCTCTATTTGACCTTATTCACAAAGGCATCAAAACGAGGCCAGTTTTCCTAACTTGTCACAGGAAGAAATAAATCTACAGTTGATGGCGCAAAATGACGTTAATTTCCTCATGATTAAAAAGAATACAACAGTGCAGTACGACAGAAACTAAGAAATAATAATTTTAATGAAGATTTCAGACAGCCAAATCTGAACGCACACGAGTTCGGATCGGTAGACATGTACAAATATCTTTATTCTGTGGACTCCACTTCTCTTGAGTCAATAAACATGTTGGTAGACGTGTGGTTCGACTAAAACAAAGAATTACATAGTAAATACCAACCGAAGGAAAGCTAATACAACTCAAACAGTCCGTACTTACGATTGTATGGCTACTCGACGTGGATTCTAGAAGGACTGCATGAACTAAACTAAAAAGGCTGAGCACATGGGCTCTAGGCAGATGTCAATCAAATGTCAAAACTCCGGAACCGGAAGTAAATAGCGACTATTGAATCTTACATAATAATAGAACTTTATTTGAGTGTCAATGTTTTAGCATGATATTGCTCAGTTGGGGACATTCTATATCCATATCATACAAATTCTTATATCCACTTACAGAGGTGATTGTTGCTAGATTTGTTTGCGTTCTCAGTCTCTGTGCGGGCCTACGAGTTAACGTCCTGATTCAAGACGACGCGAAGGTCTAACCATTAGCAGATGTCAGAGCAAAGGCAGCACTTCGTAGTCTTCTCCCAGCTGTGTTGAAACACCTTGAATGGTGGTCAGCCGGGGTTTGAACCCGCGACCTCCCACGCAACAGACCAATCAATGCTTAACCACTGAACTAACCAGGAGGCAGTCAAATTTCTGACCGACTCCAATAGGCCATTTTGCCGATGTTGCGCACGCATCAGTTGAACAGTAGACGCGAGCTGCTACTTACTATAAACGAGTCTCGTTCTTACGATAACATACGTTTTTCCCAGGAACCGTGAGTGATCCACTCCTATTCTTTTAACGAAGGTTGCTTATCCCATACTTTACTGTGTAGAACATAATGTCTCAAATAAATAATAAAATTAGTTGTCAATACTTGTATGGAGTCATTTTTTAAATGTTCTATTTCGGTTACTCTACATCCGAAGAGGAAGGATTAATCATTTATAACAACATTTTTCTTTAGTTTTCTGTTTAAACCAAAATGATGCATTAGAGATAAAATCTAACACAGGTTAGTGTAAAGAATTGACTCCTATTGATTTTCCTCTATTTTATTTGTGATTCATAATCATCCGATATACAACTCCAATCTGTATAACTCCGAATCCGATCTAAACCCCAATCACACGTTTCCCAACATAACCCCCTGTAATATGATAGTTCTAGCTGTTGTGTAACTAGAGTCCACGTGAGTCCATATCTATGTACACGTGAGTCGCTATGTACATCGCACAGTTCTTGACACTCCCCACCTTGACCCGCTGTCTATACAGTCTGGTCAACAATTTGCTGTCGGCGGATCGCATCAGCGTTCGCCGCCGCAGCCCTGCGCGGTGGTCTGTCTCTATGCACTTGCTGTGCGTCCGCTTGCCTCGGCGCGCATACTCTTCCGTTCGCTGGTTCTGAGACTCGTATTTCTAGTGGGTACAACTTCTGAAGAGGTCTCCGTATTATTGTGCGTCTGCCCGTCTTGGACAGTGTTCGTAAGGTGGCTCCCCGCACCTCTCCATCGCGGCTTCGCGCAAGCTCGGTTACTTCCGCCATTCTCCACTTAGATCTCGGTTGGTCTTCATCCTGTACGGTGACAACTTCCCCTACTGTGAGTTTTCTGCCTTGGTCATCACCCAAACCGCATTTGTGATATTCTCGCAGCTCACTCAAGTATTCTCTAGTCCATCGCTGCCAAAAGTTCGTCAGTAATCGCTTGAGATATACCGCTCTCCGCTGTGACGTAGCTCCATCGTCGTCTTCATCGCTAGTACTTGGATCCGGTAAACTTGATAAACGTCTACCGAAAATCAGATGCGACGGTGTAAGTGGTTCTTCGTCGCATACGTCCGAGTACACATATGTAAGGGGACGAGAGTTCAAAGTCCCTTCCACTTCAGTGACCACAGTAAGAAGTTCTTCATACGAGAGTCGTGCATTCCCAAGTAGCTTGCGCAACCGTCTCTTTACCATCTGGACCATTCTCTCGTAGAACCCTCCCCACCATGGCGCATGCTCCAAGATAAACTTCCACTTGATTCCTTTATTTGCGGCAAATTCTTGAACTGCTGGGTGTCTGAATAGCCTGTCAATGTCCTTGTTAGCTCGTTTAAAGGTTTTCGCATTATCCGAGATAATAGTCGAGGGCATACCCCTCCTTGCGATGAATCGCCGTAACGCCCTTAAGAACGCCCCCACAGACAAGTCCGGTGTTAGTTCAAGATGAATTGCCCTCGATGTAGCACATGTAATAAGGCAGATGTAGCCCTTTGTCATTCCGTTCTCCGTCCGAATATATATAGGTCCCGCAAAATCAATACCGTTAGTTTCGAAAGCCATACTCTCCCTGACTCTATCAGCTGGGAGATCCGCCTGCTTTGGCGCTTTAAATGACACGCCCTCCACACGCTTACACGTCACACACTGGTGCAGTACTCGCTTCACACATTGCCTACCCTTCGGGACCCAGAAACGTGATCTCAATTCCGTAAGAGTGTCTTTCACGCCTCCGTGGAATGTACGCTCGTGACACGCGCGCACAATCAGTTCCGTGATATGACCCTCTCTAGGGAGGAGTACAGGGTACTTAGCGTCCTCGCTAAGGTTCGCGTTTCTAAACCTTCCCTTGCATCGAATGATGTTGTTCTCGTCCTTATACAGTCCGAATTGTTTGCTAAGATTTCCGTAGTTCTTCTTCGTTTCCATGTCTGCTTGTAAACATTGGATCCAAGTCATCTCAGCATCCCTTATCTCCTCCGCCGACAAGGTGCCATTAACAACATCCTCAGGTTTCCGTTGAGCTCGTGCCCTACAGTTGTTGATGAATCTCATCACCGTCGCAGTGACTCTGTACAACGTTGTAACGCTGCTATAGCGCTGGGGATCTATCAAACTTCCAACCCCCTCAGTCTCGGCTTGGTTAGCTGTTCCGACGAGTACCGTTGTGCGTATCTCGCTAGTGTATTCGCTAGATAGCTTGAACGTACTGTCCGTGTTGTCAACATGTGGGAAGTTCTCTTCCCTCTCCTTCAACCAGTGTGGCCCGTGCCACCAAAGGTCGTTGTCTTGTAGTTCCGATGCAAGACATCCGCGCGATCCGATATCCGCGGGGTTCTGAATGCCGGGACAATGTCCCCAGTCTCTCCTGTCCGTGAGTGTCAAAATCTCATTGACTCGATTTTGTACAAACTGCTTGTACTCTTTAACAGATTGAATCCAATAAAGTACGACTCTACTGTCCGTCCAACAGCGAATACTTTCGATGCGAAGAACAGATGATAACGCCTTCCTCACAGTAGCCATAAGTCGAGCCAATATTAGTGCTGCTACCAGTTCCAACCTTGGAATAGACATGGATTTCAGTGGTGCGACCCTACTCTTGGATGTCACGAAACTTATAGCATATCCACTCTCCGTCTCAACACGTAAATAAACAACTGCGCTGTACGCCTTCTTAGACGCGTCTCCAAATCCATGTAAAACCGCAGATGTAATCCGATTGTTTTGTCCCGTAAAATAATAACGATCCACAGAAATCTGTCTTGTCTTCTCGATATCTTGTAACCACTTCTTCAGCTGTTTTGCGCGTGTATCCGGCAAAACAGTGTCCCAATCAAACTTATCCGCAAACAGTTCTTGAAGGAGAAGTTTAAAGTTCAGCATTACCGGCGAGACAAATCCTATCGGGTCAAAGAGCTTTGCCGCAACACGCAACACATTCCGTTTTGTTGGTTCCAGATTTCCCGCAAAGTCCGTGACCTTATTCAGCTTCAAGACAACTGTATCATTTGACAAGTTCCAATTAAGTCCAAGAACTTTGTGCTCCCTTGCAGACTCAATATCGTCCAAATTACCGACGGCCATCTTTGCATAAGATTCATCTTCTTGAGCTACTTGAATGCTAGGCGATTTTGTGTTTGTTTTCAAGATCCCTTCCTGTTCAGCGATGCGTGTAGATAACACTTTATCATTGGACGCCCACTTCCTGAGGTTGAGGTTTCCATCGGCGAAACAAGCCTTGACTTTGCTATATAAGCCAAACCCTTCCTCTGTGTCTTCTCCACCCGACGTGAAATCATCTACATACAATCCAGAGATAGTCTTCTCTGCCAATTCTTGGTTCTCTGGAAAGTAGCCGTAAACATGATGACGTAATGTTGCGTTGAGCAAAAACGGCGAACAATTCATTCCGAATATAACTCTACAAAAACGATACACTTCCAGCTTCGGGTCTTCGCTATTGATGTCGTCGACCCACAAAAATCTCATCAAGTCTCTCTGCTTTTCCTCAACGGAAATGTTCAAGAACGCTTTCTCAATGTCTGAAACGAGACCGACTTTGAAGCTTCTAAACCGCAAAAGAATGTCCAAAATCTCTGAAATCAGAGATGGTCCAGTGTACATGCAATCGTTCAGTGAGGGCAAATTTGCCTTCGCCCTTGAACTTGCGTCAAAAATAACTCTTAGCTTAGTGGTGAGAGCGTCTTGACGAATTATTTCTCTATGCGGTAAATAGTGTATTTCTCCTGGCACCGTATTAATAGAACTTGGTTTCTCTACCTTCTCAATAATACCATTGTTCTCTTGTTCCCGTATCGTGTTGTCATATTGCCGCATGACTTCCGGTTCCTTGTTAAGCCTTTTCACAAGACTGTGTAGCCTACCCAGACTAACGTCATAATTATCCGGAAGCATATCGTGTACTTCCCGTTCTGGGAGCTCAACTTGGTATCTTCCATTAACGAAAGAAATGTTCTTTCTAAACTTCTCGTGCACTGTTTCATTGCTGTCCACTATTCCAATAGAGTCCAAGTTCCATAATCGAGACAACATTCCATCACTGTTTACATCAACAGCCGTGTCCGTATCCGATTGCACTGCCACTTTCAAAACATGTGTGGCCACAAGATTTACGCTGGATAAATGCTCTCCTTGAGCTCCATTGTAAAATGGTCCCGAAAGGACCCATCCCAGGGTTGTCTCACTGGCTGTTAAGCCTCCATTTTCTTCACGCTTTACGTTCCCCGTGAAGAACCTCCATAAATTATCTGCTCCGATAAGAACGTCAATTTCTAACGTTTCGCCATCATTGTTATTGTCCGCTAACTCAAGATCATAAAGAAAGTCGAACTGCTCTGCCGCTTTCTCTATCTTTTGATTTCCGATGGGTGTACAAATGTCGGGCACAACAATCGCCCTCACTTGCTTCTCCGATGTACCCTGTAAATCCGTAACGTTAAACTCCACGCAGTCATAGGACTTGGGGTGTTCTCCCGCGTTGCCAAAGGCATTAATTAACAAGGACTCCCTGCTGACTGTCCGTAAATCCAAGCGCTCTTTAACTCCCTCCTTAACGTAGCTGCGCTGGCTCCCTGAATCAAATATTATTCTCACTCGTTCTCCATTGATATTCGCTTGGGCCGTTTGTAGTAAGACTGAATCCTTAGCCGCAACATGAAGCGTGCTCGTTTGTGAGCCCTGCTCGCTTGTTTGCCCGTGACCCGACGCCATCTTCCTTTTCTGAAGCTCTCCCTTTTTTGGCTGCGTGCAGATGGTCGTGTGGTGCCGTCCATCACACACAAAACATTTTCTAGCCGAACAATCCGCCGCTCTGTGACTTTTTCTGAGGCATATAAAGCAACGCCCCTCCCGTCGCAAAATGTCTTTGCGAGCGGCGACCTCTGTCACAATGTTACATTTAGTTGTTGAGTGTTCAGTGCTTTTGCAAAACGTACAGAACACAGTCTTCCCTCCTTCTGTAGGCGCTACAAGTGCCGCTCCAGAACTGTAGTTGTTTTTGCTCGCTCCGCCATGCCCTTTACCAGCGCTACTTGAATTCGAATCGCTGCGTGCTTGGATGCCCGCGCAACGTTCGCGGTTCTCGATTTCTCCTCGCAAAACCTCCATGATCTTCCTTAGACTCCACTCATCGTCTTTTACTTCCCGGCCGATAAGTAGACGAATGTTTTCAGGTAGCTTGGACATGAGAACTGGCACCAGCAAGCTGCCGTATGACTCGATGGGAACATCTAACGCCTCCAGTCCCCGAACATGAACCTCCATCTTGTCGAAGGCTTTTCTCAAGCCTGTGACATCCGTCGTACTGACTCCTGGAAGATTGAGTAATTCCTCCATATGGCTGCTGATAATAACTTGCTTGTTACCGAATCGTTGGTTCAACAGTTCGATCGCAGCTTTGTAGTTTGCTTCAGTTAGCGGTAGTGTTTGTATAACTGCGGCCGCGCTTCCCTCCAAATAAGACTTCAAGTAAATAAATTTCTCCACATCCGGCACCGATTTTTCGTGAACCGCCATCCTGTAACTGTCCCAAAATGAGAACCATTGCTTGCAGTCTCCGTTAAACTTCTTGATGAAGATCTTTGGAAGCTTCGTCGATGATGACTGAAGGTTGTTTCCGTTGCTCGAAGAATGAGCGTGCGCTGGAGTGGCGCTGGCGGGTTTGTTGGCTTTTGAAAGGACGCTTTGTATTTTCACCAATACTCCGTGCATTCCTTCGCGGAATTCGCCCGCTAACATGACCTCTTGGCCAATATCAGTCTCATCCTCTAACAATTCCAGTATCTCATCGTCAAGCTTTCCAAGAATTACGAGACGCTCCTCCAGTGTTATTTTCAGCTGTTGTAATTTGCTCGAGATTTCCTCATTGAATTCGACCCCAAGTGCCTCTTTCGCCTCGTTGACTACTTTAGTTGTGTAGGCTCTATGCCCCGTCCGTATATTCCGTTTCTTCTTGAGTTCCGTCATCCGGCTCGAAGGACCATGTAAAGAATTGACTCCTATTGATTTTCCTCTATTTTATTTGTGATTCATAATCATCCGATATACAACTCCAATCTGTATAACTCCGAATCCGATCTAAACCCCAATCACACGTTTCCCAACATAACCCCCTGTAATATGATAGTTCTAGCTGTTGTGTAACTAGAGTCCACGTGAGTCCATATCTATGTACACGTGAGTCGCTATGTACATCGCACAGTTCTTGACAGTTAGACAATGGAAAATACAATCTTCTATAGAATCATCCAGACCGCAGTAGATACACTTATCATCAGCAACAATATTGCAGTTCTTTTCTCGTGAAGATAATGCGGTGTAAAATCTTGAAAGTTGTTTGCAAAACCCTGACATCATGGCATATGAGTTTAGAAAGTTTTAAACAATTTTCACATTCTTTCATTACATCTCAGTGCCAAAGTAATTCTTCTTCCACAATGAACAAGATCGCCACATATCATTATTGTCCCTAGGTATTGATAGGTATAAACCAACGTTGGGTGGTCTAGCGCCGTGAAATTTGCACATGACAAGCCTGCATAAGAACGACAAAAACAACATTCCCATTGCAAATTTGAACCATCTCTTATAAAATCCTGAATCCTGATTAGCGAAGCCATTGCTTTCATAAAAGTAGCAAGAAAAGTTCGTTTTAATAAAATGTTAGTTTCACTGAGCTTTCTCTGTGTGTCAACTCGATACCAGGTCACCCCGTACTTTGGTGAAGTAACTGTCTATGCGTCTCGGACTCACGTCAATCCAGGGCCTGGGAACTACACATACAAACTGGAGCCCAAAGGTACGTGTTACACCGCATGGCAAAACGTTATGCTCCGCTGACCGATTAGAACGAAGGCTCTAGAGTTCAATACAAGTTTCCCAGGGCTTAAACTTTTCTATTAAATAATTTTGTAACTTAGTAAACTCACAGGAAATTACAAATTAAGAAAACTTAAATCTGTTAAAGTTTCAGGCTTAGCTTTGATGTAGTTTTGTTGATTTTGTGAAACTGACGGGTGAGTGTTTTTGTTTTCTTTCGATTTGGGCGGGAAACTGACGGACGCGCGCGCGCTGGATCCACCCAAAGCGCATGCGCATGATGTTTTTGCCGCGGTGGACGGGACATGTCTGAAACAATCCACCGTACCGAAAATTAAAAGATGGCGGGTTGCACTTTTACCCATAATCCTTTGCGCGCGAAAATCTTTAAATCCGTTCTAAAATCAATGTAGATAGGTTTTAAATCTTATCAACAAGCCAGTACAAGTGCTCTTACTAATACACCATCATTGAAAATTACATGGGATTTCTTCGTGTTATTTTGACTGTGTTAGGTTCGCAAGGGATTGTGGTCCAATGTACAGCTGCCATCTTATTCGGTGTCATGGACTGCAGACAACCTTAATTTCCCTTAAATTGGGGATTGTATATCATGGCGTTACTACCTAGCAATATCTATATTAATATAAGCTGATATGTTATTCATTTTAGGTACGTCAAGGAGTCGCCGTAGCACGGACTCAACAGGTATACGAGGAATATGAGTGAAAATAATAGTTAATGCACCTAGCAACCTTATCAGTCAATCATGTCAAATTAGTTACATCTCTAAGGTCCAATTCAGACGACGAACTTTTCATGCGCCGAACTTAATAGATGAATTGCCTGAAGATATCAGATTATCTGATACAGTTAATATTTTTAGAACTAAACTACGTATACGTAAACATACAATATTGTAATTACAATCTTATAAGACACGTCAAACATGTAAAGCAGTAGGCAATCTTTTTACGATTTTTTTTTTTTTTAATGTTATGCTATTACTGATGGTTTCTTACGTGTATGAATAAAGTATGTATGTATGAATTAAGTACAGCAGAAGAGCAGCGTCAGAATTAATTGAGTTCCACATGTTGGAATTTTGAGCCGAAGGGCCCGGGTTGTTTGAAGCAAGGGTACCCGGTAAGTGCTACCCCGGGGTTAAATCACTAACCCGAGGTTAAACTGTACAGATTACAATTACAGATTTAGCGCTATCCTAGGATTAAAGTTACCCGGGCTCAGATGAAGGATTAGGTTCAGTAGATGAATTAGGTTCGGTAGATGAATTAGGTTCGGCAGATGATGCTGTCACATGATACGACACTGGAGCCGCTCTTCTCATTTGTCAAACTGGCTAAATGCAGAAACTATGTCGTCTTGAA
>JAOWCC010001192.1:0-38963 GCA_030867875.1 Actinernus sp. WN-2022
CGACGTCATCTTGGATTAGACGCGTAAAGACCCCTGGGGACGAGGTTGGCACGAGGTTGCTTATTGGCGCGCAAAGAACACGCATTTTCCAAATGGCTCCGCTACTTAGTGTCTCTCTTTCGAGCTTGAAGAACCTTTTCCCTTCGAAAACCCACTTTATGATTTTCGTTGGGTATATGGCTCTTTTCATAAATCAAGGTAAGTTTTGGAGCTTAGATTAGATAAATATTTGTGTAAGTTGTGTATGCTCAATAATCAGTGATGCGAAGTTCCATACATTTGTAGTTCGAGGTTCTAATTCCTAAAATTCCAAGTAACATCCTGGCCTAAATACGTCGTAATGCCTATTGAGACTAGACAAGCTATGCCTAAACCCAAATCTACTTCAAGCGGACGCTTCTGGTCCATCGTGTAATCGTAATTTCGCATGGAGTCTGAAGACCTTCGGAAAGAACTATTAAAGCAATACTCAACCTAAATGTCCTAAGGCTAAGGTCAGTAATCGTACTCCCCCTGTTGAGGACCATATTTTGAGTTGTACCCTAAAGAATTCCTCTGAAATTAAAAACACCTGAAGAATTCCATGGTGGAAAGTAGTGTTACCCTGAAGAATTGACTTCAACCCCTGAAGAATTGTCCAAATATTCACTTTATCCCCAAAGAATTCCTCTAAATTTGATATGTGCCCCCAAAGAATTCCTCTCTATTTATATGGTATCCCCAAAGAATTCCTTGAAAAATTCTCTGGTGACCCCGCATAATTCCTTGGTCCTCAACAGGGGGGGGGGGGGGTACGCATATTAAGTGCAATAGCCCAATGCACCTATCAATGTTAAGCCGCAGGGGGGGGGGGGGGGGGGGGGGGGGGGTGGCATAGGCGGGGGATTTGAACTGAGATGACTTTTTCTGTTCAAATGCACGTCCCCAGGGAAATTGTCATTGGTCAAAAGAGTATCAATTTCCCCGCCTCCAACAATAGACATTTGTAAAATGAATGAACAAGAAAAAATACAAAAATATAATGTTTATTGAACAACAATCGTCACTTTCACGTTGGATTACGGCCCTCTTTCCGAGATTCGCCAAATTTAAGCAGCAGGGCAGTTCCATACGAGAGAGGGGATTATGGTAAATTTGAAAATGGAGTTATAAGGGCAACTTAAAGGTTTCATGAGGTCTGGATACCTCAGGGCTATAAAATATAGCATTATTAGCTGCATTGTTTCGTTGGCTTCACCAGGGGGAACCCAAAGTACATGTAATATTAAATAATCATCAAAAATTACACCAAATTGGATAAATATTAATTATTTGGATGGTTATAAAAAAAAATTATTACCAATGTTAAATAAAACTTTAAAAATGTTCTGGACTCATAATATTATCAAAGAGGGTTTACGAATGCTTGTTACAGCTGTTTTACTGCTGGACATGCTAAAACGTTCCATATTATACACCACCCTTGTTAGGCTATTTTGCACGTGTAACGTCCGTGACAAATGATGTAACGTCCGTGACACTGGTTTTCTCCCCTTGGCCAAAAGTAAAGAAGGTGATGATGATATTTTGGCACTGAAGAAATAACTATCCACTACCTGCATACTTCAAATTATAAAACTAGCCTGGTGTACCATCTCATCTCACAGCAAGTTAACTTTGAAGATTTCTGCTTGGAATATTGGTTGTTTTCCATGTAACGTCCGTGACAGTGCTTTTTCTTGCATTTTAATAATGTATAAAATGTCCAAATTCTTACTCATGTTATTTTAAGTATTATTGTATTCCGGTAAAGAGTTATGATGATGAAAATTTGGCAAACTGTCATTTGGTATTTACAATGTATCTAGAGAAATAAATAGGTTCAAAATCTTGTCTGAGATGTAACGTCCGTGACGTGGAACTGCCCAGCACCTACATGTATCACAAAATACTAACGGTCAGACAAGAGCTGCTTTGTTTTGCTTTATGTAATGTAAATGTTGACCTTACAAAACCGCATCAATTATTTAAGTAAGTTTATTAAAAATGAAATAGGGTCAAATGTCAGTTATTTATAGGTCTAAAAAGATTTAAGTCTTGCTTCGTTGGGACACTTTCAAAAAGAAAACTACAGATTGCTTACCTTCAAATTATCCAGCTTGTTTGCAGCCATTTTGAAGCGTGACGAACCTACTTCCCAGCTGTCTCTGCGCCCTTAATCCAAGATGGCGTCTTGGTTGGGGCCCAGGCCTCCAACTGTCAAAAGTCAAAAGACCCGACCCTGGGCTTCAATAGACGATCAAAATTTCCCACCACGGACATACTTCCTATGTCAAATCCCCTGCCTATGCCCGGCCTCCCCCCCCCCCCCCCCCCTGCGGCTTAACATTGATAGGTGCATTAAAGGAAGAAGTGAACGACCTCCACACTTCGGTTGAGTTTACACATTCGGAAGTCGAAACCCCGGAGAAGGATCTAAAGGTACTTAGTCAGAATTAGTCTACAAAGTCATTGGCCAGCTTGGATTTACAAAACATGATTACCGTGTGCACATCGAAATCTAAATAATCTTCGTTTTAGCAGACCATTCCATACTGTGGTACTACGCACAGCTAAGAAACTAAGGAATAAAGATGAACTGAAGGACATTTACTTTTTAGAAGACTTTACCAAGGAGGACTTTGACCTAAAACAAAGAGCTCTCCCGTTGATGAATTCAGAGCTGGAAAGCTAATTATAAATGGTGTTCTCACGCCCATTCTGGCTGCACATGGCGAAGTCAGTGAGACAGCAGTAGCAAGTTTAATATGATGTCTAGACTCCAATACGGCAATAGGACTATGAACTTCTATTTAATCATGCTCAGGTGAGCTGTAAACATTATTTTAGTTCTACAGAGTTAGACTTACTACAAACTCCCTTACAACAACAACAGAAAAGGTATATTTTACATCGAAGATACAGGAAGTAGTTACCGGTGTCCTAGGGATTCCCCCCCCCCCCTGTGATCCCTGGTGATTTCGCCCTCCACAGGACGAGATCCCTAGTGTTTTTGCCCCCCTCTTTGGTCCCCCTTAGGGATTTCGCCTTCCCCCCCCCCCCCCTTGAAACAATTTTCTTATTGAACGAACTAAACTGATGAAGTCCAAAATGGTTGGAAACATTAATTAGCTCATTAACTTATGAATTTGGTCTTTTATCACGACATACATGATTATAAATAGACATAATTATCGTAATGCCACTAAAATAAACGGTAGCTGTTTAAATCACTTCGAGTCCGGGTGATAAAACCGTCTAAACGAATAAAACGACCTTGCAATCGAACGCAGTCGTAGCATTTCTTGCGTTACTTTGGGAACCAGACTAAAGTGAACTTGGCTAAATATAAAGCCATATTTTTATCAATCTTACTTTAATTAGCACTAATCTGAAGAGCAAGTAAAATTGTTGTTGTTCTTATTCTTACCATATTTGATAGCCGAATAACAAAACACTGCACACTCATGAGATTAGTTTAAATTGTAAATTTAGAATTATCAGAAGGTTCCTGTTTCAGAAACACTACTTTAGTACAACCTAAACAAAGAGATGTAGTGTATTGAATTAGCACAAACAGCTCTAATTATGCAAAAGCGGCAATTTTAAACATTTGAAAAGCCACACAGTTTGTTTGAAAACATGCAACCAAGAGCAGAAGTCTTGCCCAAATGCATTCAATCTTTATTTCAGAATATCGAACAGATTCAAATGTTCTATCTACGAAGTTCCAAGATTATCACTAGCTGTTATTTTACGAATAATATTGTGTCAGAAATCTTGTAAACAAGAGAGGGAGGTGAAATCCCTAAAAGGGGTGGGGGAGCGAAATCCCTAGTGATCAAGCATTTAAATATTCTGATTAACTCCAGGATTGAATTGGAATTTAAATGTAGGTTGGGAGGAAAACCGAAGAAAAACCCTTGGAGCAAGGGCGAGGTACCATTAAACTCAACTCACGTATGGCGATGCGTCCGGGAATCGAACCTGGGCCACAAATGTGAGAGGTGAAGCGCTTAAATACTGTGCCACCCCGGCTTCCCAAGATACCCTGAACTTGAATCTTCTTCCCAGGAGATAATTGAATCAGTCTTTGTCAAATTAATCAAAACACAATTATTGGTTGCATCTACAAACGTCCTGATGTTAAAGTTAAATTATTTAATGATTGTCTGAATTCAATCATTACTAAAATTGGTTCTATCAATATGAAAAAGACAAATTTTATGTTGATTCGCTCTTCAAGGAAGCAATCTATGCCAAACACTCATGAACATCTTAAACATTGAACAGAAAAACTGTATCAAATACCTAGGAATATACATGTATATTGATGAGCACTTAAATTGGAAAAGCCAAATAACTCATATAAATAATAAAATAGCTAAGAACTTAGGTATCTTCTTTGCCAACAATAGAGAATCTGCCCTTCCCTACTATCAACTTCTCGATATTCTAAAACTTGAGAATATTGTCAAGTTTAAAATTTGCACATTAGCATATAAACTGTATAATAACCCAACTAGTGTTCCCTCCTTATTCCACAATTTTCTATTACCTGTAATTAATGTCCATAGCCATAACACTAGACATGCAGCTAGACACAACTTTTATCGACCAAAAATCAGAACTAATTCCGGTAAATTTACATTTAAGTATTCAGCCTCTGTTCTATGGGAAACCATACCTGGTAGTATGAAAGCATTAGCAACAACAAATAAGTTTAAAAAGTATTATAAAGCTAATTTAATGGTGAATCAAATATAGGATTTCTAGAACTCCCATTGAATTATAGAATTAACATAAACATACAATAGGCAACTAGTTCCTGTAAAAACTAGTGTTGGTCTGCATCAGCAGGGAAGGTAAACACAGTATAACATAATCAACTAAAGTCGATTGAGGTATGCTAACCGCCATGGAAAGCGAGTAGCTGCTGATGTTTCGAGCGCTAGCCCTTCTTCTGACGAAGGGCTAGCACTCGAAACGTCAGCTGCTACTCGCTTTCCATGGCGGTTAGCATACCTCAATCGACTTTAGTTGATTATATACCAGTGTTTAACTTAAACATAATCTTTTTATTGTTTTTGTCTTTGTTTTGTTGTTTGTTTGTCATTTTTTTCTTTCTCTTTCCCCCTTTTTTCTTTTTTTTTCACTTTCCAAGTTCATTTAATTGATGACGTACGCATTATAAATACAATACTAACACAACATGCTCAGTTATTCTGTTTATGTATTCAAATGTAAACGGTGGCCAACTCTGAAGTTTAATGCTACTTTGGCAACCGTACACCCTCTACAAGTATCTCTCTATTTATCCTGTATGCATAAAATTATCATTAATTTGAACATTTTAAATCTTTTCTCAAATGTAAAACCTATAAACAAGTGTGTAATAAACTTGAACTTGATCTTCTCAATTGTAAATACTTTGATCCTTTCTGTAGTGATTCTGACACCCTTCTTCTACTCGATAACTCCGACATTGACCCCAATTCTAACATATTTTCTACAAACTCTCAGTTACTCTCAAATTATATTTAATAATATATTTACTAAAACTTCTGATTGCTTTTCTACACTTCATCTTAACATTAGAAGCCTTGGGAAAACTTTAATTTAACTGTAAATCACGACATGGTAAGTGGCATTCTTTATAGTGACCTTTCAGATCATCTTCCTATATTTCAAATCACTAACTGTCAACCTATAATAAACAATTCTTCTATAATTTTTCAAACTAGACAGATTACACCGAATGACATGGATAACTTTCATCGTATACGTAATTAGTTAAAGGACATCAATTGGGATACAATTGCCTAATCTCCTAATGATTCCTATAATTCCTTTTCTGACATTCTTCTACCAAGTTACAATTATAATTAATTCCCCCTGAAAACTAGTAAACTTAAAACTAAAAATTCTAAGCCTTGGTTTTCAATTGTATTACTGAATTCATGCAATAGGAAAAATACACTTTATAGAAATTACTTAAAATATCCTACAGCTGCAAACAAGCTTATTTATAAATACTCTAAATATTGTAACAAGTATAACTGCATTGTTAAGCTCTCGAGGAAAACCTATTATCATGACAAACTTGAAAGGGCGACAACAGTACCTAAAAACTACATGGTTTACTATTAAGGTTATCGGATACCTTCGCGGGTCTCTCGTTAATAATTTTGTACGCGCGTTGTTTTAAAGAAAACTATAGAAACCTATATACCTCTGTAAAGCTTATGAAGTGTAGAATACGCTGAATGGATTTGTTTAAAAAAATATTTCATTGTAAAGCAATGCTAAGCTAACAAACGCAAAACTGACAAGGTTTATAAAATTGAATTAGCAGCCTTCGGGTTAACGCATAAAAACAATTCAACTGCACGATGTCAATCAGCATATGACAGCCTAAAAAAGGGTGTGAGCATTAAGTATTTTGTTAATATTTTACTTCATTCAAATGCAATTCATTCCTAAAGTTTTAGTTTTCAATAATGCCTGAGTCCCATTACGTGGGATACTTTATGAGGAAATTACTTTGAATATTGCTAAATGCTCGCACCCTTTTCTTTGTCAGTAACTTATCTGTCTTTTGGCCGTGTTTTATCAAAATCTGGCAAGTCTGCATACCCTATTAATTCATTCAAAGAGAGGGGATAGGAAGGAAAACCTAGTCAGAGATTTTGCGTGTAAAGTTTTGTGAACATTTCACACCTCATCAAAGCAAATGTCAACACTTCGAACCAACTAGCAAGGACCCCTGGAGCTTCAAAGCAGTAGTGAAATTTGCGGTAAATAGGTCATATTTCATAAGAAACCTTTCTCTCTTACGACAATTCAACAGTTTCGATCAGTTTGAGAGCCGTTAAGTTTCATTCCCAAAGTTCCACAACAACTGCAAGTTGATGTCCTCTCACGATTGAGAAGTTGAGGATTGACAACGGCCCAGGAGTGAAACTTGGATCTGAATCAGACTCCGATGTGAACTCATCGCTGCTCGTGTCGTCAGTCTCTTCAAATGACTCGGTGCTGGTTCCTAGTAAGCCAAACGACAGTTTATATTAAGCCTGCTAGCGCTGCTTACATTTGGAGTTGACCCTGAAGTTGAAGGTTGTTCTTCGCTGCCTTTTGCACGTTCTTCGAACCACGAGCCTTTGTCGCTGTCCGTGAGCTCAATCCTCATTTTACCGAATTCCTCCTTATCGTCGGTTTCCTTACTTTTTAGGTCCAGGGTTCGCTTTATGTTTTACCCAAGGACTTTGCTTTCCTCTTTTGGATTTCCCCATACAAACGATTGATAAAAGACTATAAATGCACGTTTGTTATTTTGAAGAAGGGAAGCTACAACAACAGTTGCAAATTACTCGGATAACAGCTCCCGCTAAAAGTCCACGGGGTGCCCGTGGCACGTAAAGGTATTATAACGCCTCAGTGATTTATTTAGTTTCCTTCTAAATACGTTTTTCCTAAATTTCTCGCAAGCTTTTATATCTTTTGAAATAATGTTTTTTTCTAAATTGTAAAACAATCCATAAACTTTCCAAATAATCAATAATATTTTTTAACAAAAAAACATGCCTTGAAGATATCCGGTAACCTTAATCAGTCATTGGTGCTCAGCCTAAAGTTACCATACCATCTTTGTTGAAAGACTCAAAATAGTGAATACAATGATCCCCATTATTATCGCCAACAAATTTAATGATTTCTTGAGTCAATGTCGGGCATCCCTCTCAAAACGCTTTCCTAATTCTCACAGCCAGCATAAAAAATACCTTGTTGGATCTTATAAGGATATATATTTTTATTTCCTACCTCTCAATCTGAAATACCAATCGTTAACTCCTTGAAGAATAGCAGAAGTGAAAAGGTTGATGGTGTCATTATTTCAATCGTAAAATCATGTATTGATGTCTTAGCTCTCCCTCTCAGTTATTTTCAATGCCTCAATTGCCCTATATCATTATGACGTCAAATTAAAACAATCTATTGTTTAAACGCTAAGGATCACGGTCGTGGGAGGGGGACAAAACAGCAACAACACAAAGGATATCGCTATCGAATGCATTTTGTAGAACGTAGAATAGCGATAACAGCCACCAAATAAGGTAAATATTGTGGGATAAACATTGATACAGCTGATATTTGGAAACCAGATAATTCGAAGTTAAATTTTCCTCAGCAGAGCAGATTTAGTTCAAAACTCTATTGTTCAAGTCGATTCTGTCCCCCTCATAAACAAGCTGTGACGTCATAATGATATAGGGTAATTTCCATGGGTACCTATTGTTTCTGAACAACTTAAAATTGCTATGGTTACACCTGTATTTAAAGCTGATGATTGCTACAAATTCTCAAAGTATAGACCAATTTCTATATTACCATGTTTCTTTAAAATCCTTGAAAAGCTGTTCTACAATAGTTTCTTGACTATATAAATAAGCATAACATTTTATTTAATCATCAGTACAGATTTTTGAAAAAAATATTCTACTTTCATGGCAATTTTGGACTTAGTCAGTAACATCTCGCAAGCCTTTGAAAATAATAATTACACCATTGGATTATTCATAGATTTCATAAAAGCATTTGATAATGTTGACCACTCAATTCTATTGGATAAATTTGCTTTTTATGGTTTTCGTGGAACTGCCTACTGTTGGCTTAAAAATTATCTTCATGTCTTTCGTACTCTGCTGAGGACACTAACATATTCTTTAGTGGTAATGACATTATGTCTATCTTCGATACAGTCAATACTGAACTTAAAAATGTTCTTAAATGGTGCAATGCGAATAAATTAACCCTCCATCCAAATAAGACTAAATATATTTCCTTTCATCCTAAGAAACAGACTCTTCACTTATTATACAATTCTCTTATCCTACATGTACCTTACCTACATTGTACAATATTGTGCTATTATTTGGGCATCAACCTCCAAATCTCATTTAAATCCGGTTTTATTATGTCAGAAAAAGGCTGTTTGAATCATAATTCACTCACCACCTCTTGCTCACTCTCTACTACTATTTAAACAATTGAATATTTTGAGTATTGACATCTTTAATTATGAAATTTGTTCCTTTATAAAAAAAAATTCAACACACCAACAATTTATTGCCTCAACCTGTTGCCTCACTACATATATTTACAGTAAACGCTGAAACTCATCATAATACCAGACAAAAACATAACCTTCATATTACATCCCATAAACTCTCATTTTTACTTATTCGACCCCTCTCTCTCTTTGCATTTCATTGAAGTGCTTTAACTACAAGTGATTATTAAAGGAGTACTACTTGTCCCATTAATGAAATTACTTTATATTGAAATAGATAATCAAATAGAATTTGGCAATTTCTTTTCAGACTGTATTTTCTCATTTATTCACATTTGTTTATTTTTCTTTTATTATATATACATGTATATGTACATACATTTTTCCCTTTTCTTCTTTTTGTGTGTGTGTAATTTCCTTATAAAATAATTATCTAAGCCTAAGCTAAGTTCTGTTATCAGGTATTCATATACAATAGCTGTTGTGCCACTCAGCCATATACAATGTAAGCCTCTGGCTTTGGCTATCATGTTTGTAAGAACCTATTATTTGATAACAATAAAATTGAATTAAGATTGAATTTAATGCTTCTAAATACAATTTTACATTTCTCTTGCAGGAATTCTTGTTACATCATCTAAAGACAAAAATAATCGCTATTCATATAACACAACAACCGTAGTACTCCTAGCCGAAGTGGTCAAGCTGTTTATTTCTTGTTTTATTCAGCTGCAAGAGTGAGTACAGACTAGATATTGAGGGGCTTTACATGATAGGAGAGTAACCCTTGTAGTCATATACTGCCATTGCATTTTGCATTCTGTTTACATGTGAAGAGTCAGTTTTGTCTCGGATACTAGGATGACCCTAGCACTTAGAGCACCAACTTTTGCATGCGTTACTTCATGGTTCGTTAGGCTACTCGGGACAACTGTATTCTAGAGCCAAATTTCACATTGCAAGTTGCTGAAGTTGTGTAGTAATTAGTAGGTCACATAACAGCATTATAGGACACTAGACAACTGCAATAAAGCATACCACAGAAAAAAGAAAAGACTCAACGTTAATCCACCAAAATCCGCCAAAACTCTACTTGTATCCGCCATTTCGTTTTCTACAACTGTATGCTCTAATGAATGATTTATTGAACCATCATTTTGCTTGTAAACCCAGGCTATCTTTGGACCTAGGGTTAGAGGGTCAACCCCCCTTCATGTAAACACCCCCTGAGTCTTGAGCTGTGTTCTGACAGCAACTACATGTATAAACTTAAGTTATTTCTCATAGTTATAATATCCAAAGCAGCTCTATTAAAGTCTAATGGGAGAATTATTTTCTTTCCTAGATCAACTGTGCGCGAGTTTTTTGGTTATATAAAAGATCACATCAAAGGTACGTTCTCGTAGACATGCCAATATTTTTAATGTTCACAAAACTAGGGGTAGTCAGCTTTTAAACATCCTTAATGAAGTTTTCAACATCCATACGTGCTTAATTTTACAATGCAGGTTGTGTTATCTGGTTAAGGTTTGACACATTACATTTACAGTATATTTCTAAAATTGGGTATTATGCTCCTTGGGCATCACCCAAGAGACTATTACAGTACCGCCCATAAACATAAAAATTATGTACATTTTTCGCGACGGAATTTTCGCGGGCAGATCGCGAACAGTGTTTGCAATCTGTTCGCGAATTGCTCGCACCATGTTCGCGAATTGTTCGCACTTTGTTTGCAAATTGGTCGCGAAAATTTTGCGCAATGATCGCGATCAACTTCTGTGTTCGCAGTTGATCACGGAACAACTCTTTGACTTCGTGGATCATCAGTTCTTCAAGCTACGAAATCAAGCCATCACTCTTGTGTTGTAGATATTTCCCATATTGTCAAACGAAAATTCGGACCAGGTTATATTGTGATCCGAAATTTCGAAGCATACGTGTTCATTGCACAATTTCGTAGTTTAACCTTTCTTTCACCAGGATTAACGCTTTGGTAAATACCCTGCGTACCAGAGGCGTCAAAAAGTCAATATTCTTATATAATAAAAGTCCCCGTCAATCGTAACTGTCAGCCAGATGCGTGTCTCATTTCTGACACAAATACCGTGGGAAGGCGCAATTAATTTTCGTTTACGCGAACTGACTGATCCCGATCCGATGCATTAAAGCTCTTTTAATTCAAAAGGAATTGCACTTTCCCAGTAGAAGTTTTCTGGTAAGAGTATAGAAGTTTTTGCATGTCATTTAATACGACAAACGTTGCTTCAAAACTCTGTTGATGTTCTGTAAAAATTCAGACTGACACGTTCACGCCTGACTGATTGCACGTGGAACTTCGGACTCCAAGAAGAATTGAGATTTTAATACGCAAACATTTACATTTACAATGAATTCTTGCGAAACCTAGTAACAAGACAAGGATCTGCCGTAAATGTGAAACTACACTGAAGCAAAAGTTTATTTGGTGTTATGCTTTGCGCTCAGCGAGTGAGTCATGCTTTAAAGCGGGCCACGCACCGCCGGCGAGGGAACTAAGCGAGCAGCTGTTGTTTTGTTTATTTTACGGCTCACGATATTTCGATAACTGCATGGTCCAAATTTACTTGAATACTTTATGCAATGACTTTTACAAAGATCTGGAAGGCTGGCGGATCTGAATATTATTGTCGATATACGGATAAAGTTTACAAAATTAAACACTTCCGAAGTTGGGACGTGTGATTTATAGTAACGTCGGTTAATTACCCTTCCGGTCTTCGATTCGGGTTCAAAGCTTCTATTCTTATAGCCTGATTATACTGACTGAACTGAAGTAAACTCTACAGTTGTCCTCCTGTACCGTTCGAAAGTGAGCCGTAAAGTTCAGTTAATCAAAGTCCGAATAAAGTTTAAAACTCGGGTTGGTCGAACTGACCGAGTGAGCCGGAAAAAGTAACTTCATCTTGGACAGGCAAGGATCGAAATTTCGAAGGATCAACATTTCGAAGAAGCGAAGTTTGTGCTAATATTCGCAGAGTACTAAACGAAATTGCGCACGATATTTCGTAGAGTGCAGCGAAATACTACCATAAACGAAAGCTAAATATTAAAATACATCTCGTTGTCTTTGAAAATGAGTCCAGCAAAAAATATTACCGAAAGGCTCTCTATAATTTGCTGTCCACAAATGTAAACACAACACGAATTAGCAATTAGCGTGCGCTGTACTCGCATCTTGAAGTTCTAATACATTGAGTGGACTTCTTGCACGTTCTTGCAGTGTAGCCGCAAAAAGGCAGTTATCAACTCGTTAAACTTCTTGCAACTTCTTGCGGGTTCTGGCCCTGCCAGAAGTTCTTGCGGGTTCTGGCCCCGCCAGAAGTTCTTGCGGGACTTCATGTGCGTGTAATTTTTTGGGCTGTATTGTATGCTCGCGATGTGCATTCGCGAAGAAATCGCGAACAAATTGCGAACAGTTCACGAAAAAAATGCGAACAGATTGCGAACACTGCACGCGATCTGCTCGCGAAAATTTCGCAAACAAATGTACATATGTTTCTGGGCGGTACTGTATGTGACAAATTATACTTGACAGCAGCTATTATGCTGGGAAAACATTTCCATCCCTGCTTCTGCAAGTCCTTCCTTTGGAGCCTGGCATAATTTGATCACTAAGTATAAAATATCACCATTATGCTGCAAAATACTGTAGTTGATCATTTATAAGCTACACTCGCTTATAAGCCATACCCCTTACTTTGACAACCTCAAGTCTGAAAATGTTTTGGAAAAGTCTCAATTATAAGCTGCATCATGATTTTAATGATTTCTCTTCAAAACCAAGTCACGTTTCGAGTAACTTTTCCTTACCTTTTGGAAGTTTCTGGATCTCAAATCCACTCAGATTATCTACAGTGTGTGTACAATGTATGATACAGTACCGATCGAAACCAACCTCACCCTTGCATTTACTTTCCGTGCACTCAAAGTACACACAAAGTAAACGCAAAGCAAACCCTGCGTGTACTTACATGTAGCATTTACTCAGAATAGAACCTGTGTTTACTTTGTGTGTACTTTATTAAACGCAAAATACATGTGCGGCCCACAAAATACAAATGGCTACGATAATGACTAACTTCTGTTTTGTATATTTATTGGAACCCAAATTAGGAAGAAATTACCTCCAAAGAATTCCAAAACCTGATTCTTTTAACTGTTCATCCAAGAGGCAGAATTTCCAAACCAGATAAATACAACAAACTCTCACATGTAAATCTGATCGGACAATCAATGTTACTATGTTTGAGATTGAGAATGAGTTTGTAAACACGCCGAACGTCTCAACATAAACATGCTTGAGAACAGTTTGGCAATATTATTTCTGATGAGAGCACAATCGAAGCTGACTGCTACAAGATGAAGAAATTTAGAAACATTGTGGGAGCGAATAAATATTAAAAGGAGAATCAAAACCAAAACATCCTTTGAAGAAAGCCGACCTGGGAAAACCACAAAAATGGCATGAAAACAAGGCTTTCATAGTTTCACTTCATTTCTTGCACTTGGAGCTTGACAAATGATATTGTTTGGTATGAAAACATAAGACAACTTCTCTAAAGTACCTAGAGGATTATTCAAGGTGTCAAAGCTAAGATGGGAAGCAAAAGATTTCAAGAGAGAAGCTAATGTGTGCAAATATAAGTCTTTGTTTTGACATTTGTGTTTCAGCACGTGCTCATATGCATTCTTTTCCCTGTGAGCAGAAATTACAGTAATCAGCGACATTTTCATTAAAAATAGGTACCCAGTGGGTACATGTGTCTACTGTATATTATTATTGTAAAATTCATGAATAATTAATGAGGATGAAAACCAATCCCAGCTCAGTATTCAGATCATATGCACAGTACTGTGAATCCCAATAAAATTATTAATGAGTAAATTAAAGATAAAGATTTTGTACTCAACTAATAAGTATGCATAACTTATCACATACCGGTAACAATAAGGTGCATTCCAATTATTTCATTTCACAAACACGATAAAATATTTGTGTCCGATATTCTTTATGGTCATTTACAATGGCTCACCAAAGCGGCTTGCCATTGTAAATGACCATAAAGATTGTCTGCTCATATTTTATCTACCACATAAAAAGTACACTCTGCGCTATATGATTAGTGAAATATATATTAAAACTGGGCTTGAATTGGGAATGATCAATACTATTATTACATTAATATGCAATGAATATGCCACAAGTTTTATCACAATATCATTTTAATGATAGTAAATAATGTTTCAGTATTTGTTAGCACTTGTGCAACATCATAAATTTTGTGGGACATTTGAATAAATGTGTCTTCCCTCTGTAAATAAAGAATATTGTATTGTATTGTATTGGTGTACAGCACTGTAATTGCTGTAGTTAACTAACAGTAGGGATTTCAAAATGTGCTAGTTTTGTGAGTAAAGCTAACTATGCTTTTCAGATATCTCTTTGAGAGAAGATATTATTGTTGGTACAGTATGTGGTGTCTGCACTGCATCATGGGATAGAAAGGTCCCGGATGTAGCAAAACACATGTAAGGCCGCCATTACTATTTGAGACAATAAATGTTGTTGTTTGTAAGTCGGGGTCCTAAATACCACATTTGACGACAAGGATGGGATAAGAAAACGACCGTAATACCAAAGATGACGAATATGGAAAGCGGAATTCGAACTGTATGTACCTGCTTCGGGAGTTGCTGACGTGACACAAAAGCGAGCCCTTCTTTTGCATATTGCTGGACCAGGAGTGCGAGATGTTTTCAAAACATACCCGAGTGCCATTACAGGAGAAGCCAAAGATTATACGAAGGCCATGGACTGTCTGTCAGAACACTTCAAACTGAAGAAAAATATCCCCATGGCGAGACAGACGTTTCTAGCAACGAAACCCTGGTGAAACAATAAATAACTTTGTGACACGCCTGAAAACCCTGGTAGAGCACTGTGACTAAGGAGGTGAGATCATGTAATCTCGTACATTAAAGACAAACCCCTAAAATAAAAATTGTTGTATCTCGAAGATTCATTGACTCTAAGTAAACTACTAGAAGTTGTTAGTCGGTACCATGACAAAGAGGCACTCACTCTCATGCCTGAGAGTCGAGTAAACATGCAGTGTTAAAACCAGTCACAAATATGACAGTTCGACAAAATTCAAAGGAAAATGTTGGAAGTGTGACAAAGTGGGACACTTAAGCAAAGATTGTCGTATTTCCCGTAAACACAAGTGTGTGAAGTGTGGAAATATGGGTAACTTCGAAGTCTGCCTCGATCCACTCCAAGCAAGCACAGGACCGCAGTTCAAGTCGTGGTCGTGGTTGAGAGAAGAGTTGAGGAAGAGGGCGAAGAGATTCACAAAGCTCATGTGAGGGTGTACACAATGTTCATGAAGGCCAAGCTGGTGATCAAGATTCAGTGACAAATGATGATTTCTATGCATTTACTACTACTAGCACTGAAAATCACAACACCTTGAAGCTGGATGTGGAAGACAAGCTCATAAACGTTGTAACTTAATGTCAGAAGAAGTATTTGAGGCTATAACAGAAGGGAGGGTTACCTTATCAAAGTGCGATAAAAAAAGTCTATACTTATGCATCTGTTGAGCCTCATCAACTAAAAGGAAAGTGTAGCTTAAATGTGTGCGTACCGCAAACAAAATTGTCACAGTGCGTTCAGTTTTTTATCATGCCTGGCAAAGCAGCAACTTCATTGTCTCGCGAAACCTCTGAGTTGCTAGATATTCTGAGGGTTGGTGTGCAAATCAATAATTGTAATGTAAAGCCAACCAGCTCAATAGGAGGTGTAGAGCAAGTAAATAGGAAAGCAGCTCTCAAAGCAAAGTACCCCAAGGTGTTTGAGGGCCTGGGTAAACTTGAGGGTTATCAGTTAAAACTCCACATTGATAAGAGTGTGCACCCCATAGCCCAACCAACCCCTGCGCAGAATTCCCTTCAGTAGGAGGCGTAAGGTCGTAGAGAAGCTGAAGCAACTTGAAGCGTTTGATGTTATTGAAAAAGTGAATGGGCCTTCCAGCTGGGTCAACCCCCTAGTGGTCATTGAGAAACAAGACGGTGATGTCAGAATTTGCCTAGATACGAGGCAAGCAAATCGCGTGATAGCGACTCAGGGAGAAGCATCCAGTTCCTACAGTCGAGGAAACCTTACAGGAGGTCTTGAATGCTAAGGTGTTCTCCAAATTAGATCTAAACATGGCATTTTCAGCAAGTCGAGCTCCATCCCGACTCTAGGGACATTACAACATTTGCTGGACCAAATGGTCTGTACAGATACAAATGTTTGGTGTGAATATGGCGACTGAGGAGAAATTCCAGCAGATAGTGTGGCAAATCATCAAAGATTGCCCAGGTGCACACAACCTCCATGACGACGTGCGAGTTGTTGGTGCAAATGACAAGGAACACAACGAGAACCTTGAAAGAGTCATGTGTAAGCTGGAAGAAAACGGATTGACACTCAACTACCAAAAGTGTGAGATTGGCGTCACAAGCATGACCTACATGGGAGACATACACTGTACTCTGTGGAGAAGGACTGAAAGTGTCAAGCGAGCGGGTGAAGGCAATCGTCGAGGCTCCAAGACCCCATAACCAGTCAGAGACGAGAAGCTTCCTTGGTTCAGTCCAGTTCTGCGCAAAGTTCATCCCCAATTTTTCCACAATGTCGGAACCATTGTGGGATTTAACGTGCAAAGGTACCCAGTAGAAGTAGGGTGACAAAGAGGAAAAAGCTTTCCAAGAGATTAAGGTTCAGCTCACCCAAGCACCGGTGATGGCTTACCACAAGCAAGGTGCGGTAATCCAGATCATAACAGATGCATCACCCATTGGCCAAGGGGCAATACTTGAACAGAAGCAAGAAGATGGATCGTATAGGCCCATCTATTACGCTAGCTGAAAGCTTACGCTAGTCGAGACAAGGTACTCACAGTTCGAAAGAGAGGCCTTGGCTGTCAGGTGGGCATCTCAGAAGTTTTACCTTTACTTGTACGGAATCAACTTCGAGGTCTGCACAGACCACAAGCCTCTAGTCATTGTACTTGGGCGGCCAAGTGCAAAACCACCCTCTGCCAGGATAGAGCGATGGTTACTGTATCTCCAGCAGTTCAGATACACTGTGAGATACATACCAGGCAAACAGAATGCTGCGGATGTTCTAAGCCGACTTCCGGTGGGTCAAACTGAAGATGAAGATGTTGATAAGAATATGCTTGTAGCATCGCAAGTGAGGCAGTGCCTGCAGCTTTAGTGCCCAGGCAGGTAGAAGAAACATCAAAAGAAGACCCTACACTGCAGTTGGTGCGTGAAGCAGTGACCACAGGAAACTGGTTTCATCTACAAGGTACCATGTACAAGGCTCTCAAAGATGAGTTATGGGTCCTGGGGCATCTGGTGATGAGAGGAAATCGCATTGTTATGCCTGAGAATCTGTGGAAACGTACTATCAGGTTAGCTCTTGAAGGACATCAAGGCATAGTTCGTACCAAGGCCAGGTTGCGAGAAAAAGTCTGGTGGCCACAGATGCACAAGCAAGTCGAACAAGTGATACAAGCATGCCACCCATGCCAACTTGTAGGACAAAGAGCCAAGCCAGAGCCCATCCGATCAACAAGACTACCCGAGGGTCCATGGACCGACATTGCAGTCGACCTTCTTGAAGTATCAGGAGGCGATTGTCTCCTAGTAGTAGTAGACCACTACTCCCGTTGGCCGGAGGTAGTTCTAGTGAAGAAAACAGATGCGCAACATGTGATAAAGTGTATGGCGGCAATGTTCAGGGGACACGGTCTACCGGAAAGCGTCCGTAGCGACAATGGACCACCCTTTGCATCCAAAGAATTTGAAGGGTTCTTGGAATAGTACACAAGAAAGGTGTTCCATATATACTGGCCTCAGAGTAACGGGGAAGTTGAACGGTGCAACGAGACTCTCTGAAGGCTGTGAGAATCGCCAAGCTGGAGGGAAAAGATTGGAAGAGAGCTGTGGAGGACTTCCTATTCCAATACTGGACAACACCTCGCACCGTGACCGGAATGTCACCAGCGGAGTTGCTGATGGGAAGGAAGTTCCACGATAAGCTTCCGAAACTTAGAGTGCGGAGCGACCGGGCCATGGAGGCAGAATAGCAACAACTCTTGAGGGAGAGAGACGCCTGTGCAAAACTACGCCAAAAGGAGTATGCTGATGAGAGAAATTCAGCGCAACACAGCACCATCAACGAAGGTGATCAAGTGCTCTTGAAGCAACATTGTCACCAAATTATGAGCCTGGACCGTACAGAGTCGTTAAAAAGGATGGTAATGCTGTTCTCATAGAAACACTGGAAGGAGCAAAATGAGGAACGTGGCGCACATGAAGAGATTCATTGAGCCTGAGGTTGGAAAGGCCACTGAAGAGCAAGAAGATGTGCAACCCAAGAGTGTAGAGAGTGAGGAAGTAATACCACACAATCCTGAGACTATTTCAGATACAACGGTAAAGGATCCAACACCTGTGCTTGATCCTGTACCAAGCGTCTCAGATTCTATGCGACCTGCGCGCAAGAGGCGAGCACCAACCTGGATGAAAGATTACGTGCATTCTTAGTGGGGTTATAGGCACACAAGCTTAGGTTTTAGAGATATGTGTTGACTCTATAATATTATTAAGGATAGTTTACTTGACCTTTATTACATTGACCTGACATTATGGTCATATACATGTAAGAGAACTTCTCTACAAACATTAATTTAGAAGAACATTAATACTGCATCATGGGATAGAAAGGTCCCGGATGTAGCAAAACACATGTAAGTCCACCATTACTGCACGAGGCCGTCACTCTCACTTTGATATTCAATTTCAACATCGACCTAGAACTTGAAAGTACCTTTGAAAACCTTTCATTTGACCGGTTACACACACTCTGTGAAAGCTGTAGCTAATCAAGTTTGTAAATCTTAGGAAATTCATGATAAAATAAGAATAATTATTATTATGATTGCTCACCACTCTAGGCCTCCCAACGATAAGAGAAGACCAACTTGTGACCTCATGATCACGTAACCATCGGCATATAGTCGTCCTCTTCATTGCCATTTTTTCATTGGATATTGTCTCTAAATGAAGATTCCGAGTAATGCACGAAAGCCATCAACATATTTAATTGATCCTGAATAAAACTTCACGACCACTTATCGACAATGTTAACACACATCTTACGTCATCGGACACGATAACATAGTGTCTACAGCTTTTCAAGAAGCAGTAGACACAAAAATAACAGATTCTTCTGAATATTTTGAGCTAGAGGAAACTATTTCAATCTCCTAAAATATTTTAGACAACTGGTCAATGTTTTAGGGAAGTTATAACTCGATCTCGAGCAGACTGTCTTTGGTTTGTTGCAGAATATTTCTTTCGATAAATAATTTACCTTGCATTTACTTTGGGTTTATTGTGAGCTTACATGTACTTTGCGTTTACTTTTTTGTTTGCGTGCGTGCATGCAAAGGGAGGTTACTGTTGATCGGTACTGTAGCTTGGGGATGTCTCGCATCCCAGTTGCACAAGACATTTACAGTTTATAAACATGACAAAAATACTGAAAACTCAAAGCCAAACACATGGAAGCAGGGTGTGATAAAACCTATGTCCGATTGTCTGGAAATTTGATTTGGACAAGTAAATCTTTGGCATAACTTGTCTGTCGGACAAGCACATTTTGTTGCCTACAACCAGCAAACACTGAAATAAATGAAACAAATTAAGCCAAAAAGAAGTCTCTGACCTGAGAAAAAAGTTTTAATACCCCTACAAATTTTGCCATTTTGCAGCTATGTTTCCGTAAAGCTCTTACATGTATGGCTCAGGAACCTTGTTTTACATGTACAGTACCGCCTGGAATTATTGAAGCATTTACCGCGGTTTTACCGCGTCCAATGACCGCGGTAATACTGCGGTTTTACCGCAGTATTGCCGCAGTAATACCTCGGTAAGACCGCGGTCAACTGCGGTAATTAGTTGGTCACGGCCGCTGAGATTTTTATCACGCCGAAATCATTGACTTTAGTATGAATATAAGATAATACAATGTATGTTCCTGTAGCAGTCATAATCACAAACGTGCGAGATGACTCGGCGTTCTTTTCATTCTTTATTCAACACACTGTTAACTTTAGAATCTTTTATTTTCGCTTCATTCAGAACTCAAACGGCGGGTAGAGAAGCACTCATTGGTGAAACTAAGACTTTAGAATCTTTTATTTCCGTTTCATTCAGAACTCAAACGGCGGGTAGAGAAGCACTCATTGGTGAAACTAAGACTTTAGAATCTTTTATTTTCGCTTCATTCAGAACTCAAACGGCGGGTAGAGAAGCACTCATCGGTGAAACTAAGACTTTAGAATCTTTTATTTTCGCTTCATTCAGAACTCAAATGGCGGGTAGAGAAGCACTCGTCGATAAACTAGGACTTTAGAATCTTTTATTTTCGTTTCATTCAGAACTCAAACGGCGGGTAGAGAAGCACTCATCGGTGAAACTAACACTTTAGAATCTTTTACTTTCGATCTTTTACTAAGATTCTAAAGTGTTAGTTTCACCGATGCGAAAATAAAATAAAAGTGAAAAGCGAAAATAAAAGAAATTGAAGTGTGCTTCTCTACCTGCCGTTTGAAACATGTACATGTATGTTTTATTAAACTTATACATAGTATTGTGTCATGACCGCGGATTTTGACTGCAGCTTTCATTGCAGTGAATAATTTGACCGCGGATTTTGACCGCGGCTTTCACTGTGGTGAATAATTTGACCACGGTAAAGCCGAGGTTTTACCGTGGTAAAACCTCGTCCATAGTGAGGTTATACCGCGTTCAATGACCGCGGTTTGACCGCGACCCGGTGCTTCAATAATTCCAGGCGGTACTGTATGTATTGTATTTTCAACAAAATGTTTTTGGACAACCACTTTTTGGTTTCGGATAGCTACATGTAACTTCTTTCTGATGGTAGTCCGAAGGACAAGTAGTTCACTAATTTTTCCTCTTGCCCTGGTAGAAGTCCTTCCCAGTCAGGGTTTGGCTGCCATCTTGAATGTAGACTGCTGACCACAAGATTTGAAGGTTGTAATATGGCGAACAATGTGGCAAAGGTTCGTGTCTTCGCGAGTCTTGATGCACATTTTGAAAAGTTTTTGGAAGTGGCTATAGATAAGCTGCACCCCTAACTTTGGGAAAAATTTGTCGTAGTCTTCAAAATTTTGTGGTAAAATTCTGCAGCTTATAAGACAGTGATCAATCAACTACAGTACTGACCAGAACTCACCTCCAGTGCATTCGGGTTCGCTTCCAACAAACCCAGGGTGCGCCCAACTACTTGTTATGCTGCCATTGTTCTGTGGGACTGCTTGTTATTCCCCCATTGTGCTGTGGGCCTGCACGTTGTGCTGCCATTGTTCTGTGGGACTGCTAGGTATTAAAATGCTTGAATGTATATTTTTTGTAAAGGAGAAAATGGCATACTAGGAACAGCAAGGATTATGGTTGAGTGCCTCTTTAAAGCCCCTTGGGAGGGGGGTACTCCCATACAATTTTTTTCAAGCTGTTTTAGTCTGAAATAGGGTCACAAATTACACATTTTTAGCAAGTTGGAATAGGGTATGATCTTGACAGGTAAGTACATGTATGAGACTTCACATTTTTGTATAATTTCTCATGTTGTGAAATAGAGTACAGGTCAGAAAAGGGGTATGGAAAATCTTATATTTTGGTCTGAAATAGGGTATGGGTTTTAAGACCCGGGCGGCACACTCCCACCCAATATTCCTGGGAGTAACCTAGGATATGTGACTGTGGTCTCAAGCTGCAGAGTTATAGTTTATTGACTTTATCTTTCTATGCTGTCATTAGTGATGGTGCTGTACATGATTCCTGCATTCCTTTATTGTCTCTACAACAACCTGGCTTTTGTTAACCTTGCTGCTTATGATCCAACTACCTATTACCTCCTGCTGCAGTTCCGTGTCGTTGGTACTGGTGTCATCTTTCAGGTACTATACAGATAATGTATACAATGTAGGTTGAAAAGGCTTGTCGCTATGACCTACATGTATTCTACTTTCCATACATGTATCAAGCCTTCCATCGTATTTCAGGGCTCCATTAATTATTTGAGCCAGCTATGCTGAACTGGACATAAAAAAATATTGGGTATTAATAAATACATATCTTGAGTAGTACACTTGTACATGTGTAGCAATGACCATTATTTTTATAGTGTTTCTGGAATTTCACAATTCTTAACCATTTTAATTGAAGTGCTGTGTGCAACAAGGGCGTAAGTGACTCCTGATCAAATTCTAAATTCTCCTTCAAAGTCTTTGTTTTCTAAGGGAGAATTTAGAATGTGACCAGGAGTCACTTACGCCTTTGTTGCACACAACCCTACAATTGGTGGTTTGCACTACTACCCACACCGAAATTTTAATATGGGCCAAATGTGGGATTAACATGGAACTTAATATGGGTAAAATGTGGGTATTATATGGTTATTATGTGGCCACATTAAAGTCACCATCTCTGAAATAATATGGGAATAATAGGACAAAATGTGGGCAAAATGTGGTTTTGGTCGATTTCCATGTTTTGCCCACATAATATGGTAATATGGTCCATATGTGGACCATATTACTCAGTATTATATGGGCCATATGTGGGCCACATATTACCTACATATTTCCCAGATTTAGGAAATTAACACTTGGGTGAAAAATATGTCCCATATAATTGTGGCCATTAACCCAGGTATTTCCCACGAGAATGAGAAATCTTAGCGAGAATTTGAACTCTCCACGAGAATAAGAAATCAACGGCGAAAATTAAAAACTCTGCGACATTGGAAGAGACGCCATGTGATTCATGCATGTAAAATTCGATTGGACGGCGGTGGCAGTGACCAACTGGTGAATTTAATGAAAAACGAAGCGTATTCATTCGACCTCAAACCATGGATTGAGTTTGGTTATCGAACGTACTAAATCGAACCCAACCTGTTGATCGAGTTTGAAGGTGTTCGAAAATCGAACCAGTAATCCAACAAAATATTAGAGTTACAAACTTGAACTCAATTCAAGCCACCGAGAATCCAACAGGAACGTGAATTAATTGTCGCTATATTCGCTGCCTGCCGAAACTGTTGCAGCCACTCGGGATATCAAATGCAGACTGAGTATAACTCAGACTGTCTCACTACAGACTGGGTATAAAGTACAGACTGGGATATAACGCTAGGTTAAAAAAAGGATGAACTGTATACGAACGTATATGCAGTATTGCTTCGGTTTTCCCGGCCTGGAATTACGGTACATTAAAACCGACGAGCCTGCATCAACGGAATCCATTTCCAGGTGTTTTAATGCAACAATGACTATTATGTTGCGTTCACAATAGACCAAAACAAGTTTAGTCTGATCATGAACGAAACCTGTTTCACTATAGAAAGCGCTCACACTCAATGATTCATTGCGCGGATCATGTATGAAACGTGGTTACTCTGAGCATGATTGAACTACCTCGCGAGGTAGTTTTGATCTAATCCAGACTGAACATGTTATCATGTCGGGCGTAAGCAGAATTAGGACGTTACTGCTAGAAAGATTAATATCAACTGGGGATACCCTTGTACAAATATGGGCTGAACAATCCAACAAGTGCTAGAAGCTGTTGTGCTTGTCTAAAACAAAATATCCTCAGCCAAAGATATCACAAACGCTGTCTCCTGGCTAAACGTTGCAAGGTTCTTACGAAGATCCTGAATAGTAAAATTGAACCCGAGGATAAAAGCAACTACAAGTTCCAGTTCCATTTAAACTCTAATAACAAAGTTTGCTGTAGAAACTGCAACCTGCATAAATTACGGAAACGTGTTTGAAACAGACCGCTATGCGAACAATGCGGTTTCAAACAAGTTTATGGGAAACGTGTTTCTTTGAAACATGATTATTTGAAACATGTTTCGGCCCTAGTGTGAATACACCTTTGGACTGTTTACTGAAAAACCAGGTTTCCATATGGGTTCCATATGGATTCGTTTGTTCTGCGTAAAAAATTACGCTTCGATTCACACCAAACAAAAGAATCCTGCAATCGTTGCAATCATATGGAAACCGGGCTAAACTGGTCACTGGTTCCAAGGTCGCCGTCTTTGTCTTAAGAACGAGTAAATAAGCTTTAAAATACATGTACAGTGTATATCAGATTGCCCAACCAAACACAATTAAGTTTAACTCCTTTAATACTTTCTTTGCAGCTTCTGTTTCACCTTTTAAATGAATCTAAAGAATTACATACATATTCATCACTGACAACACGGCAATCAATCAGAACATGTGTTGCTATGAAGTACAATGTATGCCCATGCACGTTACCTCTTGGAGAAACCGATCAAGAAGTAAAAAGTCGGTTTCGTGAACCTATTTGTGACCTCTCACAGGAAAACGTACACTAACGGGATATCCGTTAAAGGGGCCAGACCGTTCGTCACCCATTAAGTATCCGTTAAAACGGTTTGAGAAATCGTTAGAAGCGTTAGAACAACTGTTAGAAATTTTGTCCATGCCATTTCAACGGTTTGAGGAAGCGTTAGAAGCATTAGAACAAGCATTTGAACAGCCTGGATGAAAAACTGGTGGGGCATTTGAACAGTTTTTCTTACAGTGCATTGAATGCAATAAAATCACAATTCCCGCGAAGTTTGCGGCATTCTTGTTGTCAAAAACCAGACAATTAGTATTCACGGCTGAAAGCACAACAGAGAATCTTTGTATCTAAAAGCTAAAGCTGGCTTCTTCAATTGAAAACATACGCAATTACTTCAACAAAAATTCTGAAGGACTGGTGGATCTTAGTTTTAAACTACAGAAGCTAAAGTTTATCAGATAACCCGAAGACAACAAACCAGCGCTGGGACGGTGTTTCGTAACGCAATCCTGTCTTTTGGTGACAGAATGCACAAATGTTTTGGTTTACCATAGAGTCAAGATAATCCGCTAGAACGTTTTGTTAAACCATTAGATAGCCAAGATCATCCGTTAGAACGTTTTGATAAACGTTAGATAGTTAGACCATCCGTTAGAGCCGTTAGATTGCCCGTTAGAACGCTTTGGTAAAACATTAGAAATCTTAGCTTGCCCGTTAGAGCCGTTAGCTTGCCCATTAGAACGCTTTGGTAAAACGTTAGAAATTTTAGCTTGCCCGTTAGAGCCGTTAGCTTGCCCGTTAGAACGCTTTGGTAAAATGTTAGAAATTTTAGCTTGCCCGTTAGAGCCGTTAGCTTGTCCGTTAGAACGTTTTGGTAAAACGTTACAAATGTTAGCTTGCCTGTTAGCTTGCCCGTTAACTAAACCGTTTGAACGCTCTGTAAAAGCGTTTGCTATCCGTTCGTTAGCCGTTATTTTTTTCCCGTTTAACGGATATCCGTTAGTGTACGTTTTCCTGTGAGAGGTCGCATTTGTTGGAACCTGGTTTCAAGAACTATGTCAAACACAAATTGGAGTCTTTCATCAGGGGTTCCAAATATTGAGAAAACAAATGAAACGCCTAACGTTTGCCAATTACGCCGAGATCCTCTTACAAACTTAAGGTAAAAATTATCGGAAGACAAGTCTTATTTCCAAATCTCTAAAACTATCTGATTTTTTTGAAAAAATTACTACCATTTGCAAGCAAGCGTTTAGTGTAAACTTTTTTGTCTGTTGTTTCAAGTTTGAAACGCAAAGTTTACTAATTATGCGGCGACATATGAGCAAACCCAGACGCACTGGAGGTAAGTTCCGGTCGGTACTGTAGTTGTATTCAACTCAGTGACATAATAGTGCAAACCTGCCACTTTGAAAATGGGACAACCTTGACAAGAATTACATTACAACAAATGTACATGTATGGGAAAAACTTTGATCTTACACAACTTAATTAGCTCAAATTCATGAGATTGCCACACATACTCTCAGCGAGACTGGTGCCAAGTAGGCAAAACATTAATGTTTGACAAGCAAATGCTGTACACGTTTAACAACGACTACCCTGTACATGTACTGAAAATAAGTTTAATGTTTAATGTTGCAGTAAGTACTGATTAAAGGTAAAATGCTTTAAGAAGCAAGGAATCACCCATAACAACCAGATTAATTATTTTTTTATGCAATTAGATGTAAAACAATATTTTTTAGAAGAATATTTACCCAGACCCATCAGGTTGACATGTTTGAATTGAGTAGTACACCTACTGCCCTCAGTTGTTCAAAGCTTTTAGTGTTAACCCTGCATTAAATTTTGTCCAAGGATGTTGGTTCTCTTGGTAACAATGTTTTTTATCCAATCCAGCAATACAAGTAGAAATGTCTTGCCCCCGATACGCTGCTCAGCGCGATATCTTTTTTACCTCTGCTGCACAACTCTTAGGTAATATCTGGTCAAACAGTAGCGACAAAAAGAAAATTTTGAATATTTTGAATGGTATTAAGGACAACAACTACAATTTAAATTCTAAATTCTTTGAGTTAGTTCAAAATTGTATCTTAAATACCAATAGAAGGGTAATTATTTAAACAAGGACTATTAACCAATGACACCAATAACAACTTCGTGCAAAGTAAAATTTGACTGATGGCAGTGCTTTATGTGTGACAGCACATTGTATGCTCAGTATTATTAAAAGGGTTAGAGGCTGGTGTAGACATGTATGTATGTCTTATTGACAAATACACTGTCAGACATGACTGCTGACTGTACAACAATCTCAAAATTTCTTCATACTGCATTCAGCCTCATGCAGTTTTCATTATTTTTCATTTGTTGTACAGTCAGCACGTACCATATTTGATTGAATAAGCACCCCCCTCGATTAAGCGCGCCCCTTGAACACAAAATTTGAAATAAGCACCCCCTCCTCGATTAAGCGCCCCCTCCTCAGGATATCACTATGTTGAATCAGGAATAGGCCAATGACGAGGTGAACGTTATCGAAAATGATGAAGATGGGGACAATAATGTAGATGTGGAAAATGAACTACCCTTGGACATCTGATTTTTTAAACTAAAAGCTACATTATAGAAAACAAACTCTGAGTCCTAGTAATTAAGCGCCTCTCCTCGATTAAGCGCCCTTGATTAGGCTCCCCCCTTGAACACAAAATTTGAAATAAGCGCCCGGGCCGCTTATTCAATCAAATACAGTATCTGTATTTATCAATCAAACTTGCATGCCTCTCATGTCTCTATCATTTTTATTGCTTTAGTGTCTTTTCAGCAAGAAACTGAGCAGAGTACAGTGGATGTCCCTTTTTCTCCTGACATGTGGTTGTGTCATAAAGCAGCTGAACTTTGGCAACATCTCTGGCGGCCTCTCATTGAAGGTGGACTACAACCTTGCTCTTATCCTTGTTCAAGTATTTTGTTCCTGTTTTGCTGGTGTGTACAATGAATACCTCCTGAAAGGAAGAAGCGGCGAAGTCCCAATAATGATCCAAAATGTGTTCATGTATGTGGACTCAATCATTTGCAATGTCCTTGTTTTGGTTTATGGTGGCTCCCTTCAAGAAGCCTTCACAAAAGAAAGTCTAATGCCCATCCTGCAGGTTAAGGTCCTTTGCATTATTGCCAACAATGCTTGTATTGGTATTATCACGTCGCTCTTCCTCAAGAAATTAAATTCCATTCTTAAGTCTTTTGCAAGTGCATTGGAGCTGATGTTCACTGCCGTCTTGGCCTGGATCATCTTTGGTATACCAGTGAATGTATTGACATTTGTTGCTATTTTTATTGTCTCGTATGCAACCATTTTATATTCCCAAAATCCTGTGGATAACACCAAGCCAGAAGTGAGCGACTCCAACCAGAATGATGAGTCAGGTGTGTGAGTCTGCTGAAGTCTGATGTCACAATTAGATTCTAAATCAATTGAAGGGCTGTGTGCAAAAAGCATGTAAGTGCCCCCCTGATCAGATTCTAAATTCTCCTTCAATTTCTTTGTTTTCTAAGGGAGAATTTAGAACATGATCAAGAGTCATTTATGCCCTTTTTGCAAACAGCCCTTCGATTGAAGTGTAATAATTATCTACATTGTAACATGTTTTTCTTAAAATTCAGCAAAGAGATGATATAATGCCATGACTGGAAAGAGCACCTCAAAATTAGCCAGATTTACAAGTTTGAAAGGAATTAATTGTTTTCCCACATAGTTACGAGCATGCAAAGTCCATAAAAATGACAGTCAAATGTACGTTTGTTTGTATGTTGCTGCCCTCCAATTGGATATTCCATACATTTGTATGCAATTGATTTGAACAACCGACTCTTTTGAAACTGGTGCTCTTTATAGTCATGGTATTAGTTTTTCACTAAATGTTCAACAAACACGTGTTTGGTGGTACACTCCCATTGAAGTGTTGGGTCACAGACCACTTTTAAAACACTGTATAGATCTTCCTTGAAGGGTATCAAGTTCGTATTTTTTCCTATTTTCTAGAGCACTTCCTGTGTCCTATTTTCCCTGAAAATTCTTATGTTTTCCTTATTTTCTGGCCTTTGCAATTTTCCCATGCAATCCCAATTGTAATCACTGCCATTTAATTGTATGAACTTAGCTATGATTCTGTACTGTCAGCAATGATTCATGTTTATAAACATGATGGATCAGCTTAATTGCCACAGGCCAGGAAAAATGTCTTGATTTTTTTTCAAGGTTAGTCAGGGAATCTTTGGATTTCATCAATGAAATGAAACCTTTGCACAAGTCAATCTTCATTACAAATTTGCATATTTTATACCTAGTTTTGAAGTGAAATTCCTGTTTTGTTCCTATTTTTTACATTGTGATTCCTTATTTTCTGAGGCCAACAGTTACTTGACACCCTGTCCGTGGGTAGAACTTGTAATAGAACTTATTTTTTATCATTGGAAATTAGTAGAAAATGCATACAATGACCAGTATCTTTTCACTGTTGTAAGAGAAAATTGTAACAGTGTGACATCAACTTTAGTACACAGTATGGAATTGTTTTTATCATTATAAGAAGTGGAATGGATAAATTAAAAGATGTAATGGCAAAATGTACAAGTATGGGTCAGTGTTTGACATACATGTATGGGGGTGTAGAGCTGTTGTAGCCTTTCTTGTCAAAAGTGTTCAGTTTGAATGTCACTTGTGTGTTTACAAACAGAGCATTTTCAGCATAAAAGAGGTTAGTCAGGGTAATGATGTACAACAGTGTTCCTTTGTTAACTATGTCACTCTATTTTCGGTTCGAATCCCAGCTGCGTCCTTGGGCAGGGACATATTATAAGCCGTTGGCCTTGTCTCCTACTTCTAATCAGTATTTGAAGGGGACATGAAAGAACCTGCCGTGCTACTCAAAAAAAGAGCAGGGGATTGTCACACGGTACAGCAGCCTGGCCATTGTACTAACCACACACTAATAATTGTAAACTGCGTGGCAGCTATCAGCACAGTATAAGCAGTCTGTAACCTCGCTGTTAGGATGTCAGTAATAATTATTGTAAAGCGCCATGAGACTGTTGTGGTATGGTTCTACATAAATATGGCCATTATTAATGTTCAGTGTTATAGTGGTCTCTGTCATGGTGTTGCACATGTTCGATTGGTGACTTAAGTTGGTTACCAAGAGTTAATTCTCCTCCCTCAGTGCTTGATTGAAATGATATGCAATATTTTCCCTGAAGACCATCACCCATTAGCCATCTCGTAAACTACAAAAGGACTGGGATGGAGTGTGAAAATTTAAATGAATTCAATTTTTTTTTTAAATGAACTCCACCACAAGAAATACTACATGGAAATTATAATGTTTACTGAGTTTGAAGATATTTGAGTAAATAAGAACTACATTATTTTGTAAATAGGAAGTGTTTGAAAATTTAGGGGAACGGCATCCCCCCAAACCATACTGAACTCTCTTATTTTTGTGATTTTTAAATGCTTGCTATTCAGTTCTTATTTACTCAAACTTCTTCAAACTCTTTAAACATACTAATTTTGATGTGATCTTTCTTGTGGTGGAGTTCATTAAAAAATAGAATAAATTAAGTTATGTTCTAATCGGTTATTCTATCCGGTTCGAAGTACACAAAAATGCTTAATGTTCAAGAAATATCCTTCAAAGTACGAGCCCAAACGTCCACCACATGGTCAGTTCAAGTTCTGGTGCAAAGGCGGCAAAGCTTCATGCCGAATCCAGTTTAATGTAATTTCTACTAATGAGACTTAGGAGAGCTCAAAGGCCGAAATAACAATGTATGGCATACCATATACGGTTCAGCATTTGACTAATAAAGCCGAAGCGAAGTCTTCTAAACTAAGCTCTGAAAACTAAAGTCTAAGACTAAATTCAATTGAATTTCCACACGTGGTCCCAGCCCTTTTGCAGTTTACGAAAGGGCTAATATGCATTTTTTTAGTCACATTTACATAATAATTATGTGCATGCATGAGGTTCCTCAGTTTCATATGAAAATCACTGAAAATAACTGTCACAGCCAGACTGCAAAATATCAATGATAGAGGCCTTGCCATGACACAGCCCCTTTAACCCTTTCACTCCCTGGAGTGCCATATGGTACTATTACTGGTTACTTGCTTTGAGGGTTTAAGTCTGACTAAGTTCAAAGAGCAATGCCGTGAGATTCCCACACACCTTAATGTATAGACAAATGATCCTATTGAACTGCATTAGGCATAAAATTATTAAAATGAATAATTTCATCTAAATCCTCCTTTCTTTGCATAAGTTAACCATAGTTGACATTATTTCACTTCAGAAAAAGGGACTAAAATGACAGTTACAGAAAAAAATATTTCTCCTTAGATTCTAAATTTTCTCACAAAAATGCATATTTCACATAAAATTTAGAGTTTCATGTTTGCACTAACCTCACTTTCTGTCTCCCAACACCTAAACTTGCCCAGAACCAAGCCATTCTGTCCACAAGCACTTCACAGCATTGAAGCTAAATTCATCTATAATGACCGCAAAGCATGCCGGGAAATCGTACCAAACAGTGGCATGGCCCTTCCCCCATCTTCATTCTTCAAAATGTATACTAAGTCTAATGCCATTTCGACCTAATAGCTTCATATTGGAATCAATGGCAAGTAAATATTGTCCAATATTCCAAAAAAGCTATGATAAGTGGCTCCAGACCCCCATTTATAAAGCCCACACTAAAGTGACAGAAGAAGTCCTAGCCCATTTACGAGTGGGAAATGAAGCTTGTTCTCCATCACAATGACACTGGCACAGACTCGCTTCTTTGAGAAAGTGCTGATTGAAGCTCTCATCAGACTTAATGATGTCCTCCAGCACTCTATGAATGCCGAAAAAGGCTTTAAAAAGCCTTAAATTCTGTATTCTCCCAAACAAACTTCCCTCCAGCTCCGTAGAGATATGACATCAACTTATCCAAAATGGCCGACAAAAAACTTTTGAGCCCCCATTATTATAGGTCAGTTGAAAATTCCATGGTAACAGTGACTACAGTTTTCTTAGGGGAGGGGGGGGGGGGAGGGGGAGGGGGGAGTTTGTTGCAGCCTAGAAAGAGCCAAAAATCAGTTCAAAGCCCTTGGGGGGCTCAAAGGGTTAAGGTGGCTCGCCTGGATTTTCCAGGGACGCACCATGCCCAATTTGAACGGCTGATACTCCACTGTCAGAGCTCGGTCGGACTAGCTACTTCACCCATGTACTAGAAATAGAATAAACTTTCCAAAATTGTAGGTTTGTTTGACATCGGTGTTACTATAGCAACACAGCGTTGACGTCATGTATTTTACATATCAATTTTCTCGAAATCTAGACCTAAACTTTTAAAACGACCTAGTGTTCCTTGTAGTCTAAATGTAGGCCTTCAAGACTGCAAAGTTTAAAATAATTGTATGAGAGCGTTTTCGAAAAAAATTGGGTTGAATATTTTCGTTAAAATAATTAACAATTTGCCTTACTTTCTGTTTAGTCATCGATAACTGTGTTTTCCGGACAGATTCAAGCGATGTTTTTAGCATATTTCATACCTGTGGCATACAACTACTTCCCATGAAAATTTCATTCCATTTGCTTTATTTGATTTCGGTTTATGGAATCATAAGTAATGTCATAAATATGCTCATTTTATGTATTTGCTAAGGAAGCTGTAATTCGAACACTAGTCGGATTTTTTTTTTTTATCTTTTCACCTGAAATTTAACATGTACTACCCTGGCCCTGTCAATTTCAAGAGCATTGAATCATTTTAAAGGCGTGGAATAAAAACAAAAACATAGGGAACTTTTGCATTCATCCACACGAGCTTCAATGCTGTATCATTTTGTTGATAGCTTGTGTCTCTTTTATCTAGATTTTACATACATTGTACGTGCTTTTGAACTACGGTAACAAGTTTGACATACACGCTTGCTACGCTTCACTACTGCCGGAACGTTCGTGCAAATTATATTCTTAGTACAATGACATGCAATTATCATAGTCACGCTGCCAGTTGTAACACTGTTATAATATTTTATAATTACTCGGGCTGCCTGTGGCAGCGCCGAGTCTTAAAATGCAAGTCGTTTTTTTAATTTTTTTATTCAGTGTAGCACGCGATCTGCGCATGCGTTAAAGGTCAAATCACACCAATCAGATTGCACTGTGCTGGTCACGCAACAATCGCCAGGTTAATGTATTTACAGAATTTAATACAGTAAATCAAAATGGTTGACCCGCGAGGGCGAAAGCCTTCCAACAGGCTCGGGATATTTCAACTGGCGCTCTTGTTGACCATAAATATACATGAACAACCAGGAGCCGTAATACATTCGATCAGCGCTGTTTGGACAGATCCAATGTACATTTAGAAACGTAAGCGAAATACAATATCCAAACACGTTTGGATATCAACGGGTATCGAATTATCATCAAAGGTTAGATCTCGTCAGGCGCGCTCAGATAAGAAAGTTCAAAGCTCTCAGACAAGGCGAGACAAGGAGATATTACTTTCAATGAGTCATTGTTAGAAATCTATTCCATCGTGGGCGGTCTTGTACAGCTAAGGCATGTTTTACGACAGAACAAGAGCCCATCTGGGCTTTCACTCGGGCCACATGAGATTGAAGATGAAACTACCAAAAGATCCAAAACGAAAGTTCAGTTACGTAAGTACTGTAAGTAAACTCTTTTTGATTTGAATAAATTTCCTCAGTTTGTCTGTTAATGTACTTTTTCTTCTAATTATCGCTTTATTTAACATCTGTGATTTAGAGTATGCGTACCTCAGAATAAATTATTTGAAAGGTCAACTGAATTCTTGTGTCGATAAGCGCAAATGTTTTTTGTGAAACAGTCTGTGTATATGAGAAGCGGCTTAATAGAAGAGCTTTCTCATTTATAGGAATTACAATTTTTTTTCTTGCTATGAAATTTATGTTTCATTTCACATTTATTCATACAGTTTTAGCCGGACATTTCCCCGAGTTTTTGATCTATTTTCAATCAAATTCAAAGTCTGAATATGTCATTGTATTGCATTTATACACTTGAATTGCCAGTATTCTGTTGTTCGAATCCTGCGTTATCATAGTCATGCCATAAAAGCGATTAATAGACCAGTCTGTTTTTTTGACGTTCTCACTGGCGAATTAAAGCACGACTTGATACTAAGAGGATTTCAAATGAAAGTGTATTTCATCTTCAATCTCATGTGGCCCGAGTGAAAGCCCAGATGGGCTCTTGTTTATTTACAAAACCTTTTATACTATCACTAATACAAAATCTCGTTTTTAATTAATATTTAGAAAATGTGGTCTAGTCGTCACAGGCACTTTTCCCCGATCTGGTTACTAAAACACACTTATTCAACATTATCATCCCAGGGAACCTTTACATTCATCCATGAAAACATGGCGGACGCGAAGGTTTAGTACGCAAGCTTCATTGCTGTATCATTTTGTTGATAGCTTGTGTCTTTCCGAAATTTCTCTTTTGTCTAGATTCTACATAATTATTTGTGTGCTTTTGAACTAACAACTTTACCATGCATGCTTGCTTGCTATGCTTCGAACGCTCGTGCAAATTCTGTTCTTAGTACAATGACATGCAAATTAGTTAAACCATGAAGCTGGGCAGTGGCCTTAGGCAAAGAGCCAGGAGGCGCGGTTACCAAGCCCCATACATTCACTGTTTTTGTTTTTATTTTGCGGCCTTAAAATGATTTAATGCTCTTCAAATTTAAAAGGACAGATGTTGAATTTCAGGTAAAAAGATTTTTTTTTAATTTATCGACTAGTTTTCGAATTACAGCTTTCTTAGCAAATACTGTAAACACCTGTGTATAAGCCGCACCCCAAGTTTTGAAGCTTGAATTTAGGAAAAATACTTTATATGAAAAATACAAAAAAATATTAGAAAATCTTTTGTCCGAGTTCATAAACGCTCGTACTTGAAGCAAAACTTCATCAGATTGTCAAAAATACATAATCACAACTTTAATTCGATCGAATATGGTTCAACTTGCCTTGTCATTTCTTGTGTATATTTTAACCTGCAGTCTTTAAATCACACCAGAATTCTTCTGCTTTTATTCTCCCATTAACTTAGTAACAACAATTCCAAGGAACTACTTTCCTTTAATCGCAAGAGCAAGAAAGGTTTTCTGGCGAAACTATACTTGCACGAGTACATTGTAGGTCTGAGGTCCGCCATTTTGGATTTTCGTTAACTAGTGCCAATCTCCCATGTGTAAAATTGTGAAGAATGCCTGGTTGTTCAGATGCCTGCTTTGACAAGCGCTGCGAATCAGCGTGTTTTGGAAGGTAAATAAGCTTAATCACGTTTAAATATTCACGAAATTCTAATATAATTATTAGGTCTAAGGTGGGTCTTGGAAGAGTTTTTGCTTTAATTCTTTCAAACTGCATGTGTTTTTTTTCAATGATAATGCTTAAATTGCTATATTACACGATCGGATGCGATTTGAACCTGATTGTAATATACGCACCGTCGCATAATAAAAGCTTAATACAGGTTCATGATATGTAAATATATGTTAATGTTGGGTCTCCTTTCTAGGTGTTCCCATACATAAGCCGCACCCCCGGAAATTCGATCATGGCAACTTCTTTTTTTGTTGTTGTAAAAGGCACAGAGAGAGAAAGGGGGTTCATTATTGAGAAAAGGGGTTCAACTGAAAGAAAGGGGGTGATTGACAAGAGGGTTCAATCCAGAGAAATGTCGAGAGAAAGGGGGATTTGATTGAACCCCGTTTTTTCCCTAGGTCTGTGTCATTGGCTTTATGATCCAAGTCATACCCTCCTCAAAAACCAACCTAAATTCCAATTTGGGCCTGGAGTTTGTCGGAATACTTAAATATAAGCCTCTGGCTTGGGAGACCCGGTAATGGCTTCCTGTATCTTCAACGCAAAATAAAACTTATTATTATTATATTATTATTATTGTACCCTGTAGTACTGTTGAGATACAAAAGACTCCAACATTGTAAATCCAAGCAGCTCAGTGGCTGCCTTTGTACACCCCTGCATGATTGGACACTTTGGCTACTAAACTATTTACCTACATGTAACTGCCAATGAAACCCACAAATTGTCTCATCTTGATTCTCATTATTTTTATTTTTTGAGAAGAAAGGAAGAGTAATAATGACATGTTTTCAGATGGAAGCCAAAATGCTAAGTAAATAAAGTCTGGGTTGTATAAATATGACAGATGCTGTATTAAACACAGAACAAAGCTTTTAATTAAGAGATGTGACTTCAAATTAAACTAAATTCAATGTGTACCATCGGGGATGTAGATAATAGCCAGGCAACGGATTTGGATATCCACATCAATAGTGATGTTCATAATTATAGTGTTTCATTCGGTATCCAAATTCATGCATGTGACCAAATGCAGCCCTCTGATTGACTAAAAAGCTCATGAATTATTAATGAGTTTGAGAAGGTTATCTCTAAAATTATCTACATCCCTGACCATGGGCAAATAGGAATACTGGAGCTCATATACTGGCACATTAAACTGTCATCCAGCCCAATCCACCATAACTAAAAATATGGTGGCTTTTCACTACAATCCTTTGCGCGCGTAAAACATTTAATCCATTATAAAATCACAGTGAACAGTATTAAATCTTAATAAACAAGCAAGTTGCCAATCCACTGTTATTGAAGTCTACATATTATTTTGGCCATGCTATAAGGTTCGCAAGGAATTGTGGTCAAATGTACAGCTGCCGTCTTTCTGTACGGTGGATTGAGTAGCCAATCAGAATGGGAGTTTGCCAACAGCTGGTGTATTTGAGCTTCGATCGGCTGATAGTTGATGAAGAGTGTAGCTTCAAGTCGACTATATCAGCCATCAAAATTGAGAGCAAACTCGTAGTTTAATTATTGTTTTAGTAGAAACCAACTAGTCAATTTTAAACTGAAAGTAGATTTTGACAACAATTTTGGCTACTGTTGTATCACTCAATAGATAGTGAGTATAGCTTAGCCATTCAGATTGTTATTGCTTTGTACTAATGCAGTGGTGTAGGGAGGGGGGTTTTCAGGGCCTCCCTACGCTCTGAACTAATGCCTGATATAGTTAAGTAATGGTCCAGATTAGAACTGTAGTACTCTACAGCAAGGAATGTAAAAAGGTGTTACTGTTAATTTCCTATTCTTCTTTCTCGTAATTTCTTTGGTTGATACTCATAAATTCAATAGAAATGCATCAAAATAATACATTAAAATTCAAAATTTTGAAGTTTTAATTAACTATGATTTAATTTCGAAGTATATTGTATGTGGGGAAAGTTCTCAAATTTGTGATTGAAAGACCTTTTGTTTTCTCCCTTTCCAATTGGCTGGATGGTAGTTGCTGTGAGTTTTTACAGCAAAAAGGGCCATAAGCATAACACATTTATTTTCTGGGTGTATTTTCGAATGTGGACATCTCATACAACATTTCAGGCATATTCAAGCAAAATCATATGGGAGATATGTCAACTGCCGCAAGCCTATTGTTTTCACTACAGTTCTTACATGGACCATTACTTAAACATGTACTACATGTAGTTGCTTGGGAGTACTGACCCATTTGGCATGGCTGTTGCTTTAATCCTGTTACTAACATAATTATTCACTTTGTTTGTTGGACATTCTGCACTGTCACTGCTGGGGGCAATTCAATAAAACTTTTATTTTTGTATTTTACAAGACTGGCCATTTTGAAGCGAAGAAATAATGACCAGTTGAATTGGACCCTGAATAAGTTTGTTTTGAAGTTATAATGTCTCGTGTGTCAGACTGCAAAAACCTCAGATAGCTACATTTTGGTAACGATTAATTGTCCATAGGAAAGGTATCAAAGTACAAATTAAACAACCACAGGAGAATAGAGATTAAGAATATACTTATGGCACTAGTAAGTACTGTTATGTTATCAACAATACATCAAAATAATATGTTGTAAGTTTATGTATACATGAAGATGAAAGCAAAATTAAAATAAATAGGATCCAACCCAAAGTTTTACTTTTTTTTAAATAAAAAATAGGGCAAAACAAACTTTCAGGGCCCGGTTGTTCGAAGCAAGTTTAAGCGCTAACCCAGGGTTAAAATCGCTAACCCTGGGTTAAACTGTACATATTGCAATTACAGATTTAGCGCTAACCTAGGGTTAAAGTTAACCTTGCTTCAAACAACCAGGCCCAGATAATTAACATTACTAACTTGCATCATTTATGTCGATGATGATAATAGCTAACATGTGATGTAACCTATTCTGCTTGACCATAACAGTGGTGCATTAAGATGTGTGCAGAGCACCCCAACAAATTTTTTATTCCATTTTACAACTTTCAATGTTTTTTTGTTTCCTAAAAACAGAAGAAACCAAACCTGAAGATATTGAGAAAGCTTGAAGTGCTGGTTGCCATTTGGGGTTATATTGCAGTCTGATGCCTCATCAATGGAATATATAAGTAATATCTTGTGGCTAGTTTTAAAAAGTTGTAAAAAAAAAGAATACACACTCTTGTGTGAAGATGTTTGTCATGGATGAGGTCACACTGTATAAAGTTGTGCATAGATGCCAGTCATTCCTTTCTTTTAAACAGGAAGTTCCGGTATAAAAGGGTCATGGCCAGGCCACTGGCATCTTCAGTTGTCACTCAGCCTTTGTGGAGTGAATATCTGCTTGAGTGTTCCCTACTGATTGTTTATCTGGGGTGGATGCATGGGGGGTTACATCGAGCCTTCCTTTCTCTCGCTTGCTTACAAAAGACAAAGAAATTACCAAATATGTTGGCGTTCATGTATGTCATTCTGAACCCCTCACACAGAATCTTGGCCTAGCTTAATGTGTGAAATTCAAAACAAACAAATATCAGCTAGTGTTTGTAAAATACCATTATATTGGCAGTCATTAATGAACAACTAATTCCCTTTGTTCACTTTTTAATAGCTTGTTTAATGTTAAATCTTATAAAGGCTCTCTGTCGACCATTATGCTGTGCGTGACTCAAAAATTCATATGATATGAAATTCCAAGCTTGAATGTGTTAAAAATAATTTAGCATTCAATGATGAAACCATAACAGTGGTCGGACAAGCTTCCCCGCAATTTGGACAACACCTTGCAGTCACATGGGCCGAAAGCCTGTGACTGCAAGGGAGCGTGGCCTTAGCTTCGCACTCGCTTGTGATCAAGCTCTCAGTTGAGAGTGAAAGTCTATGGTAAGGTGTGATATAAGCTTCATTATTTCTTGTACAGAGTTCCCAAAAGTTTAATTTCAT
>JAOWCC010001193.1:0-27928 GCA_030867875.1 Actinernus sp. WN-2022
TATCATTCATCATTCCTGATTCATCATTCCTGATTCCTGATTCATCATTCCTGATTCCTGATTCATCATTCATCATTCCTGATTCATCATTCCTCATTCCTGATTCATCATTCTCATTCCTGATTCATCATTCCTCATTCTGATTGATCATTCCTCATTCCTGATTCATCATTCTGATCTTGATCATCATTCCTGATTCCTGATTAATCACTCTGATTCCTGATTCCTGATTCATCATTCCTGATTCATCAATCCTGATTCATCATTCATCATTCTTGATTCCTGATTCATCATTCCTGATTCATCATTCATCATTCCTGATTCATATTCATCATTCCTGATTCATCATTGCTGATTCCTGATTCATCATTCATCATTCCTGATTCATCATTGCTGATTCTGATCATCATCATCATTCCTGATTCATCATTCATCATTCCTGATTCATCATTCTCCTGATTCCTGAATCATCATTCATCATTCCTGATTCCTGATTCATCATTCCTGATTCCTGATTCCTGATTCATCATTCCCGATTCATCATTCATCATTCATCATTCCTGATTCATCATTCCTGATTCCTGATTCCTGATTCATCATTCATCATTCCTGATTCATCATTCCTCATTCCTGATTCATCATTCCTGATTCCTGGTTGATCATTCCTCATTCCTGATTCATCATTCCTGATTCTTGATTCATCATTCCTGATTCCTGATTAATCACTCCTGATTCCTAATTCCTGATTCATCATTCCTGATTCATCATTCATCATTCCTGATTCATCATTCATCATTCCTGATTCATCATTCCTGATTCATCAGTTCCTGATTCCTGATTCATCATTGCTGATTCCTGATTCATAATTCATCATTCCTGATTCCTGATTCATCATTCCTGATTCATCATTCCTGATTCATCATTCATCATTCCTGATTCATCATTCATCATTCCTGAATCATCATTCCTGATCCTGATTCCTGATTCATCATTCCTGATTCATCATTCCTGATCATCATTCCTGATTCCTGATTCATCATTGCTGATTCTGATTCATCATTCATCATTGCTGATTCATAATTCCTGATTCATCTTTCCTGATTCATCATTCATCATTCCTGATTCATCATTCCTGATTCCTGATTCCTGATTCATCATTGCTGATTCATCATTCCTGATTCATCATTCCTGATTCATCATTCATCATTCCTGATTCATCATTCCTGATTCCTGATTCCTGATTCATCATTCCTGATTCATCATTCCTGATTTCTGATTCATCATTCATCATTCCTGATTCTGATTCATCATTCCTGATTCATCATTCCTGATTCATCACATCATTCCTGATTCATCATTCATCATTCCTGATTCCTGATTCATCATTCCTGATTCATCATTCATCATTCCTGATTCATCATCCATAATTCCTGAATCATCATTCCTGATTCCTGATTCATCATTCCTGATTCCTGATTCATCATTCCTGATTCATCATTCCTGATTACTGACTCATCATTCATCATTCCTGATTCATCATTCCTTATTCCTGATTCATCATTCCTGATTCCTGATTCCTGATTCATCATTCCTGATTCATCATTCCTGATTCATCATTCATCATACCTCATTCATCATTCCTTATTCCTGATTCATCATTCCTGATTCCTGATTCATCATTCATCATTCCTGATTCATCATTCATCATTCATCATTCCTGATTCGTCATTCATCTATGAATTTGCTGGAATCTATGAATTTGCTGGAAAGATGGAATCTCTCCGTTGAGAATTTTACGGCACATTCGACGTTTTTAATATAGCTCGCGGTCAGGAATCTATGAATTTGCTGGAAAGATGGAATCTCTCCGTTTGAGAATTTTACGGCACATTCGACGTTTTCAATATTAGCTCGCGATCAGGAATCTATGAATTTGCTGGAAAGATGGAATCTCTCCGTTTGAGAATTTTACGGCACATTCGACGTTTTTAATATTAGCTCGCGGTCAGGAATCTATGAATTTGCTGGAAAGATGGAATCTCTCCGTTTGAGAATTTTACGGCACATTCGACGTTTTTAATATTAGCTCGCGATCAGGAATCTATGAATTTGCTGGAAAGATGGAATCTCTCCGTTTGAGAAATTTACGGCACATTCGACGTTTTTAATATTAGCTCGCGGTCAGGAATCTATGAATTTGCTGGAAAGATGGAATCTCTCCGTTTGAGAAATTTACGGCACATTCGACGTTTTTAATATTAGGTCGCGGTCAGGAATCTATGAATTTGCTGGAAAGATGGAATCTCTCCGTTTGAGAATTTTACGGCACATTCGACGTTTTTAATATTAGCTCGCGGTCAGGAATCTATGAATTTGCTGGAAAGATGGAATCTCTCCGTTTGAGAATTTTACGGCACATTCGACGTTTTTAATATTAGCTCGCGATCAGGAATCTATGAATTTGCTGGAAAGATGGAATCTCTCCGTTTGAGAAATTTACGGCACATTCGACGTTTTTAATATTAGCTCGCGGTCAGGAATCTATGAATTTGCTGGAAAGATGGAATCTCTCCGTTTGAGAATTTTACGGCACATTCGACGTTTTTAATATTAGCTCGCGGTCAGGCATCTATGAATTTGCTGGAAAGATGGAATCTCTCCGTTTGAGAATTTTACGGCACATTCGACGTTTTTAATATTAGCTCGCGATCAGGAATCTATGAATTTGCTGGAAAGATGGAATCTCTCCGTTTGAGAAATTTACGGCACATTCGACGTTTTTAATATTAGCTCGCGGTCAGGATTCTATGAATTTGCTGGAAAGATGGAATCTCTCCGTTTGAGAATTTTACGGCACATTCGACGTTTTTAATATTAGCTCGCGGTCAGGAATCTATGAATTTGCTGGAAAGATGGAATCTCTCCGTTTGAGAATTTTACGGCACATTGGACGTTTTTAATATTAGCTCGCGGTCAGGAATCTATGATTTGCTGGAAAGATGGAATCTGTCCGTCATTCCTGATTCCTGATTCATCATTCATCATTCATCATTCATCATTCCTGATTCCTGATTCATCATTCCTGATTCCTGATTCCTGATTCATCATTCCTGATTCACCATTCCTGATTCATCATTCCTGATTCCTGATTCATCATTCATGATTCCTGATTCATCATTCCTGATTCCTGATTCATCATTCCTGATTCCTGATTCATCATTCCTGATTCCTGATTCATCATTCCTGATTCATGATTCACCATTCCTGATTCCTGATTCATCATTCCTCTTTCCTGATTCATCATTCCTGATTCCTGATTCATCATTCTTGATTCCTGATTCATCATTCCTGATTCCTGATTAATCACTCCCTGATTCCTGATTCCTGATTCCTGATTCCTGATTCATCATTCCTCATTCCTGATTGATCATTCCTCATTCCTGATTCATCATTCCTGATTCTTGATTCATCATTCCTGATTCCTGATTAATCACTCCTGATTCCTGATTCCTGATTCATCATTCCTGATTCATCAATCCTGATTCATCATTCATCATTCTTGATTCCTGATTCATCATTCCTGATTCATCATTCATCATTCCTGATTCATCATTCATCATTCCTGATTCATCATTGCTGATTCCTGATTCATCATTCATCATTCCTGATTCATCATTGCTGATTCCTGATTCATCATTCATCATTCCTGATTCATCATTCATCATTCCTGATTCATCATTCCTGATTCCTGACTCATCATTCATCATTCCTGATTCATCATTCCTTATTCCTGATTCATCATTCATCATTCCTGATTCATCATTCATCATTCCTGATTCATCATTCCTGATTCCTGATTCATCATTCCTGATTCCTGATTCCTGATTCATCATTCCCGATTCATCATTCATCATTCCTGATTCATCATTCCTGATTCCTGATTCCTGATTCATCATTCATCATTCCTGATTCATCATTCCTCATTCCTGATTCATCATTCCTGATTCCTGATTGATCATTCCTCATTCCTGATTGATCATTCCTCATTCCTGATTCATCATTCTGATTCTTGATTCATCATTCCTGATTCCTGATTAATCACTCCTGATTCCTAATTCCTGATTCATCATTCCTGATTCATCATTCATCATTCCTGATTCATCATTCATCATTCCTGATTCATCATTCCTGATTCCTGATTCATCATTCCTGATTCATCATTCATCATTCCTGATTCATCATTCATCATTCCTGATTCCTGATTCATCATTCCTGATTCCTGATTCCTGATTCATCATTCATCATTCCTGATTCATCATTCCTTATTCCTGATTCATCATTCCTGATTCCTGATTCCTGATTCACAATTCCTGATTCCTGATTCGTCATTCCTCTTTCCTGATTCATCATTCCTGATTCCTGATATATCATTCATCATTCCTGATTCATCATTCCTGATTCCTGATTCATCATTCCTGATTCCTGATTCATCATTCATCATTCCTGATTCATCATTCCTCATTCCTGATTCATCATTCCTCATTCCTGATTCATCATTCCTCATTCCTGATTGATCATTCCTCATTCCTGATTCATCATTCCTGATTCTTGATTCATCATTCCTGATTCCTGATTAATCACTCCTGATTCCTGATTCCTGATTCATCATTCCTGATTCATCAATCCTGATTCATCATTCATCATTCTTGATTCCTGATTCATCATTCCTGATTCATCATTCATCATTCCTGATTCATCATTCATCATTCCTGATTCATCATTGCTGATTCCTGATTCATCATTCATCATTCCTGATTCATCATTGCTGATTCCTGATTCATCATTCATCATTCCTGATTCATCATTCATCATTCCTGATTCATCATTCCTGATTCCTGACTCATCATTCATCATTCCTGATTCATCATTCCTTATTCCTGATTCATCATTCATCATTCCTGATTCATCATTCATCATTCCTGATTCATCATTCCTGATTCCTGATTCATCATTCCTGATTCCTGATTCCTGATTCATCATTCCCGATTCATCATTCATCATTCCTGATTCATCATTCCTGATTCCTGATTCCTGATTCATCATTCATCATTCCTGATTCATCATTCCTCATTCCTGATTCATCATTCCTGATTCCTGATTGATCATTCCTCATTCCTGATTGATCATTCCTCATTCCTGATTCATCATTCCTGATTCTTGATTCATCATTCCTGATTCCTGATTAATCACTCCTGATTCCTAATTCCTGATTCATCATTCCTGATTCATCATTCATCATTCCTGATTCATCATTCCTGATTCCTGATTCATCATTGCTGATTCCTGATTCATAATTCATCATTCCTGATTCCTGATTCATCATTCCTGATTCATCATTCATCATTCCTGATTCATCATTCATCATTCCTGATTCATCATTCCTGATTCCTGATTCATCATTCCTGATTCCTGATTAATCACTCCTGATTCCTGATTCCTGATTCCTGATTCATCATTCCTGATTCATCATTCCTGATTCCTGATTCATCATTGCTGATTCCTGATTCATCATTCATCATTCCTGATTCATCATTCATCATTCCTGATTCCTGATTCATCATTCCTGATTCATCATTCATCATTCCTGATTGATCATTGCTGATTCCTGATTCATCATTCCTGATTCCTGATTCATCATTCCTGATTGCTGATTCATCATTCCTGATGCATCATTCCTGATTCATCATTCCTGATTCCTGTTTCATTATTCCTGATTCCTGATTCATCATTCCTGATTCATGATTCACCATTCCTGATTCCTGATTCGTCATTCCTCTTTCCTGATTCATCATTCCTGATTCCTGATACATCATTCATCATTCCTGATTCATCATTCCTTATTCCTGATTCATCATTCCTGATTCATCATTCATCATTCATCATTCCTGATTCCTGATTCATCATTCCTGATTCGTCATTCATCATTCCTGATTCCTGATTCATCATTCATCATTCCTGATTCATCATTCCTGATTCCTGATTCATCATTCCTGATTCCTGATTCATTATTCCTGATTCATCATTCATCATTCATCATTCCTGATTCATCATTCCTGATTCCTGATTCCTGATTCATCATTCATCATTCCTGATTCATCATTCCTCATTCCTGATTCATCATTCCTGATTCCTGATTGATCATTCCTCATTCCTGATTGATCATTCCTCATTCCTGATTCATCATTCCTGATTCCTGATTCATCATTCCTGATTCATGATTCACCATTCCTGATTCCTGATTCATCATTCCTCTTTCCTGATTCATCATTCCTGATTCCTGATTCATCATTCCTGATTCCTGATTCATCATTCCTGATTCCTGATTAATCACTCCTGATTCCTGATTCCTGATTGCTGATTCATCATTCCTGATTCATCATTCCTGATTCATCATTCCTGATTCCTGATTCATCATTGCTGATTCCTGATTCGTCATTCATCATTCCTGATTCCTGATTCATCATTCCTGATTCATCATTCATCATTCCTGATTGATCATTGCTGATTCCTGATTCATCATTCCTGATTGCTGATTCATCATTCCTGATGCATCATTCCTGATTCATCATTCCTGATTCCTGTTTCATTATTCCTGATTCCTGATTCATGATTCACCATTCCTGATTCCTGATTCGTCATTCCTCTTTCCTGATTCATCATTCCTGATTCCTGATACATCATTCATCATTCCTGATTCATCATTCCTGATTCCTGATTCATCATTCCTGATTCCTGATTGATCATTCATCATTCCTGATTGATCATTCCTCATTCCTGATTCATCATTCCTGATTCCTGATTGATCATTCCTCATTCCTGATTGATCATTCCTCATTCCTGATTCATCATTCCTGATTCTTGATTCATCATTCCTGATTCCTGATTAATCACTCCTGATTCCTGATTCCTGATTCATCATTCCTGATTCATCAATCCTGATTCATCATTCATCATTCCTGATTCATCATTCCTGATTCCTGATTCATCATTGCTGATTCCTGATTCATCATTCATCATTCCTGATTCCTGATTCATCATTCCTGATTCATCATTCATCATTCCTGATTCATCATTCATCATTCCTGATTCATCATTCCTGATTCCTGATTCCTGATTCATCATTCCCGATTCATCATTCATCATTCCTGATTCATCATTCCTGATTCATCATTCCTGATTCCTTTTTCATTATTCCTGATTCCTGATTCATCATTCCTGATTCATGATTCACCATTCCTGATTCCTGATTCGTCATTCCTCTTTCCTGATTCATCATTCCTGATTCCTGATACATCATTGCTGATTCCTGATTCATCATTCATCAATCCTGATTCATCATTCATCATTCCTGATTCATCATTCCTGATTCCTGATTCATCATTGCTGATTCCTGATTCATCATTCATCATTCCTGATTCCTGATTCATCATTCCTGATTCATCATTCATCATTCCTGATTCATCATTCATCATTCCTGATTCATCATTGCTGATTCCTGATTCATCATTCATCATTCCTGATTCATCATTGCTGATTCCTGATTCATCATTCATCATTCCTGATTCATCATTCATCATTCCTGATTCATCATTCCTGATTCCTGACTCATCATTCATCATTCCTGATTCCTGATTCATCATTCCTGATTCCTGATTCCTGATTCATCATTCCCGATTCATCATTCATCATTCATCATTCCTGATTCATCATTCCTGATTCCTGATTCCTGATTCATCATTCATCATTCCTGATTCATCATTCCTCATTCCTGATTCATCATTCCTGATTCCTGGTTGATCATTCCTCATTCCTGATTCATCATTCCTGATTCTTGATTCATCATTCCTGATTCCTGATTAATCACTCCTGATTCCTAATTCCTGATTCATCATTCCTGATTCATCATTCCTGATTCATCATTCATCATTCCTGATTCATCATTCATCATTCCTGATTCATCATTCCTGATTCATCATTCCTGATTCCTGATTCATCATTGCTGATTCCTGATTCATAATTCATCATTCCTGATTCCTGATTCATCATTCCTGATTCATCATTCATCATTCCTGATTCATCATTCATCATTCCTGTATCATCATTCCTGATTCCTGATTCCTGATTCATCATTCCTGATTCATCATTCCTGATTCATCATTCCTGATTCCTGATTCATCATTGCTGATTCCTGATTCATCATTCATCATTGCTGATTCATAATTCCTGATTCATCTTTCCTGATTCATCATTCATCATTCCTGATTCATCATTCCTGATTCCTGATTCCTGATTCATCATTGCTGATTCATCATTCCTGATTCATCATTCCTGATTCATCATTCATCATTCCTGATTCATCATTCCTGATTCCTGATTCCTGATTCATCATTCCTGATTCATCATTCCTGATTTCTGATTCATCATTCATCATTCCTGATTCCTGATTCATCATTCCTGATTCATCATTCCTGATTCATCATTCCTGATTCATCATTCCTGATTCATCATTCATCATTCCTGATTCCTGATTCATCATTCCTGATTCATCATTCATCATTCCTGATTCATCATCCCTAATTCCTGAATCATCATTCCTGATTCCTGATTCATCATTCCTGATTCCTGATTCATCATTCCTGATTCATCATTCCTGATTACTGACTCATCATTCATCATTCCTGATTCATCATTCCTTATTCCTGATTCATCATTCCTGATTCCTGATTCCTGATTCATCATTCCTGATTCATCATTCCTGATTCATCATTCATCATACCTCATTCATCATTCCTTATTCCTGATTCATCATTCCTGATTCCTGATTCATCATTCATCATTCCTGATTCATCATTCATCATTCATCATTCCTGATTCGTCATTCATCTATGAATTTGCTGGAATCTATGAATTTGCTGGAAAGATGGAATCTCTCCGTTTGAGAATTTTACGGCACATTCGACGTTTTTAATATTAGCTCGCGGTCAGGAATCTATGAATTTGCTGGAAAGATGCAATCTCTCCGTTTGAGAATTTTACGGCACATTCGACGTTTTCAATATTAGCTCGCGATCAGGAATCTATGAATTTGCTGGAAAGATGGAATCTCTCCGTTTGAGAATTTTACGGCACATTCGACGTTTTTAATATTAGCTCGCGGTCAGGAATCTATGAATTTGCTGGAAAGATGGAATCTCTCCGTTTGAGAATTTTACGGCACATTCGACGTTTTTAATATTAGCTCGCGATCAGGAATCTATGAATTTGCTGGAAAGATGGAATCTCTCCGTTTGAGAAATTTACGGCACATTCGACGTTTTTAATATTAGCTCGCGGTCAGGAATCTATGAATTTGCTGGAAAGATGGAATCTCTCCGTTTGAGAAATTTACGGCACATTCGACGTTTTTAATATTAGCTCGCGGTCAGGAATCTATGAATTTGCTGGAAAGATGGAATCTCTCCGTTTGAGAATTTTACGGCACATTCGACGTTTTTAATATTAGGTCGCGGTCAGGAATCTATGAATTTGCTGGAAAGATGGAATCTCTCCGTTTGAGAATTTTACGGCACATTCGACGTTTTTAATATTAGCTCGCGATCAGGAATCTATGAATTTGCTGGAAAGATGGAATCTCTCCGTTTGAGAAATTTACGGCACATTCGAGGTTTTTAATATTAGCTCGCGGTCAGGAATCTATGAATTTGCTGGAAAGATGGAATCTCTCCGTTTGAGAATTTTACGGCACATTCGACGTTTTTAATATTAGCTCGCGGTCAGGCATCTATGAATTTCCTGGAAAGATGGAATCTCTCCGTTTGAGAATTTTACGGCACATTCGACGTTTTTAATATTAGCTCGCGATCAGGAATCTATGAATTTGCTGGAAAGATGGAATCTCTCCGTTTGAGAAATTTACGGCACATTCGACGTTTTTAATATTAGCTCGCGGTCAGGATTCTATGAATTTGCTGGAAAGATGGAATCTCTCCGTTTGAGAATTTTACGGCACATTCGACGTTTTTAATATTAGCTCGCGGTCAGGAATCTATGAATTTGCTGGAAAGATGGAATCTCTCCGTTTGAGAATTTTACGGCACATTGGACGTTTTTAATATTAGCTCGCGGTCAGGAATCTATGAATTTGCTGGAAAGATGGAATCTGTCCGTCATTCCTGATTCCTGATTCATCATTCCTGATTCATCATTCCTGATTCATCATTCCTGATTCCTGATTCATCATTGCTGATTCCTGATTCATCATTCATCATTGCTGATTCATAATTCCTGATTCATCTTTCCTGATTCATCATTCATCATTCCTGATTCATCATTCCTGATTCCTGATTCCTGATTCATCATTGCTGATTCATCATTCCTGATTCATCATTCCTGATTCATCATTCCTGATTCATCATTCATCATTCCTGATTCCTGATTCCTGATTCCTGATTCCTGATTCATCATTTCTGATTCATCATTCATCATTCCTGATTCATCATTCATCATTCCTGATTCCTGATTCATCATTCCTGATTCATCATTCCTGATTCATCATTCCTGATTCATCATTCCTGATTCATCATTCATCATTCCTGATTCTTGATTCATCATTCCTGATTCCTGATTAATCACTCCTGATTCCTGATTCCTGATTCATCATTCCTGATTCATCAATCCTGATTCATCATTCATCATTCCTGATTCATCATTCCTGATTCTTGATTCATCATTCCTGATTCCTGATTAATCACTCCTGATTCCTAATTCCTGATTCATCATTCCTGATTCATCATTCATCATTCCTGATTCATCATTCATCATTCCTGATTCATCATTCCTGATACCTGATTCATCATTGCTGATTCCTGATTCATAATTCATCATTCCTGATTCCTGATTCATCATTCCTGATTCATCATTCATCATTCCTGATTCATCATTCCTGATTCCTGATTCATCATTCCTGATTCCTGATTAATCACTCCTGATTCCTGATTCCTGATTGCTGATTCATCATTCCTGATTCATCATTCCTGATTCCTGATTCATCATTGCTGATTCCTGATTCATCATTCATCATTCCTGATTCCTGATTCATCATTCCTGATTCATCATTCATCATTCCTGATTGATCATTGCTGATTCCTGATTCATCATTCCTGATTCCTGATTCATCATTCCTGATTGCTGATTCATCATTCCTGATGCATCATTCCTGATTCATCATTCCTGATTCCTGTTTCATTATTCCTGATTCCTGATTCATCATTCCTGATTCATGATTCACCATTCCTGATTCCTGATTCGTCATTCCTCTTTCCTGATTCATCATTCCTGATTCCTGATACATCATTCATCATTCCTGATTCATCATTCCTTATTCCTGATTCATCATTCCTGATTCCTGATTCATCATTCATCATTCATCATTCCTGATTCATCATTCATCATTCCTGATTCGTCATTCATCATTCCTGATTCATCATTCCTGATTCCTGATTCCTGATTCATCATTCCTGATTCCTGATTCCTGATTCATCATTACTGATTCATTATCCCTGATTCATCATTCATCATTCCTGATTCATCATTCCTGCTTCCTGATTCCTGATTCATCATTCCTGATTCCTGATTCATCATTCCTGATTCACCATTCCTGATTCATCATTCCTGATTCCTGATTCATCATTCCTGATTCATGATTCACCATTCCTGATTCCTGATTCATCATTCCTCTTTCCTGATTCATCATTCCTGATTCCTGATTCATCATTCCTGATTCCTGATTCATCATTCCTGATTCCTGATTAATCACTCCTGATTCCTGATTCCTGATTCATCATTCCTGATTCATCATTCCTGATTCCTGATTCATCATTGCTGATTCCTGATTCGTCATTCATCATTCCTGATTCCTGATTCATCATTCCTGATTCATCATTCATCATTCCTGATTCATCATTCCTGATTCCTGATTCATCATTCCTGATTCCTGATTAATCACTCCTGATTCCTGATTCCTGATTCCTGATTCATAATTCCTGATTCATCATTCCTGATTCCTGACTCATCATTCATCATTCCTGATTCATCATTCCTTATTCCTGATTCCTGATTCATGATTCACCATTCCTGATTCCTGATTCGTCATTCCTCTTTCCTGATTCATCATTCCTGATTCCTGATATATCATTCATCATTCCTGATTCCTGATTCATCATTCCTGATTCCTGATTCATCATTCATCATTCCTGATTCATCATTCCTGATTCTTGATTCATCATTCCTCATTCCTGATTGATCATTCCTCATTCCTGATTGATCATTCCTCATTCCTGATTCATCATTCCTGATTCCTGATTCATCATTCCTGATTCCTGATTAATCACTCCTGATTCCTGATTCCTGATTCATCATTCCTGATTCATCAATCCTGATTCATCATTCATCATTCCTGATTCATCATTCCTGATTCCTGATTCATCATTGCTGATTCCTGATTCATCATTCATCATTCCTGATTCCTGATTCATCATTCCTGATTCATCATTCATCATTCCTGAGTCATCATTCATCATTCCTGATTCATCATTGCTGATTCCTGATTCATCATTCATCATTCCTGATTCATCATTGCTGATTCCTGATTCATCATTCATCATTCCTGATTCATCATTCCTGATTCCTGATTCATCATTCCTGATTCCTGATTAATCACTCCTGATTCCTGATTCCTGATTCATCATTCCTGATTCATCAATCCTGATTCATCATTCATCATTCCTGATTCATCATTCCTGATTCCTGATTCATCATTGCTGATTCCTGATTCATCATTCATCATTCATCATTCCTGATTCCTGATTCATCATTCCTGATTCATCATTCATCATTCCTGATTCATCATTCATCATTCCTGATTCATCATTGCTGATTCCTGATTCATCATTCATCATTCCTGATTCATCATTGCTGATTCCTGATTCATCATTCATCATTCCTGATTCATCATTCATCATTCCTGATTCATCATTCCTGATTCCTGACTCATCATTCATCATTCCTGATTCATCATTCCTTATTCCTGATTCATCATTCCTGATTCCTGATTCATCATTCATCATTCCTGATTCCTGATTCATCATTCCTGATTCCTGATTCCTGATTCATCATTCCCGATTCATCATTCATCATTCATCATTCCTGATTCATCATTCCTGATTCCTGATTCCTGATTCATCATTCATCATTCCTGATTCATCATTCCTCATTCCTGATTCATCATTCCTGATTCCTGGTTGATCATTCCTCATTCCTGATTCATCATTCCTGATTCTTGATTCATCATTCCTGATTCCTGATTAATCACTCCTGATTCCTAATTCCTGATTCATCATTCCTGATTCATCATTCATCATTCCTGATTCATCATTCATCATTCCTGATTCATCATTCCTGATTCATCATTCCTGATTCCTGATTCATCATTGCTGATTCCTGATTCATAATTCATCATTCCTGATTCCTGATTCATCATTCCTGATTCATCATTCATCATTCCTGATTCATCATTCATCATTCCTGAATCATCATTCCTGATTCCTGATTCCTGATTCATCATTCCTGATTCATCATTCCTGATTCATCATTCCTGATTCCTGATTCATCATTGCTGATTCCTGATTCATCATTCATCATTGCTGATTCATAATTCCTGATTCATCTTTCCTGATTCATCATTCATCATTCCTGATTCATCATTCCTGATTCCTGATTCCTGATTCATCATTGCTGATTCATCATTCCTGATTCATCATTCCTGATTCATCATTCATCATTCCTGATTCATCATTCCTGATTCCTGATTCCTGATTCATCATTCCTGATTCATCATTCCTGATTTCTGATTCATCATTCATCATTCCTGATTCCTGATTCATCATTCCTGATTCATCATTCCTGATTCATCATTCCTGATTCATCATTCCTGATTCATCATTCATCATTCCTGATTCCTGATTCATCATTCCTGATTCATCATTCATCATTCCTGATTCATCATCCATAATTCCTGAATCATCATTCCTGATTCCTGATTCATCATTCCTGATTCCTGATTCATCATTCCTGATTCATCATTCCTGATTACTGACTCATCATTCATCATTCCTGATTCATCATTCCTTATTCCTGATTCATCATTCCTGATTCCTGATTCCTGATTCATCATTCCTGATTCATCATTCCTGATTCATCATTCATCATACCTCATTCATCATTCCTTATTCCTGATTCATCATTCCTGATTCCTGATTCATCATTCATCATTCCTGATTCATCATTCATCATTCATCATTCCTGATTCGTCATTCATCTATGAATTTGCTGGAATCTATGAATTTGCTGGAAAGATGGAATCTCTCCGTTTGAGAATTTTACGGCACATTCGACGTTTTTAATATTAGCTCGCGGTCAGGAATCTATGAATTTGCTGGAAAGATGGAATCTCTCCGTTTGAGAATTTTACGGCACATTCGACGTTTTCAATATTAGCTCGCGATCAGGAATCTATGAATTTGCTGGAAAGATGGAATCTCTCCGTTTGAGAATTTTACGGCACATTCGACGTTTTTAATATTAGCTCGCGGTCAGGAATCTATGAATTTGCTGGAAAGATGGAATCTCTCCGTTTGAGAATTTTACGGCACATTCGACGTTTTTAATATTAGCTCGCGATCAGGAATCTATGAATTTGCTGGAAAGATGGAATCTCTCCGTTTGAGAAATTTACGGCACATTCGACGTTTTTAATATTAGCTCGCGGTCAGGAATCTATGAATTTGCTGGAAAGATGGAATCTCTCCGTTTGAGAAATTTACGGCACATTCGACGTTTTTAATATTAGGTCGCGGTCAGGAATCTATGAATTTGCTGGAAAGATGGAATCTCTCCGTTTGAGAATTTTACGGCACATTCGACGTTTTTAATATTAGCTCGCGGTCAGGAATCTATGAATTTGCTGGAAAGATGGAATCTCTCCGTTTGAGAATTTTACGGCACATTCGACGTTTTTAATATTAGCTCGCGATCAGGAATCTATGAATTTGCTGGAAAGATGGAATCTCTCCGTTTGAGAAATTTACGGCACATTCGACGTTTTTAATATTAGCTCGCGGTCAGGAATCTATGAATTTGCTGGAAAGATGGAATCTCTCCGTTTGAGAATTTTACGGCACATTCGACGTTTTTAATATTAGCTCGCGGTCAGGCATCTATGAATTTGCTGGAAAGATGGAATCTCTCCGTTTGAGAATTTTACGGCACATTCGACGTTTTTAATATTAGCTCGCGATCAGGAATCTATGAATTTGCTGGAAAGATGGAATCTCTCCGTTTGAGAAATTTACGGCACATTCGACGTTTTTAATATTAGCTCGCGGTCAGGATTCTATGAATTTGCTGGAAAGATGGAATCTCTCCGTTTGAGAATTTTACGGCACATTCGACGTTTTTAATATTAGCTCGCGGTCAGGAATCTATGAATTTGCTGGAAAGATGGAATCTCTCCGTTTGAGAATTTTACGGCACATTGGACGTTTTTAATATTAGCTCGCGGTCAGGAATCTATGAATTTGCTGGAAAGATGGAATCTGTCCGTCATTCCTGATTCCTGATTCATCATTCATCATTCATCATTCATCATTCCTGATTCCTGATTCATCATTCCTGATTCCTGATTCCTGATTCATCATTCCTGATTCACCATTCCTGATTCATCATTCCTGATTCCTGATTCATCATTCATGATTCCTGATTCATCATTCCTGATTCCTGATTCATCATTCCTGATTCCTGATTCATCATTCCTGATTCCTGATTCATCATTCCTGATTCATGATTCACCATTCCTGATTCCTGATTCATCATTCCTCTTTCCTGATTCATCATTCCTGATTCCTGATTCATCATTCTTGATTCCTGATTCATCATTCCTGATTCCTGATTAATCACTCCTGATTCCTGATTCCTGATTCCTGATTCCTGATTCATCATTCCTCATTCCTGATTGATCATTCCTCATTCCTGATTCATCATTCCTGATTCTTGATTCATCATTCCTGATTCCTGATTAATCACTCCTGATTCCTGATTCCTGATTCATCATTCCTGATTCATCAATCCTGATTCATCATTCATCATTCTTGATTCCTGATTCATCATTCCTGATTCATCATTCATCATTCCTGATTCATCATTCATCATTCCTGATTCATCATTGCTGATTCCTGATTCATCATTCATCATTCCTGATTCATCATTGCTGATTCCTGATTCATCATTCATCATTCCTGATTCATCATTCATCATTCCTGATTCATCATTCCTGATTCCTGACTCATCATTCATCATTCCTGATTCATCATTCCTTATTCCTGATTCATCATTCATCATTCCTGATTCATCATTCATCATTCCTGATTCATCATTCCTGATTCCTGATTCATCATTCCTGATTCCTGATTCCTGATTCATCATTCCCGATTCATCATTCATCATTCCTGATTCATCATTCCTGATTCCTGATTCCTGATTCATCATTCATCATTCCTGATTCATCATTCCTCATTCCTGATTCATCATTCCTGATTCCTGATTGATCATTCCTCATTCCTGATTGATCATTCCTCATTCCTGATTCATCATTCCTGATTCTTGATTCATCATTCCTGATTCCTGATTAATCACTCCTGATTCCTAATTCCTGATTCATCATTCCTGATTCATCATTCATCATTCCTGATTCATCATTCATCATTCCTGATTCATCATTCCTGATTCCTGATTCATCATTCCTGATTCATCATTCATCATTCCTGATTCATCATTCATCATTCCTGATTCCTGATTCATCATTCCTGATTCCTGATTCCTGATTCATCATTCATCATTCCTGATTCATCATTCCTTATTCCTGATTCATCATTCCTGATTCCTGATTCCTGATTCACAATTCCTGATTCCTGATTCGTCATTCCTCTTTCCTGATTCATCATTCCTGATTCCTGATATATCATTCATCATTCCTGATTCATCATTCCTGATTCCTGATTCATCATTCCTGATTCATCAATCCTGATTCATCATTCATCATTCTTGATTCCTGATTCATCATTCCTGATTCATCATTCATCATTCCTGATTCATCATTCATCATTCCTGATTCATCATTGCTGATTCCTGATTCATCATTCATCATTCCTGATTCATCATTGCTGATTCCTGATTCATCATTCATCATTCCTGATTCATCATTCATCATTCCTGATTCATCATTCCTGATTCCTGACTCATCATTCATCATTCCTGATTCATCATTCCTTATTCCTGATTCATCATTCATCATTCCTGATTCATCATTCATCATTCCTGATTCATCATTCCTGATTCCTGATTCATCATTCCTGATTCCTGATTCCTGATTCATCATTCCCGATTCATCATTCATCATTCCTGATTCATCATTCCTGATTCCTGATTCCTGATTCATCATTCATCATTCCTGATTCATCATTCCTCATTCCTGATTCATCATTCCTGATTCCTGATTGATCATTCCTCATTCCTGATTGATCATTCCTCATTCCTGATTCATCATTCCTGATTCTTGATTCATCATTCCTGATTCCTGATTAATCACTCCTGATTCCTAATTCCTGATTCATCATTCCTGATTCATCATTCATCATTCCTGATTCATCATTCATCATTCCTGATTCATCATTCCTGATTCCTGATTCATCATTCCTGATTCATCATTCATCATTCCTGATTCATCATTCATCATTCCTGATTCCTGATTCATCATTCCTGATTCCTGATTCCTGATTCATCATTCATCATTCCTGATTCATCATTCCTTATTCCTGATTCATCATTCCTGATTCCTGATTCCTGATTCACAATTCCTGATTCCTGATTCGTCATTCCTCTTTCCTGATTCATCATTCCTGATTCCTGATATATCATTCATCATTCCTGATTCATCATTCCTGATTCCTGATTCATCATTCCTGATTCCTGATTCATCATTCATCATTCCTGATTCATCATTCCTCATTCCTGATTCATCATTCCTCATTCCTGATTGATCATTCCTCATTCCTGATTCATCATTCCTGATTCTTGATTCATCATTCCTGATTCCTGATTAATCACTCCTGATTCCTGATTCCTGATTCATCATTCCTGATTCATCAATCCTGATTCATCATTCATCATTCTTGATTCCTGATTCATCATTCCTGATTCATCATTCATCATTCCTGATTCATCATTCATCATTCCTGATTCATCATTGCTGATTCCTGATTCATCATTCATCATTCCTGATTCATCATTGCTGATTCCTGATTCATCATTCATCATTCCTGATTCATCATTCATCATTCCTGATTCATCATTCCTGATTCCTGACTCATCATTCATCATTCCTGATTCATCATTCCTTATTCCTGATTCATCATTCATCATTCCTGATTCATCATTCATCATTCCTGATTCATCATTCCTGATTCCTGATTCATCATTCCTGATTCCTGATTCCTGATTCATCATTCCCGATTCATCATTCATCATTCCTGATTCATCATTCCTGATTCCTGATTCCTGATTCATCATTCATCATTCCTGATTCATCATTCCTCATTCCTGATTCATCATTCCTGATTCCTGATTGATCATTCCTCATTCCTGATTGATCATTCCTCATTCCTGATTCATCATTCCTGATTCTTGATTCATCATTCCTGATTCCTGATTAATCACTCCTGATTCCTAATTCCTGATTCATCATTCCTGATTCATCATTCATCATTCCTGATTCATCATTCCTGATTCCTGATTCATCATTGCTGATTCCTGATTCATAATTCATCATTCCTGATTCCTGATTCATCATTCCTGATTCATCATTCATCATTCCTGATTCATCATTCATCATTCCTGATTCATCATTCCTGATTCCTGATTCATCATTCCTGATTCCTGATTAATCACTCCTGATTCCTGATTCCTGATTCCTGATTCATCATTCCTGATTCATCATTCCTGATTCCTGATTCATCATTGCTGATTCCTGATTCATCATTCATCATTCCTGATTCATCATTCATCATTCCTGATTCCTGATTCATCATTCCTGATTCATCATTCATCATTCCTGATTGATCATTGCTGATTCCTGATTCATCATTCCTGATTCCTGATTCATCATTCCTGATTGCTGATTCATCATTCCTGATGCATCATTCCTGATTCATCATTCCTGATTCCTGTTTCATTATTCCTGATTCCTGATTCATCATTCCTGATTCATGATTCACCATTCCTGATTCCTGATTCGTCATTCCTCTTTCCTGATTCATCATTCCTGATTCCTGATACATCATTCATCATTCCTGATTCATCATTCCTTATTCCTGATTCATCATTCCTGATTCATCATTCATCATTCATCATTCCTGATTCCTGATTCATCATTCCTGATTCGTCATTCATCATTCCTGATTCCTGATTCATCATTCATCATTCCTGATTCATCATTCCTGATTCCTGATTCATCATTCCTGATTCCTGATTCATTATTCCTGATTCATCATTCATCATTCATCATTCCTGATTCATCATTCCTGATTCCTGATTCCTGATTCATCATTCATCATTCCTGATTCATCATTCCTCATTCCTGATTCATCATTCCTGATTCCTGATTGATCATTCCTCATTCCTGATTGATCATTCCTCATTCCTGATTCATCATTCCTGATTCCTGATTCATCATTCCTGATTCATGATTCACCATTCCTGATTCCTGATTCATCATTCCTCTTTCCTGATTCATCATTCCTGATTCCTGATTCATCATTCCTGATTCCTGATTCATCATTCCTGATTCCTGATTAATCACTCCTGATTCCTGATTCCTGATTGCTGATTCATCATTCCTGATTCATCATTCCTGATTCATCATTCCTGATTCCTGATTCATCATTGCTGATTCCTGATTCGTCATTCATCATTCCTGATTCCTGATTCATCATTCCTGATTCATCATTCATCATTCCTGATTGATCATTGCTGATTCCTGATTCATCATTCCTGATTGCTGATTCATCATTCCTGATGCATCATTCCTGATTCATCATTCCTGATTCCTGTTTCATTATTCCTGATTCCTGATTCATGATTCACCATTCCTGATTCCTGATTCGTCATTCCTCTTTCCTGATTCATCATTCCTGATTCCTGATACATCATTCATCATTCCTGATTCATCATTCCTGATTCCTGATTCATCATTCCTGATTCCTGATTGATCATTCATCATTCCTGATTGATCATTCCTCATTCCTGATTCATCATTCCTGATTCCTGATTGATCATTCCTCATTCCTGATTGATCATTCCTCATTCCTGATTCATCATTCCTGATTCTTGATTCATCATTCCTGATTCCTGATTAATCACTCCTGATTCCTGATTCCTGATTCATCATTCCTGATTCATCAATCCTGATTCATCATTCATCATTCCTGATTCATCATTCCTGATTCCTGATTCATCATTGCTGATTCCTGATTCATCATTCATCATTCCTGATTCCTGATTCATCATTCCTGATTCATCATTCATCATTCCTGATTCATCATTCATCATTCCTGATTCATCATTCCTGATTCCTGATTCCTGATTCATCATTCCCGATTCATCATTCATCATTCCTGATTCATCATTCCTGATTCATCATTCCTGATTCCTTTTTCATTATTCCTGATTCCTGATTCATCATTCCTGATTCATGATTCACCATTCCTGATTCCTGATTCGTCATTCCTCTTTCCTGATTCATCATTCCTGATTCCTGATACATCATTCATCATTCCTGATTCATCATTCCTTATTCCTGATTCATCATTCCTGATTCCTGATTCATCATTCATCATTCATCATTCCTGATTCATCATTCATCATTCCTGATTCGTCATTCATCATTCCTGATTCATCATTCCTGATTCCTGATTCCTGATTCATCATTCCTGATTCCTGATTCCTGATTCATTAATACTGATTCATTATTCCTGATTCATCATTCATCATTCCTGATTCATCATTCCTGCTTCCTGATTCCTGATTCATCATTCCTGATTCACCATTCCTGATTCATCATTCCTGATTCCTGATTCATCATTCATGATTCCTGATTCATCATTCCTGATTCCTGATTCATCATTCCTGATTCCTGATTCATCATTCCTGATTCATGATTCACCATTCCTGATTCCTGATTCATCATTCCTCTTTCCTGATTCATCATTCCTGATTCCTGATTCATCATTCCTGATTCCTGATTCATCATTCCTGATTCCTGATTAATCACTCCTGATTCCTGATTCCTGATTCATCATTCCTGATTCATCATTCCTGATTCCTGATTCATCATTGCTGATTCCTGATTCGTCATTCATCATTCCTGATTCCTGATTCATCATTCCTGATTCATCATTCATCATTCCTGATTGATCATTGCTGATTCCTGATTCATCATTCCTGATTGCTGATTCATCATTCCTGATGCATCATTCCTGATTCATCATTCCTGATTCCTGTTTCATTATTCCTGATTCCTGATTCATGATTCACCATTCCTGATTCCTGATTCGTCATTCCTCTTTCCTGATTCATCATTCCTGATTCCTGATACAGCATTCATCATTCCTGATTCATCATTCCTGATTCCTGATTCATCATTCCTGATTCCTGATTGATCATTCATCATTCCTGATTGATCATTCCTCATTCCTGATTCATCATTCCTGATTCCTGATTGATCATTCCTCATTCCTGATTGATCATTCCTCATTCCTGATTCATCATTCCTGATTCTTGATTCATCATTCCTGATTCCTGATTAATCAGTCCTGATTCCTGATTCCTGATTCATCATTCCTGATTCATCAATCCTGATTCATCATTCATCATTCCTGATTCATCATTCCTGATTCCTGATTCATCATTGCTGATTCCTGATTCATCATTCATCATTCCTGATTTCTGATTCATCATTCCTGATTCATCATTCCTGATTCCTGATTCATCATTCATCATTCCTGATTCATCATTCCTGATTCCTGATTCATCATTCCTGATTCCTGATTCCTGATTCATCATTCCCGATTCATCATTCATCATTCCTGATTCATCATTCCTGATTCCTGATTCCTGATTCATCATTCATCATTCCTGATTCATCATTCCTCATTCCTGATTCATCATTCCTGATTCCTGATTGATCATTCCTCATTCCTGATTGATCATTCCTCATTCCTGATTCATCATTCCTGATTCTTGATTCATCATTCCTGATTCCTGATTAATCACTCCTGATTCCTAATTCCTGATTCATCATTCCTGATTCATCATTCATCATTCCTGATTCATCATTCATCATTCCTGATTCATCATTCCTGATTCCTGATTCATCATTGCTGATTCCTGATTCATAATTCATCATTCCTGATTCCTGATTCATCATTCCTGATTCATCATTCATCATTCCTGATTCATCATTCCTGATTCCTGATTCATCATTCCTGATTCCTGATTAATCAATCCTGATTCCTGATTCCTGATTCATGATTCATCATTCCTGATTCATCATTCCTGATTCCTGACTCATCATTCATCATTCCTGATTCATCATTCCTTATTCCTGATTCCTGATTCATGATTCACCATTCCTGATTCCTGATTCGTCATTCCTCTTTCCTGATTCATCATTCCTGATTCCTGATATATCATTCATCATTCCTGATTCCTGATTCATCATTCCTGATTCCTGATTCATCGTTCATCATTCCTGATTCATCATTCCTCATTCCTGATTCATCATTCCTCATTCCTGATTCATCATTCCTCATTCCTGATTGATCATTCCTCATTCCTGATTGATCATTCCTGATTCCTGATTCATCATTCCTGATTCCTGATTAATCACTCCTGATTCCTGATTCCTGATTCATCATTCCTGATTCATCAATCCTGATTGATCATTCATCATTCCTGATTCATCATTCCTGATTCCTGATTCATATTTGCTGATTCCTGATTCATCATTCATCATTCCTGATTCCTGATTCATCATTCCTGATTCATCATTCATCATTCCTGATTCATCATTCATCATTCCTGAGTCATCATTGCTGATTCCTGATTCATCATTCATCATTCCTGATTCATCATTGCTGATTCCTGATTCATCATTCATCATTCCTGATTCATCATTCATCATTCCTGATTCATCATTCCTGATTCCTGACTCATCATTCATCATTCCTGATTCATCATTCCTTATTCCTGATTCATCATTCCTGATTCCTGATTCATCATTCATCATTCCTGATTCCTGATTCATCATTCCTGATTCCTGATTCCTGATTCATCATTCCCGATTCATCATTCATCATGCATCATTCCTGATTCATCATTCCTGATTCCTGATTCCTGATTCATCATTCATCATTCCTGATTCATCATTCCTCATTCCTGATTCATCATTCCTGATTCCTGGTTGATCATTCCTCATTCCTGATTCATCATTCCTGATTCTTGATTCATCATTGCTGATTCCTGATTCATCATTCATCATTCCTGATTCCTGATTCATCATTCCTGATTCATCATTCATCATTCCTGATTCATCATTCCTGATTCCTGATTCCTGATTCATCATTCCCGATTCATCATTCATCATTCCTGATTCATCATTCCTGATTCATCATTCCTGATTCCTTTTTCATTATTCCTGATTCCTGATTCATCATTCCTCATTCCTGATTCATCATTCCTGATTCCTGATTGATCATTCCTCATTCCTGATTGATCATTCCTCATTCCTGATTCATCATTCCTGATTCTTGATTCATCATTCCTGATTCCTGTTTCATTATTCCTGATTCCTGATTCATGATTCACCATTCCTGATTCCTGATTCGTCATTCCTCTTTCCTGATTCATCATTCCTGATTCCTGATACAGCATTCATCATTCCTGATTCATCATTCCTGATTCCTGATTCATCATTCCTGATTCCTGATTGATCATTCATCATTCCTGATTGATCATTCCTCATTCCTGATTCATCATTCCTGATTCCTGATTGATCATTCCTCATTCCTGATTGATCATTCCTCATTCCTGATTCATCATTCCTGATTCTTGATTCATCATTCCTGATTCCTGATTAATCAGTCCTGATTCCTGATTCCTGATTCATCATTCCTGATTCATCAATCCTGATTCATCATTCATCATTCCTGATTCATCATTCCTGATTCCTGATTCATCATTGCTGATTCCTGATTCATCATTCATCATTCCTGATTTCTGATTCATCATTCCTGATTCATCATTCCTGATTCCTGATTCATCATTCATCATTCCTGATTCATCATTCCTGATTCCTGATTCATCATTCCTGATTCCTGATTCCTGATTCATCATTCCCGATTCCTGATTCATCATTCCTGATTCCTGATTCCTGATTCATCATTCATCATTCCTGATTCATCATTCCTCATTCCTGATTCATCATTCCTGATTCCTGATTGATCATTCCTCATTCCTGATTGATCATTCCTCATTCCTGATTCATCATTCCTGATTCTTGATTCATCATTCCTGATTCCTGATTAATCACTCCTGATTCCTAATTCCTGATTCATCATTCCTGATTCATCATTCATCATTCCTGATTCATCATTCATCATTCCTGATTCATCATTCCTGATTCCTGATTCATCATTGCTGATTCCTGATTCATAATTCATCATTCCTGATTCCTGATTCATCATTCCTGATTCATCATTCATCATTCCTGATTCATCATTCCTGATTCCTGATTCATCATTCCTGATTCCTGATTAATCAATCCTGATTCCTGATTCCTGATTCATGATTCATCATTCCTGATTCATCATTCCTGATTCCTGACTCATCATTCATCATTCCTGATTCATCATTCCTTATTCCTGATTCCTGATTCATGATTCACCATTCCTGATTCCTGATTCGTCATTCCTCTTTCCTGATTCATCATTCCTGATTCCTGATATATCATTCATCATTCCTGATTCCTGATTCATCATTCCTGATTCCTGATTCATCATTCATCATTCCTGATTCATCATTCCTCATTCCTGATTCATCATTCCTCATTCCTGATTCATCATTCCTCATTCCTGATTGATCATTCCTCATTCCTGATTGATCATTCCTGATTCCTGATTCATCATTCCTGATTCCTGATTAATCACTCCTGATTCCTGATTCCTGATTCATCATTCCTGATTCATCAATCCTGATTCATCATTCATCATTCCTGATTCATCATTCCTGATTCCTGATTCATATTTGCTGATTCCTGATTCATCATTCATCATTCCTGATTCCTGATTCATCATTCCTGATTCATCATTCATCATTCCTGATTCATCATTCATCATTCCTGAGTCATCATTGCTGATTCCTGATTCATCATTCATCATTCCTGATTCATCATTGCTGATTCCTGATTCATCATTCATCATTCCTGATTCATCATTCATCATTCCTGATTCATCATTCCTGATTCCTGACTCATCATTCATCATTCCTGATTCATCATTCCTTATTCCTGATTCATCATTCCTGATTCCTGATTCATCATTCATCATTCCTGATTCCTGATTCATCATTCCTGATTCCTGATTCCTGATTCATCATTCCCGATTCATCATTCATCATTCATCATTCCTGATTCATCATTCCTGATTCCTGATTCCTGATTCATCATTCATCATTCCTGATTCATCATTCCTCATTCCTGATTCATCATTCCTGATTCCTGGTTGATCATTCCTCATTCCTGATTCATCATTCCTGATTCTTGATTCATCATTGCTGATTCCTGATTCATCATTCATCATTCCTGATTCCTGATTCATCATTCCTGATTCATCATTCATCATTCCTGATTCATCATTCCTGATTCCTGATTCCTGATTCATCATTCCCGATTCATCATTCATCATTCCTGATTCATCATTCCTGATTCATCATTCCTGATTCCTTTTTCATTATTCCTGATTCCTGATTCATCATTCCTGATTCATGATTCACCATTCCTGATTCCTGATTCGTCATTCCTCTTTCCTGATTCATCATTCCTGATTCCTGATACATCATTCATCATTCCTGATTCATCATTCCTTATTCCTGATTCATCATTCCTGATTCCTGATTCATCATTCATCATTCATCATTCCTGATTCATCATTCATCATTCCTGATTCGTCATTCATCATTCCTGATTCATCATTCCTGATTCCTGATTCCTGATTCATCATTCCTGATTCCTTTTTCATTATTCCTGATTCCTGATTCATCATTCCTGATTCATGATTCACCATTCCTGATTCCTGATTCGTCATTCCTCTTTCCTGATTCATCATTCCTGATTCCTGATACATCATTCATCATTCCTGATTCATCATTCCTTATTCCTGATTCATCATTCCTGATTCCTGATTCATCATTCATCATTCATCATTCCTGATTCATCATTCATCATTCCTGATTCGTCATTCATCATTCCTGATTCATCATTCCTGATTCCTGATTCCTGATTCATCATTCCTGATTCCTGATTCCTGATTCATCATTACTGATTCATTATTCCTGATTCATCATTCATCATTCCTGATTCATCATTCCTGCTTCCTGATTCCTGATTCATCATTCCTGATTCACCATTCCTGATTCATCATTCCTGATTCCTGATTCATCATTCATGATTCCTGATTCATCATTCCTGATTCCTGATTCATCATTCCTGATTCCTGATTCATCATTCCTGATTCCTGATTCATCATTCCTGATTCATGATTCACCATTCCTGATTCCTGATTCATCATTCCTCTTTCCTGATTCATCATTCCTGATTCCTGATTCATCATTCCTGATTCCTGATTCATCATTCCTGATTCCTGATTAATCACTCCTGATTCCTGATTCCTGATTCCTGATTCATCATTCCTGATTCATCATTCCTGATTCCTGATTCATCATTGCTGATTCCTGATTCGTCATTCATCATTCCTGATTCCTGATTCATCATTCCTGATTCATCATTCATCATTCCTGATTGATCATTGCTGATTCCTGATTCATCATTCCTGATTGCTGATTCATCATTCCTGATGCATCATTCCTGATTCATCATTCCTGATTCCTGATTCATCATTCCTGATTCCTGATTCCTGATTCATCATTCCCGATTCATCATTCATCATTCCTGATTCATCATTCCTGATTCCTGATTCCTGATTCATCATTCATCATTCCTGATTCATCATTCCTCATTCCTGATTCATCATTCCTGATTCCTGATTGATCATTCCTCATTCCTGATTGATCATTCCTCATTCCTGATTCATCATTCCTGATTCTTGATTCATCATTCCTGATTCCTGATTAATCACTCCTGATTCCTAATTCCTGATTCATCATTCCTGATTCATCATTCATCATTCCTGATTCATCATTCATCATTCCTGATTCATCATTCCTGATTCCTGATTCATCATTGCTGATTCCTGATTCATAATTCATCATTCCTGATTCCTGATTCATCATTCCTGATTCATCATTCATCATTCCTGATTCATCATTCCTGATTCCTGATTCATCATTCCTGATTCCTGATTAATCAATCCTGATTCCTGATTCTGATTCATGATTCATCATTCCTGATTCATCATTCCTGATTCCTGAC
>JAOWCC010001194.1:0-54617 GCA_030867875.1 Actinernus sp. WN-2022
GAATCAGGAATGATGAATGATGAATCAGGAATGATGAATCAGGAATCAGGAATCAGGAATGATGAATGATGAGTCAGGAATCAGGAATGATGAATCAGGAATGATGAATCAGGAATCTGGAATGATGAATCAGGAATCAGGAATGATGAATCAGGAATGATGAATGATGAATCAAGAATGATGAATGATGAATCAGGAATCAGGAATCAGGAATGATGAATGATGAGTCAGGAATCAGGAATGATGAATCAGGAATGATGAATCAGGAATGATGAATCAGGAATCAGGAATCAGGAATGATGAATCAGGAATCAGGAATGATGAATCAGGAATGATGAATGATGAATCATGAATCAGGAATGATGAGTCAGGAATCAGGAATGATGAATCAGGAATGATGAATCAGGAATCAGGAATGATGAATGATGAATCAGGAATCAGCAATGATGAATCAGGAATCAGGAATGATGAATCAGGAATAAGGAATGATGAATCAGGAATGATGAATGATGAATCAGGAATCAGGAATGATGAATCAGGAATGATGAATCATGAATCATGAATCAGGAATGATGAGTCAGGAATCAGGAATGATGAATCAGGAATGATGAATCAGGAATCAGGAATGATGAATGATGAATCAGGAATCAGCAATGATGAATCAGGAATCAGGAATGATGAATCAGGAATCAGGAATCAGGAGTGATTAATCAGGAATAAGGAATGATGAATCAGGAATCAGGAATGATGTATCAGGAATCAGGAATGATGAATCAGGAATGATGAATCAGGAATCAGGAATCAGGAATGATGAATCAGGAATCAGGAATGATGAATCAGGAATGATGAATGATGAATCAAGAATCAGGAATGATGAATCAGGAATAAGGAATGATGAATCAGGAATGATGAATGATGAATCAGGAATCAGGAATGATGAATCAGGAATGATGAATCATGAATCATGAATCAGGAATGATGAGTCAGGAATCAGGAATGATGAATGATCAATCAGGAATGAGGAATGATGAATCAGGAATGAGGATTGATGAATCAGGAATGAGGAATGATGAATCAGGAATCAGGAATGATGAATCAGGAATCAGGAATGATGAATCAGGAAAGAGGAATGATGAATCAGGAATCAGGAATCGTGAATCATGAATCAGGAATGATGAATCAGGAATCAGGAATGATGAATCAGGAATCAGGAATGATGAATCAGGAATCAGGAATGAGGAATGATGAATCAGGAATCATGAATGATGAATCGGGAATCAGGAATCAGAAATGACGAATCAGGAATGATGAATCAGAATTCAGGAATGATGAATCAGGAATCAGGAATGATGAATCAGGAATGATGAATGATGAATCAGGAATGATGAATGATGAATCAGGAATGATGAATGATGAATCAGGAATGATGAATGATGAATCAGGAATGATGAATCAGGAATAAGGAATGATGAATCAGGAATGATGAATGATGAATCAGGAATGATGAATCAGGAATCAGGAATGATGAATGATGAGTCAGGAATCAGGAATGATGAATCAGGAATCAGGAATCAGGAATGATGAATCAGGAATCAGGAATCAGGAATGATGAATCAGGAATGATGAATGACGAATGAGGAATCAGGAATGATGAATCAGGAATGATGAATGATGAATCAGGAATGATGAATCAGGAATGATGAATCAGGAATCAGGAATCAGGAATGATGAATCAGGAATCAGGAATGAGGAATGATGAATGATGAATCATGAATCAGGAATGATGAATGATGAATCAGGAATCAGAAATGATGAATCAGGAATGATGAATGATGAATCAGGAATGATGAATGATGAATCAGGAATGATGAATCAGGAATAATGAATCAGGAATGATGAATGATGAATCAGGAATGATGAATCAGGAATGATGAATCAGGAATCAGGAATGATGAATGATGAATGATGAATCAGGAATCAGCAATGATGAATCAGGAATCAGGAATGATGAATCAGGAATAAGGAATGATGAATCAGGAATGATGAATGATGAATCAGGAATCAGGAATGATGAATCAGGAATGATGAATCATGAATCATGAATCAGGAATGATGAGTCAGGAATCAGGAATGATGAATCAGGAATGATGAATCAGGAATCAGGAATGATGAATGATGAATCAGGAATCAGCAATGATGAATCAGGAATCAGGAATGATGAATCAGGAATCAGAAATCAGGAGTGATTAATCAGGAATAAGGAATGATGAATCAGGAATCAGGAATGATGTATCAGGAATCAGGAATGATGAATCAGGAATGATGAATCAGGAATCAGGAATCAGGAATGATGAATCAGGAATCAGGAATGATGAATCAGGAATGATGAATGATGAATCAAGAATCAGGAATGATGAATCAGGAATAAGGAATGATGAATCAGGAATGATGAATGATGAATCAGGAATCAGGAATGATGAATCAGGAATGATGAATCATGAATCATGAATCAGGAATGATGAGTCAGGAATCAGGAATGATGAATGATCAATCAGGAATGAGGAATGATGAATCAGGAATGAGGATTGATGAATCAGGAATGAGGAATGATGAATCAGGAATCAGGAATGATGAATCAGGAATCAGGAATGATGAATCAGGAAAGAGGAATGATGAATCAGGAATCAGGAATCGTGAATCATGAATCAGGAATGATGAATCAGGAATCAGGAATGATGAATCAGGAATCAGGAATGATGAATCAGGAATCAGGAATGAGGAATGATGAATCAGGAATCATGAATGATGAATCGGGAATCAGGAATCAGAAATGATGAATCAGGAATGATGAATCAGGATTCAGGAATGATGAATCAGGAATCAGGAATGATGAATCAGGAATGATGAATGATGAATCAGGAATGATGAATGATGAATCAGGAATGATGAATGATGAATCAGGAATGATGAATGATGAATCAGGAATGATGAATCAGGAATAAGGAATGATGAATCAGGAATGATGAATGATGAATCAGGAATGATGAATCAGGAATCAGGAATTAGGAATGATGAATGATGAGTCAGGAATCAGGAATGATGAATCAGGAATCAGGAATCAGGAATGATGAATCAGGAATCAGGAATCAGGAATGATGAATCAGGAATGATGAATGACGAATGAGGAATCAGGAATGATGAATCAGGAATGATGAATGATGAATCAGGAATGATGAATCAGGAATGATGAATCAGGAATCAGGAATCAGGAATGATGAATCAGGAATCAGGAATGAGGAATGATGAATGATGAATCATGAATCAGGAATGATGAATGATGAATCAGGAATCAGAAATGATGAATCAGGAATGATGAATGATGAATCAGGAATGATGAATGATGAATCAGGAATGATGAATCAGGAATAATGAATCAGGAATGATGAATGATGAACCAGGAATGATGAATCAGGAATGATGAATCAGGAATCAGGAATGATGAATCAGGAATGACGAATGATGAATCAGGAATGATGAATGATGAATCAGGAATGATGAATCAGGAATCAGGAATGATGAATCAGGAATGATGAATGATGAATCAGGAATGATGAATGATGAATCAGGAATGATGAATCAGGAATCAGGAATCAGGAATCATGAATGATGAATCAGGAATGATGAATGACGAATCAGGAATGATGAATGATGAATCAGGAATGATGAATGATGAATCAGGAATCAGGAATGATGAATCAGGAATAAGGAATGATGAATCAGGAATGATGAATGATGAATCAGGAATGATGAATCAGGAATCAGGAATCAGGAATGATGAATGATGAGTCAGGAATAAGGAATGATGAATCAGGAATGATGAATCAGGAATCTGGAATGATGAATCAGGAATGATGAATGATGAATCAGGAATCAGGAATGATGAATCAGGAATGATGAATGCTGAATCAGCGATGATGAATCAGGAATCAGCAATGATGAATCAGGAATCAGGAATGACGAATCAGGAATCAGGAATGATGAATCAGGAATGATGAATCAGTATTCAGGAATGATGAATCAGGAATAAGGAATGATGAATCAGGAATGATGAATGATGAGTCAGGAATCAGGAATGATGAATAAGGAATGATGAATGATGAATCAGGAATCAGGAATGATGAATCAGGAATAAGGAATGATGAATCAGGAATGATGAATGATGAATCAGGAATCAGGAATGATGAATCAGGAATCAGGAATGATGAATCAGGAATGATGAATGATGAGTCAGGAATCAGTAATGATGAATCAGGAATCAGGAATCAGGAGTGATTAATCAGGAATCAGGAATGATGAATCAGGAATCAGGAATGATGAATCAGGAATGAGTAATGATCAATCAGGAATGAGGAATGATCAATCAGGAATGAGGAATGATGAATCAGGAATGATGAATGATGAATCAGGAATGATGAATCAGGAATAAGGAATGATGAATCAGGAATGATGAATGATGAATCAGGGATGATGAATCAGGAATCAGGAATCAGGAATGATGAATGATGAGTCAGGAATCAGGAATGATGAATCAGGAATCAGGAATCAGGAATGATGAATCAGGAATCAGGAATCAGGAATGATGAATCAGGAATGATGAATGACGAATCAGGAATCAGGAATGATGAATCAGGAATGATGAATGATGAATCAGGAATGATGAATCAGGAATGATGAATCAGGAATGATGAATCAGGAATCAGAATCAGGAATGATGAATCAGGAATCAGGAATCAGGAATGATGAATCAGGAATGATGAATGACGAATCAGGAATGATGAATGATGAATCAGGAATGATGAATGATGAATCAGGAATCAGGAATGATGAATCAGGAATAAGGAATGATGAATCAGGAATGATGAATGATGAATCAGGAATGATGAATCAGGAATCAGGAATCAGGAATCAGGAATGATGAATGATGAGTCAGGAATCAGGAATGATGAATCAGGAATGATGAATCAGGAATCTGGAATGATGAATCAGGAATCAGGAATGATGAATCAGAAATGATGAATGATGAATCAGGAATGATGAATGATGAATCAGGAATCAGGAATCAGGAATGATGAATGATGAGTCAGGAATCAGGAATGATGAATCAGGAATGATGAATCAGGAATCAGGAATGATGAATGATGAATCAGGAATCAGCAATGATGAATCAGGAATCAGGAATGATGAATCAGGAATCAGGAATCAGGAGTGATTAATCAGGAATAAGGAATGATGAATCAGGAATCAGGAATGATGTATCAGGAATGAGGAATGATCAATCAGGAATGAGGAATGATGAATCAGGAATCAGGATTGATGAATCAGGAATGAGGAATGATGAATCAGGAATGAGGAATGAGGAATCAGGAATCAGGAATGATGAATCAGGAAAGAGGAATGATGAATCAGGAATCAGGAATCGTGAATCATGAATCAGGAATGATGAATCAGGAATCAGGAATGATGAATCAGGAATCAGGAATGAGGAATGATGAATCAGGAATCATGAATGATGAATCGGGAATCAGGAATCAGAAATGATGAATCAGGAATGATGAATCAGGATTCAGGAATGATGAATCAGGAATCAGGAATGATGAATCAGGAATGATGAATGATGAATCAGGAATGATGAATGATGAATCAGGAATGATGAATGATGAATCAGGAATGATGAATCAGGAATAAGGAATGATGAATCAGGAATGATGAATGATGTATCAGGAATGATGAATCAGGAATCAGGAATCAGGAATGATGAATGATGAGTCAGGAATCAGGAATGATGAATCAGGAATCAGGAATCAGGAATGATGAATCAGGAATCAGGAATCAGGAATGATGAATCAGGAATGATGAATGACGAATCAGGAATCAGGAATGATGAATCAGGAATCAGGAATGATGAATCAGGAATGATGAATCAGGAATGATGAATCAGGAATCAGGAATCAGGAATGATGAATCAGGAATCAGGAATGAGGAATGATGAATGATGAATCAGGAATGATGAATGACGAATCAGGAATCAGAAATGATGAATCAGGAATGATGAATGATGAATCAGGAATGATGAATGATGAATCAGGAATAAGGAATGATGAATCAGCAATGATGAATGATGAGTCAGGAATCAGCAATGATGAATCAGGAATCAGGAATGATGAATCAGGAATCAGGAATCAGGAGTGATTAATCAGGAATCAGGAATGATGAATCAGGAATCAGGAATGATGAATCAGGAATGAGGAATGATCAATCAGGAATGAGGAATGATCAATCAGGAATGAGGAATGATGAATCAGGAATGAGGATTGATGAATCAGGAATGAGGAATGATGAATCAGGAATCAGGAATGATGAATCAGGAATCAGGAATGATGAATCAGGAAAGAGGAATGATGAATCAGGAATCAGGAATCGTGAATCATGAATCAGGAATGATGAATCAGGAATCAGGAATGATGAATCAGGAATCAGGAATTATGAATCAGGAATCAGGAATGATGAATCAGGAATCAGGAATGATGAATCAGGAATCAGGAATGATGAATCAGGAATGATGAATGATGAATCAGGAATGATGAATCAGGAATGATGAATCAGGAATCAGGAATCAGGAATGATGAATCAGGAATCAGGAATCAGGAATGATGAATCAGGAATGATGAATGACGAATCAGGAATGATGAATGATGAATCAGGAATGATGAATGATGAATCAGGAATCAGGAATGATGAATCAGGAATGATGAATGATGAGTCAGGAATCAGGAATGATGAATCAGGAATGATGAATGATGAATCAGGAATCAGGAATGATGAATCAGGAATGAGGAATGATCAATCAGGAATGAGGAATGATCAATCAGGAATGAGGAATGATGAATCAGGAATGAGGATTGATGAATCAGGAATGAGGAATGATGAATCAGGAATCAGGAATGATGAATCAGGAATCAGGAATGATGAATCAGGAAAGAGGAATGATGAATCAGGAATCAGGAATCGTGAATCATGAATCAGGAATGATGAATCAGGAATCAGGAATGATGAATCAGGAATCAGGAATTATGAATCAGGAATCAGGAATGATGAATCAGGAATCAGGAATGATGAATCAGGAATCAGGAATGATGAATCAGGAATGATGAATGATGAATCAGGAATGATGAATCAGGAATGATGAATCAGGAATCAGGAATCAGGAATGATGAATCAGGAATCAGGAATCAGGAATGATGAATCAGGAATGATGAATGACGAATCAGGAATGATGAATGATGAATCAGGAATGATGAATGATGAATCAGGAATCAGGAATGATGAATCAGGAATAAGGAATGATGAATCAGGAATGATGAATGATGAATCAGGAATGATGAATCAGGAATCAGGAATCAGGAATGATGAATGATGAGTCAGGAATCAGGAATGATGAATCAGGAATGATGAATCAGGAATCTGGAATGATGAATCAGGAATCAGGAATGATGAATCAGGAATGATGAATGATGAATCAGGAATGATGAATGATGAATCAGGAATCAGGAATCAGGAATGATGAATGATGAGTCAGGAATCAGGAATGATGAATCAGGAATGATGAATCAGGAATCAGGAATGATGAATGATGAATCAGGAATCAGCAATGATGAATCAGGAATCAGGAATGATGAATCAGGAATCAGGAATCAGGAGTGATTAATCAGGAATAAGGAATGATGAATCAGGAATCAGGAATGATGTATCAGGAATGAGGAATGATCAATCAGGAATGAGGAATGATGAATCAGGAATCAGGATTGATGAATCAGGAATGAGGAATGATGAATCAGGAATCAGGAATGATGAATCAGGAATCAGGAATGATGAATCAGGAAAGAGGAATGATGAATCAGGAATCAGGAATCGTGAATCATGAATCAGGAATGATGAATCAGGAATCAGGAATGATGAATCAGGAATCAGGAATGAGGAATGATGAATCAGGAATCATGAATGATGAATCGGGAATCAGGAATCAGAAATGATGAATCAGGAATGATGAATCAGGATTCAGGAATGATGAATCAGGAATCAGGAATGATGAATCAGGAATGATGAATGATGAATCAGGAATGATGAATGATGAATCAGGAATGATGAATGATGAATCAGGAATGATGAATGATGAATCAGGAATGATGAATCAGGAATAAGGAATGATGAATCAGGAATGATGAATGATGAATCAGGAATGATGAATCAGGAATCAGAAATCAGGAATGATGAATGATGAGTCAGGAATCAGGAATGATGAATCAGGAATCAGGAATCAGGAATGATGAATCAGGAATCAGGAATCAGGAATGATGAATCAGGAATGATGAATGACGAATCAGGAATCAGGAATGATGAATCAGGAATGATGAATGATGAATCAGGAATGATGAATCAGGAATGATGAATCAGGAATCAGGAATCAGGAATGATGAATCAGGAATCAGGAATGAGGAATGATGAATGATGAATCAGGAATGATGAATGACGAATCAGGAATCAGAAATGATGAATCAGGAATGATGAATGATGAATCAGGAATGATGAATGATGAATCAGGAATAAGGAATGATGAATCAGCAATGATGAATGATGAGTCAGGAATCAGCAATGATGAATCAGGAATCAGGAATGATGAATCAGGAATCAGGAATCAGGAGTGATTAATCAGGAATCAGGAATGATGAATCAGGAATCAGGAATGATGAATCAGGAATGAGGAATGATCAATCAGGAATGAGGAATGATCAATCAGGAATGAGGAATGATCAATCAGGAATGAGGATTGATGAATCAGGAATGAGGAATGATGAATCAGGAATCAGGAATGATGAATCAGGAATCAGGAATGATGAATCAGGAAAGAGGAATGATGAATCAGGAATCAGGAATCGTGAATCATGAATCAGGAATGATGAATCAGGAATCAGGAATGATGAATCAGGAATCAGGAATTATGAATCAGGAATCAGGAATGATGAATCAGGAATCAGGAATGATGAATCAGGAATCAGGAATGATGAATCAGGAATCAGGAATGATGAATCAGGAATGATGAATGATGAATCAGGAATGATGAATCAGGAATGATGAATCAGGAATCAGGAATCAGGAATGATGAATCAGGAATCAGGAATCAGGAATGATGAATCAGGAATGATGAATGACGAATCAGGAATGATGAATGATGAATCAGGAATGATGAATGATGAATCAGGAATCAGGAATGATGAATCAGGAATAAGGAATGATGAATCAGGAATGATGAATGATGAATCAGGAATGATGAATCAGGAATCAGGAATCAGGAATGATGAATGATGAGTCAGGAATCAGGAATGATGAATCAGGAATGATGAATCAGGAATCTGGAATGATGAATCAGGAATCAGGAATGATGAATCAGGAATGATGAATGATGAATCAAGAATGATGAATGATGAATCAGGAATCAGGAATCAGGAATGATGAATGATGAGTCAGGAATCAGGAATGATGAATCAGGAATGATGAATCAGGAATGATGAATCAGGAATCAGGAATCAGGAATGATGAATCAGGAATCAGGAATGATGAATCAGGAATGATGAATGATGAATCATGAATCAGGAATGATGAGTCAGGAATCAGGAATGATGAATCAGGAATGATGAATCAGGAATCAGGAATGATGAATGATGAATCAGGAATCAGCAATGATGAATCAGGAATCAGGAATGATGAATCAGGAATAAGGAATGATGAATCAGGAATGATGAATGATGAATCAGGAATCAGGAATGATGAATCAGGAATGATGAATCATGAATCATGAATCAGGAATGATGAGTCAGGAATCAGGAATGATGAATCAGGAATGATGAATCAGGAATCAGGAATGATGAATGATGAATCAGGAATCAGCAATGATGAATCAGGAATCAGGAATGATGAATCAGGAATCAGGAATCAGGAGTGATTAATCAGGAATAAGGAATGATGAATCAGGAATCAGGAATGATGTATCAGGAATCAGGAATGATGAATCAGGAATGATGAATCAGGAATCAGGAATCAGGAATGATGAATCAGGAATCAGGAATGATGAATCAGGAATGATGAATGATGAATCAAGAATCAGGAATGATGAATCAGGAATAAGGAATGATGAATCAGGAATGATGAATGATGAATCAGGAATCAGGAATGATGAATCAGGAATGATGAATCATGAATCATGAATCAGGAATGATGAGTCAGGAATCAGGAATGATGAATGATCAATCAGGAATGAGGAATGATGAATCAGGAATGAGGATTGATGAATCAGGAATGAGGAATGATGAATCAGGAATCAGGAATGATGAATCAGGAATCAGGAATGATGAATCAGGAAAGAGGAATGATGAATCAGGAATCAGGAATCGTGAATCATGAATCAGGAATGATGAATCAGGAATCAGGAATGATGAATCAGGAATCAGGAATGATGAATCAGGAATCAGGAATGAGGAATGATGAATCAGGAATCATGAATGATGAATCGGGAATCAGGAATCAGAAATGACGAATCAGGAATGATGAATCAGAATTCAGGAATGATGAATCAGGAATCAGGAATGATGAATCAGGAATGATGAATGATGAATCAGGAATGATGAATGATGAATCAGGAATGATGAATGATGAATCAGGAATGATGAATGATGAATCAGGAATGATGAATCAGGAATAAGGAATGATGAATCAGGAATGATGAATGATGAATCAGGAATGATGAATCAGGAATCAGGAATGATGAATGATGAGTCAGGAATCAGGAATGATGAATCAGGAATCAGGAATCAGGAATGATGAATCAGGAATCAGGAATCAGGAATGATGAATCAGGAATGATGAATGACGAATGAGGAATCAGGAATGATGAATCAGGAATGATGAATGATGAATCAGGAATGATGAATCAGGAATGATGAATCAGGAATCAGGAATCAGGAATGATGAATCAGGAATCAGGAATGAGGAATGATGAATGATGAATCATGAATCAGGAATGATGAATGATGAATCAGGAATCAGAAATGATGAATCAGGAATGATGAATGATGAATCAGGAATGATGAATGATGAATCAGGAATGATGAATCAGGAATAATGAATCAGGAATGATGAATGATGAATCAGGAATGATGAATCAGGAATGATGAATCAGGAATCAGGAATGATGAATGATGAATGATGAATCAGGAATCAGCAATGATGAATCAGGAATCAGGAATGATGAATCAGGAATAAGGAATGATGAATCAGGAATGATGAATGATGAATCAGGAATCAGGAATGATGAATCAGGAATGATGAATCATGAATCATGAATCAGGAATGATGAGTCAGGAATCAGGAATGATGAATCAGGAATGATGAATCAGGAATCAGGAATGATGAATGATGAATCAGGAATCAGCAATGATGAATCAGGAATCAGGAATGATGAATCAGGAATCAGAAATCAGGAGTGATTAATCAGGAATAAGGAATGATGAATCAGGAATCAGGAATGATGTATCAGGAATCAGGAATGATGAATCAGGAATGATGAATCAGGAATCAGGAATCAGGAATGATGAATCAGGAATCAGGAATGATGAATCAGGAATGATGAATGATGAATCAAGAATCAGGAATGATGAATCAGGAATAAGGAATGATGAATCAGGAATGATGAATGATGAATCAGGAATCAGGAATGATGAATCAGGAATGATGAATCATGAATCATGAATCAGGAATGATGAGTCAGGAATCAGGAATGATGAATGATCAATCAGGAATGAGGAATGATGAATCAGGAATGAGGATTGATGAATCAGGAATGAGGAATGATGAATCAGGAATCAGGAATGATGAATCAGGAATCAGGAATGATGAATCAGGAAAGAGGAATGATGAATCAGGAATCAGGAATCGTGAATCATGAATCAGGAATGATGAATCAGGAATCAGGAATGATGAATCAGGAATCAGGAATGATGAATCAGGAATCAGGAATGAGGAATGATGAATCAGGAATCATGAATGATGAATCGGGAATCAGGAATCAGAAATGATGAATCAGGAATGATGAATCAGGATTCAGGAATGATGAATCAGGAATCAGGAATGATGAATCAGGAATGATGAATGATGAATCAGGAATGATGAATGATGAATCAGGAATGATGAATGATGAATCAGGAATGATGAATGATGAATCAGGAATGATGAATCAGGAATAAGGAATGATGAATCAGGAATGATGAATGATGAATCAGGAATGATGAATCAGGAATCAGGAATTAGGAATGATGAATGATGAGTCAGGAATCAGGAATGATGAATCAGGAATCAGGAATCAGGAATGATGAATCAGGAATCAGGAATCAGGAATGATGAATCAGGAATGATGAATGACGAATGAGGAATCAGGAATGATGAATCAGGAATGATGAATGATGAATCAGGAATGATGAATCAGGAATGATGAATCAGGAATCAGGAATCAGGAATGATGAATCAGGAATCAGGAATGAGGAATGATGAATGATGAATCATGAATCAGGAATGATGAATGATGAATCAGGAATCAGAAATGATGAATCAGGAATGATGAATGATGAATCAGGAATGATGAATGATGAATCAGGAATGATGAATCAGGAATAATGAATCAGGAATGATGAATGATGAACCAGGAATGATGAATCAGGAATGATGAATCAGGAATCAGGAATGATGAATCAGGAATGACGAATGATGAATCAGGAATGATGAATGATGAATCAGGAATGATGAATCAGGAATCAGGAATGATGAATCAGGAATGATGAATGATGAATCAGGAATGATGAATGATGAATCAGGAATGATGAATCAGGAATCAGGAATCAGGAATCATGAATGATGAATCAGGAATGATGAATGACGAATCAGGAATGATGAATGATGAATCAGGAATGATGAATGATGAATCAGGAATCAGGAATGATGAATCAGGAATAAGGAATGATGAATCAGGAATGATGAATGATGAATCAGGAATGATGAATCAGGAATCAGGAATCAGGAATGATGAATGATGAGTCAGGAATAAGGAATGATGAATCAGGAATGATGAATCAGGAATCTGGAATGATGAATCAGGAATGATGAATGATGAATCAGGAATCAGGAATGATGAATCAGGAATGATGAATGCTGAATCAGCGATGATGAATCAGGAATCAGCAATGATGAATCAGGAATCAGGAATGACGAATCAGGAATCAGGAATGATGAATCAGGAATGATGAATCAGTATTCAGGAATGATGAATCAGGAATAAGGAATGATGAATCAGGAATGATGAATGATGAGTCAGGAATCAGGAATGATGAATAAGGAATGATGAATGATGAATCAGGAATCAGGAATGATGAATCAGGAATAAGGAATGATGAATCAGGAATGATGAATGATGAATCAGGAATCAGGAATGATGAATCAGGAATCAGGAATGATGAATCAGGAATGATGAATGATGAGTCAGGAATCAGTAATGATGAATCAGGAATCAGGAATCAGGAGTGATTAATCAGGAATCAGGAATGATGAATCAGGAATCAGGAATGATGAATCAGGAATGAGTAATGATCAATCAGGAATGAGGAATGATCAATCAGGAATGAGGAATGATGAATCAGGAATGAGGATTGATGAATCAGGAATGAGGAATGATGAATCAGGAATCAGGAATGATGAATCAGGAATCAGGAATGATGAATCAGGAAAGAGGAATGATGAATCAGGAATCAGGAATCGTGAATCATGAATCAGGAATGATGAATCAGGAATCAGGAATGATGAATCAGGAATCAGGAATGATGAATCAGGAATCAGGAATGATGAATCAGGAATCAGGAATGATGAATCAGGAATGATGAATGATGAATCAGGAATGATGAATCAGGAATGATGAATCAGGAATCAGGAATCAGGAATGATGAATCAGGAATCAGGAATCAGGAATCAGGAATGATGAATCAGGAATGATGAATGACGAATCAGGAATGATGAATGATGAATCAGGAATGATGAATGATGAATCAGGAATCAGGAATGATGAATCAGGAATAAGGAATGATGAATCAGGAATGATGAATGATGAATCAGGAATGATGAATCAGGAATCAGGAATCAGGAATGATGAATGATGAGTCAGGAATCAGGAATGATGAATCAGGAATGATGAATCAGGAATCAGGAATCAGGAATGATGAATCAGGAATCAGGAATGATGAATCAGGAATGATGAATGATGAATCAGGAATGATGAATCAGGAATCAGGAATCAGGAATGATGAATGATGAGTCAGGAATCAGGAATGATGAGTCAGGAATCAGGAATGATGAATCAGGAATGATGAATCAGGAATCAGGAATCAGGAATGATGAATCAGGAATCAGGAATGATGAATCAGGAATGATGAATGATGAATCATGAATCAGGAATGATGAGTCAGGAATCAGAAATGATGAATCAGGAATGATGAATCAGGAATCAGGAATGATGAATGATGAATCAGGAATCAGCAATGATGAATCAGGAATCAGGAATGATGAATCAGGAATCAGGAATGATGAATCAGGAATCAGGAATGATGAATCAGGAATGATGAATCAGGAATGATGAATCAGGAATGATGAATCAGGAATCAGGAATGATGAATCAGGAATGATGAATCAGGAATGATGAATCAGGAATCAGGAATGATGAGTCAGGAATCAGGAATGATGAATCAGGAATGATGAGTCAGGAATCAGGAATGATGAATCAGGAATGATGAATCAGGAATCAGGAATGATGAATGATGAATCAGGAATCAGCAATGATGAATCAGGAATCAGGAATGATGAATCAGGAATAAGGAATGATGAATCAGGAATGATGAATGATGAATCAGGAATCAGGAATGATGAATCAGGAATGATGAATCATGAATCATGAATCAGGAATGATGAGTCAGGAATCAGGAATGATGAATCAGGAATGATGAATCAGGAATCAGGTATGATGAATGATGAATCAGGAATCAGCAATGATGAATCAGGAATCAGGAATGATGAATCAGGAATCAGGAATCAGGAGTGATTAATCAGGAATAAGGAATGATGAATCAGGAATCAGGAATGATGTATTAGGAATCAGGAATGATGAATCAGGAATGATGAATCAGGAATCAGGAATCAGGAATGATGAATCAGGAATCAGGAATGATGAATCAGGAATGATGAATGATGAATCAAGAATCAGGAATGATGAATCAGGAATAAGGAATGATGAATCAGGAATGATGAATGATGAATCAGAAATCAGGAATGATGAATCAGGAATGATGAATCATGAATCATGAATCAGGAATGATGAGTCAGGAATCAGGAATGATGAATGATCAATCAGGAATGAGGAATGATGAATCAGGAATGAGGATTGATGAATCAGGAATGAGGAATGATGAATCAGGAATCAGGAATGATGAATCAGGAATCAGGAATGATGAATCAGATGACAGGAAAGAGGAATGATGAATCAGGAATCAGGAATCGTGAATCATGAATCAGGAATGATGAATCAGGAATCAGGAATGATGAATCAGGAATCAGGAATGATGAATCAGGAATCAGGAATGAGGAATGATGAATCAGGAATCATGAATGATGAATCGGGAATCAGGAATCAGAAATGATGAATCAGGAATGATGAATCAGGATTCAGGAATGATGAATCAGGAATCAGGAATGATGAATCAGGAATGATGAATGATGAATCAGGAATGATGAATGATGAATCAGGAATGATGAATGATGAATCAGGAATGATGAATGATGAATCAGGAATGATGAATCAGGAATAAGGAATGATGAATCAGGAATGATGAATGATGAATCAGGAATGATGAATCAGGAATCAGGAATTAGGAATGATGAATGATGAGTCAGGAATCAGGAATGATGAATCAGGAATCAGGAATCAGGAATGATGAATCAGGAATCAGGAATCAGGAATGATGAATCAGGAATGATGAATCATGAATCAGGAATCAGGAATGATGAGTCAGGAATCAGGAATGATGAATGATCAATCAGGAATGAGGAATGATGAATCAGGAATGAGGATTGATGAATCAGGAATGAGGAATGATGAATCAGGAATCAGGAATGATGAATCAGGAATCAGGAATGATGAATCAGGAAAGAGGAATGATGAATCAGGAATCAGGAATCGTGAATCATGAATCAGGAATGATGAATCAGGAATCAGGAATGATGAATCAGGAATCAGGAATGATGAATCAGGAATCAGGAATGAGGAATGATGAATCAGGAATCATGAATGATGAATCGGGAATCAGGAATCAGAAATGATGAATCAGGAATGATGAATCAGGATTCAGGAATGATGAATCAGGAATCAGGAATGATGAATCAGGAATGATGAATGATGAATCAGGAATGATGAATGATGAATCAGGAATGATGAATGATGAATCAGGAATGATGAATGATGAATCAGGAATGATGAATCAGGAATAAGGAATGATGAATCAGGAATGATGAATGATGAATCAGGAATGATGAATCAGGAATCAGGAATTAGGAATGATGAATGATGAGTCAGGAATCAGGAATGATGAATCAGGAATCAGGAATCAGGAATGATGAATCAGGAATCAGGAATCAGGAATGATGAATCAGGAATGATGAATGACGAATCAGGAATCAGGAATGATGAATCAGGAATGATGAATGATGAATCAGGAATGATGAATCAGGAATGATGAATCAGGAATCAGGAATCAGGAATGATGAATCAGGAATCAGGAATGAGGAATGATGAATGATGAATCATGAATCAGGAATGATGAATGATGAATCAGGAATCAGAAATGATGAATCAGGAATGATGAATGATGAATCAGGAATGATGAATGATGAATCAGGAATGATGAATCAGGAATAATGAATCAGGAATGATGAATGATGAATCAGGAATGATGAATCAGGAATGATGAATCAGGAATCAGGAATGATGAATCAATGACGAATGATGAATCAGGAATGATGAATGATGAATCAGGAATGATGAATCAGGAATCAGGAATGATGAATCAGGAATGATGAATGATGAATCAGGAATGATGAATCAGGAATCAGGAATCAGGAATGATGAATCAGGAATCAGGAATCATGAATGATGAATCAGGAATGATGAATGACGAATCAGGAATGATGAATGATGAATCAGGAATGATGAATGATGAATCAGGAATCAGGAATGATGAATCAGGAATAAGGAATGATGAATCAGGAATCAGGAATGATGAATCAGGAATGAGTAATGATCAATCAGGAATGAGGAATGATCAATCAGGAATGAGGAATGATGAATCAGGAATGAGGATTGATGAATCAGGAATCAGGAATGATGAATCAGGAATCAGGAATGATGAATCAGGATCGGAAGGAATGATGAATCAGGAAAGAGGAATGATGAATCAGGAATCAGGAATCGTGAATCATGAATCAGGAATGATGAATCAGGAATCAGGAATGATGAATCAGGAATCAGGAATGATGAATCAGGAATCAGGAATGATGAATCAGGAATCAGGAATGATGAATCAGGAATGATGAATCAGGAATGATGAATGATGAATCAGGAATGATGAATCAGGAATGATGAATCAGGAATCAGGAATCAGGAATGATGAATCAGGAATCAGGAATCAGGAATGATGAATCAGGAATGATGAATGACGAATCAGGAATGATGAATGATGAATCAGGAATGATGAATGATGAATCAGGAATCAGGAATGATGAATCAGGAATAAGGAATGATGAATCAGGAATGATGAATGATGAATCAGGAATGATGAATCAGGAATCAGGAATCAGGAATGATGAATGATGAGTCAGGAATCAGGAATGATGAATCAGGAATGATGAATCAGGAATCTGGAATGATGAATCAGGAATCAGGAATGATGAATCAGGAATGATGAATGATGAATCAGGAATGATGAATCAGGAATCAGGAATCAGGAATCAGGAATGATGAATGATGAGTCAGGAATCAGGAATGATGAATCAGGAATGATGAATCAGGAATCAGGAATCAGGAATGATGAATCAGGAATCAGGAATGATGAATCAGGAATGATGAATGATGAATCATGAATCAGGAATGATGAGTCAGGAATCAGAAATGATGAATCAGGAATGATGAATCAGGAATCAGGAATGATGAATGATGAATCAGGAATCAGCAATGATGAATCAGGAATCAGGAATGATGAATCAGGAATAAGGAATGATGAATCAGGAATGATGAATGATGAAATCAGGAATGATGAATCAGGAATGATGAATCAGGAATGATGAATCAGGAATCAGGAATGATGAATCAGGAATGATGAATGATGAATCAGGAATGATGAATGATGAATCAGGAATGATGAATCAGGAATCAGGAATGATGAATCAGGAATCAGGAATGATGAATCAGGAATGATGAATCAGGAATAATGAATCAGGAATGATGAATGATGAATCAGGAATGATGAATCAGGAATGATGAATCAGGAATCAGGAATGATGAATCAGGAATGACGAATGATGAATCAGGAATGATGAATGATGAATCAGGAATGATGAATCAGGAATCAGGAATGATGAATCAGGAATGATGAATGATGAATCAGGAATGATAAATCAGGAATCAGGAATCAGGAATGATGAATCAGGAATCACGAATCATGAATGATGAATCAGGAATGATGAATGACGAATCAGGAATGATGAATGATGAATCAGGAATGATGAATGATGAATCAGGAATCAGGAATGATGAATCAGGAATAAGGAATGATGAATCAGGAATGATGAATGATGAATCAGGAATGATGAATCAGGAATCAGGAATCAGGAATGATGAATGATGAGTCAGGAATAAGGAATGATGAATCAGGAATGATGAATCAGGAATCTGGAATGATGAATCAGAATGTTGAATGATGAATCAGGAATCAGGAATGATGAATCAGGAATGATGAATGCTGAATCAGCGATGATGAATCAGGAATCAGCAATGATGAATCAGGAATCAGGAATGACGAATCAGGAATCAGGAATGATGAATCAGGAATGATGAATCAGTATTCAGGAATGATGAATCAGGAATCAGGAATGATGAATCAGGAATGATGAATGATGAGTCAGGAATCAGGAATGATGAATAAGGAATGATGAATGATGAATCAGGAATCAGGAATGATGAATCAGGAATAAGGAATGATGAATCAGGAATGATGAATGATGAATCAGGAATCAGGAATGATGAATCAGGAATCAGGAATGATGAATCAGGAATGATGAATGATGAGTCAGGAATCAGCAATGATGAATCAGGAATCAGGAATGATGAATCAGGAATCAGGAATCAGGAGTGATTAATCAGGAATCAGGAATGATGAATCAGGAATCAGGAATGATGAATCAGGAATGAGTAATGATCAATCAGGAATGAGGAATGATCAATCAGGAATGAGGAATGATGAATCAGGAATGAGGATTGATGAATCAGGAATGAGGAATGATGAATCAGGAATCAGGAATGATGAATCAGGAATCAGGAATGATGAATCAGGAAAGAGGAATGATGAATCAGGAATCAGGAATCGTGAATCATGAATCAGGAATGATGAATCAGGAATCAGGAATGATGAATCAGGAATCAGGAATGATGAATCAGGAATCAGGAATGATGAATCAGGAATCAGGAATGATGAATCAGCAATCAGGAATGATGAATCAGGAATGATGAATGATGGAATCAGGAATGATGAATCAGGAATGATGAATCAGGAATCAGGAATCAGGAATGATGAATCAGGAATCAGGAATCAGGAATGATGAATCAGGAATGATGAATGACGAATCAGGAATGATGAATGATGAATCAGGAATGATGAATGATGAATCAGGAATCAGGAATGATGAATCAGGAATAAGGAATGATGAATCAGGAATGATGAATGATGAATCAGGAATGATGAATCAGGAATCAGGAATGATGAATCAGGAATGATGAATGATGAATCAGGAATGATGAATGATGAATCAGGAATGATGAATCAGGAATGAGGAATGATGAATCAGGAATCAGGAATGATGAATCAGGAATAAGGAATGATGAATGAGGAATGATGAATGATGAATCAGGAATGATGAATCAGGAATCAGGAATCAGGAATGATGAATGATGAGTCAGGAATCAGGAATGATGAATCAGGAATGATGAATCAGGAATCTGGAATGATGAATCAGGAATCAGGAATGATGAATCAGGAATGATGAATGATGAATCAGGAATGATGAATCAGGAATCAGGAATCAGGAATCAGGAATGATGAATGATGAGTCAGGAATCAGGAATGATGAATCAGGAATGATGAATCAGGAATAAGGAATGATGAATCAGGAATGATGAATGATGAATCAGAATCAGGAATGATGAATCAGGAATGATGAATCATGAATCATGAATCAGGAATGATGAGTCAGGAATCAGGAATGATGAATGATCAATCAGGAATGAGGAATGATGAATCAGGAATGAGGATTGATGAATCAGGAATGAGGAATGATGAATCAGGAATCAGGAATGATGAATCAGGAATCAGGAATGATGAATCAGGAAAGAGGGAATGATGAATCAGGAATCAGGAATCGTGAATCATGAATCAGGAATGATGAATCAGGAATCAGGAATGATGAATCAGGAATCAGGAATGATGAATCAGGAATCAGGAATGAGGAATGATGAATCAGGAATCATGAATGATGAATCGGGAATCAGGAATCAGAAATGATGAATCAGAATGATGAATCAGGATTCAGGAATGATGAATCAGGAATCAGGAATGATGAATCAGGAATGATGAATGATGAATCAGGAATGATGAATGATGAATCAGGAATGATGAATGATGAATCAGGAATGATGAATGATGAATCAGGAATGATGAATCAGGAATAAGGAATGATGAATCAGGAATGATGAATGATGAATCAGGAATGATGAATCAGGAATCAGGAATTAGGAATGATGAATGATGAGTCAGGAATCAGGAATGATGAATCAGGAATCAGGAATCAGGAATGATGAATCAGGAATCAGGAATCAGGAATGATGAATCAGGAATGATGAATCATGAATCAGGAATCAGGAATGATGAGTCAGGAATCAGGAATGATGAATGATCAATCAGGAATGAGGAATGATGAATCAGGAATGAGGATTGATGAATCAGGAATGAGGAATGATGAATCAGGAATCAGGAATGATGAATCAGGAATCAGGAATGATGAATCAGGAAAGAGGAATGATGAATCAGGAATCAGGAATCGTGAATCATGAATCAGGAATGATGAATCAGGAATCAGGAATGATGAATCAGGAATCAGGAATGATGAATCAGGAATCAGGAATGAGGAATGATGAATCAGGAATCATGAATGATGAATCGGAATCAGGAATCAGAAATGATGAATCAGGAATGATGAATCAGGATTCAGGAATGATGAATCAGGAATCAGGAATGATGAATCAGGAATGATGAATGATGAATCAGGAATGATGAATGATGAATCAGGAATGATGAATGATGAATCAGGAATGATGAATGATGAATCAGGAATGATGAATCAGGAATAAGGAATGATGAATCAGGAATGATGAATGATGAATCAGGAATGATGAATCAGGAATCAGGAATTAGGAATGATGAATGATGAGTCAGGAATCAGGAATGATGAATCAGGAATCAGGAATCAGGAATGATGAATCAGGAATCAGGAATCAGGAATGATGAATCAGGAATGATGAATGACGAATCAGGAATCAGGAATGATGAATCAGGAATGATGAATGATGAATCAGGAATGATGAATCAGGAATGATGAATCAGGAATCAGGAATCAGGAATGATGAATCAGGAATCAGGAATGAGGAATGATGAATGATGAATCATGAATCAGGAATGATGAATGATGAATCAGGAATCAGAAATGATGAATCAGGAATGATGAATGATGAATCAGGAATGATGAATGATGAATCAGGAATGATGAATCAGGAATAATGAATCAGGAATGATGAATGATGAATCAGGAATGATGAATCAGGAATGATGAATCAGGAATCAGGAATGATGAATCAGGAATGACGAATGATGAATCAGGAATGATGAATGATGAATCAGGAATGATGAATCAGGAATCAGGAATGATGAATCAGGAATGATGAATGATGAATCAGGAATGATGAATCAGGAATCAGGAATCAGGAATAAGGAATGATGAATCAGGAATGATGAATGATGAATCAGGAATGATGAATCAGGAATCAGAATGATGAATGATGAGTCAGGAATCAGGAATGATGAATCAGGAATCAGGAATCAGGAATGATGAATCAGGAATCAGGAATCAGGAATGATGAATCAGGAATGATGAATGACGAATGAGGAATCAGGAATGATGAATCAGGAATGATGGAATGATGAATCAGGAATGATGAATCAGGAATGATGAATCAGGAATCAGGAATCAGGAATGATGAATCAGGAATCAGGAATGAGGAATGATGAATGATGAATCATGAATCAGGAATGATGAATGATGAATCAGGAATCAGAAAATGATGAATCAGGAATGATGAATGATGAATCAGGAATGATGAATGATGAATCAGGAATGATGAATCAGGAATAATGAATCAGGAATGATGAATGATGAATCAGGAATGATGAATCAGGAATGATGAATCAGGAATCAGGAATGATGAATGATGAATGATGAATCAGGAATCAGCAATGATGAATCAGGAATCAGGAATGATGAATCAGGAATAAGGAATGATGAATCAGGAATGATGAATGATGAATCAGGAATCAGGAATGATGAATCAGGAATGATGAATCATGAATCATGAATCAGGAATGATGAGTCAGGAATCAGGAATGATGAATCAGGAATGATGAATCAGGAATCAGGAATGATGAATGATGAATCAGGAATCAGCAATGATGAATCAGGAATCAGGAATGATGAATCAGGAATCAGAAATCAGGAGTGATTAATCAGGAATAAGGAATGATGAATCAGGAATCAGGAATGATGTATCAGGAATCAGGAATGATGAATCAGGAATGATGAATCAGGAATCAGGAATCAGGAATGATGAATCAGGAATCAGGAATGATGAATCAGGAATGATGAATGATGAATCAAGAATCAGGAATGATGAATCAGGAATAAGGAATGATGAATCAGGAATGATGAATGATGAATCAGGAATCAGGAATGATGAATCAGGAATGATGAATCATGAATCATGAATCAGGAATGATGAGTCAGGAATCAGGAATGATGAATGATCAATCAGGAATGAGGAATGATGAATCAGGAATGAGGATTGATGAATCAGGAATGAGGAATGATGAATCAGGAATCAGGAATGATGAATCAGGAATCAGGAATGATGAATCAGGAAAGAGGAATGATGAATCAGGAATCAGGAATCGTGAATCATGAATCAGGAATGATGAATCAGGAATCAGGAATGATGAATCAGGAATCAGGAATGATGAATCAGGAATCAGGAATGAGGAATGATGAATCAGGAATCATGAATGATGAATCGGAATCAGGAATCAGAAATGATGAATCAGGAATGATGAATCAGGATTCAGGAATGATGAATCAGGAATCAGGAATGATGAATCAGGAATGATGATGATGAATCAGGAATGATGAATGATGAATCAGGAATGATGAATGATGAATCAGGAATGATGAATGATGAATCAGGAATGATGAATCAGGAATAAGGAATGATGAATCAGGAATGATGAATGATGAATCAGGAATGATGAATCAGGAATCAGGAATTAGGAATGATGAATGATGAGTCAGGAATCAGGAATGATGAATCAGGAATCAGGAATCAGGAATGATGAATCAGGAATCAGGAATCAGGAATGATGAATCAGGAATGATGAATGACGAATGAGGAATCAGGAATGATGAATCAGGAATGATGAATGATGAATCAGGAATGATGAATCAGGAATGATGAATCAGGAATCAGGAATCAGGAATGATGAATCAGGAATCAGGAATGAGGAATGATGAATGATGAATCATGAATCAGGAATGATGAATGATGAATCAGGAATCAGAAATGATGAATCAGGAATGATGAATGATGAATCAGGAATGATGAATGATGAATCAGGAATGATGAATCAGGAATAATGAATCAGGAATGATGAATGATGAACCAGGAATGATGAATCAGGAATGATGAATCAGGAATCAGGAATGATGAATCAGGAATGACGAATGATGAATCAGGAATGATGAATGATGAATCAGGAATGATGAATCAGGAATCAGGAATGATGAATCAGGAATGATGAATGATGAATCAGGAATGATGAATGATGAATCAGGAATGATGAATCAGGAATCAGGAATCAGGAATCATGAATGATGAATCAGGAATGATGAATGACGAATCAGGAATGATGAATGATGAATCAGGAATGATGAATGATGAATCAGGAATCAGGAATGATGAATCAGGAATAAGGAATGATGAATCAGGAATGATGAATGATGAATCAGGAATGATGAATCAGGAATCAGGAATCAGGAATGATGAATGATGAGTCAGGAATAAGGAATGATGAATCAGGAATGATGAATCAGGAATCTGGAATGATGAATCAGGAATGATGAATGATGAATCAGGAATCAGGAATGATGAATCAGGAATGATGAATGCTGAATCAGCGATGATGAATCAGGAATCAGCAATGATGAATCAGGAATCAGGAATGACGAATCAGGAATCAGGAATGATGAATCAGGAATGATGAATCAGTATTCAGGAATGATGAATCAGGAATAAGGAATGATGAATCAGGAATGATGAATGATGAGTCAGGAATCAGGAATGATGATAAGGAATGATGAATGATGAATCAGGAATCAGGAATGATGAATCAGGAATAAGGAATGATGAATCAGGAATGATGAATGATGAATCAGGAATCAGGAATGATGAATCAGGAATCAGGAATGATGAATCAGGAATGATGAATGATGAGTCAGGAATCAGTAATGATGAATCAGGAATCAGGAATCAGGAGTGATTAATCAGGAATCAGGAATGATGAATCAGGAATCAGGAATGATGAATCAGGAATGAGTAATGATCAATCAGGAATGAGGAATGATCAATCAGGAATGAGGAATGATGAATCAGGAATGAGGATTGATGAATCAGGAATGAGGAATGATGAATCAGGAATCAGGAATGATGAATCAGGAATCAGGAATGATGAATCAGGAAAGAGGAATGATGAATCAGGAATCAGGAATCGTGAATCATGAATCAGGAATGATGAATCAGGAATCAGGAATGATGAATCAGGAATCAGGAATGATGAATCAGGAATCAGGAATGATGAATCAGGAATCAGGAATGATGAATCAGGAATCAGGAATGATGAATCAGGAATGATGAATGATGAATCAGGAATGATGAATCAGGAATGATGAATCAGGAATCAGGAATCAGGAATGATGAATCAGGAATCAGGAATCAGGAATCAGGAATGATGAATCAGGAATGATGAATGACGAATCAGGAATGATGAATGATGAATCAGGAATGATGAATGATGAATCAGGAATCAGGAATGATGAATCAGGAATAAGGAATGATGAATCAGGAATGATGAATGATGAATCAGGAATGATGAATCAGGAATCAGGAATCAGGAATGATGAATGATGAGTCAGGAATCAGGAATGATGAATCAGGAATGATGAATCAGGAAACAGGAATCAGGAATGATGAATCAGGAATCAGGAATGATGAATCAGGAATGATGAATGATGAATCAGGAATGATGAATCAGGAATCAGGAATCAGGAATGATGAATGATGAGTCAGGAATCAGGAATGATGAGTCAGGAATCAGGAATGATGAATCAGGAATGATGAATCAGGAATCAGGAATCAGGAATGATGAATCAGGAATCAGGAATGATGAATCAGGAATGATGAATGATGAATCATGAATCAGGAATGATGAGGTCAGGAATCAGAAATGATGAATCAGGAATGATGAATCAGGAATCAGGAATGATGAATGATGAATCAGGAATCAGCAATGATGAATCAGGAATCAGGAATGATGAATCAGGAATCAGGAATGATGAATCAGGAATCAGGAATGATGAATCAGGAATGATGAATCAGGAATGATGAATCAGGAATGATGAATCAGGAATCAGGAATGATGAATCAGGAATGATGAATCAGGAATGATGAATCAGGAATCAGGAATGATGAGTCAGGAATCAGGAATGATGAATCAGGAATGATGAGTCAGGAATCAGGAATGATGAATCAGGAATGATGAATCAGGAATCAGGAATGATGAATGATGAATCAGGAATCAGCAATGATGAATCAGGAATCAGGAATGATGAATCAGGAATAAGGAATGATGAATCAGGAATGATGAATGATGAATCAGGAATCAGGAATGATGAATCAGGAATGATGAATCATGAATCATGAATCAGGAATGATGAGTCAGGAATCAGGAATGATGAATCAGGAATGATGAATCAGGAATCAGGTATGATGAATGATGAATCAGGAATCAGCAATGATGAATCAGGAATCAGGAATGATGAATCAGGAATCAGGAATCAGGAGTGATTAATCAGGAATAAGGAATGATGAATCAGGAATCAGGAATGATGTATTAGGAATCAGGAATGATGAATCAGGAATGATGAATCAGGAATCAGGAATCAGGAATGATGAATCAGGAATCAGGAATGATGAATCAGGAATGATGAATGATGAATCAAGAATCAGGAATGATGAATCAGGAATAAGGAATGATGAATCAGGAATGATGAATGATGAATCAGAAATCAGGAATGATGAATCAGGAATGATGAATCATGAATCATGAATCAGGAATGATGAGTCAGGAATCAGGAATGATGAATGATCAATCAGGAATGAGGAATGATGAATCAGGAATGAGGATTGATGAATCAGGAATGAGGAATGATGAATCAGGAATCAGGAATGATGAATCAGGAATCAGGAATGATGAATCAGGAAAGAGGAATGATGAATCAGGAATCAGGAATCGTGAATCATGAATCAGGAATGATGAATCAGGAATCAGGAATGATGAATCAGGAATCAGGAATGATGAATCAGGAATCAGGAATGAGGAATGATGAATCAGGAATCATGAATGATGAATCGGGAATCAGGAATCAGAAATGATGAATCAGGAATGATGAATCAGGATTCAGGAATGATGAATCAGGAATCAGGAATGATGAATCAGGAATGATGAATGATGAATCAGGAATGATGAATGATGAATCAGGAATGATGAATGATGAATCAGGAATGATGAATGATGAATCAGGAATGATGAATCAGGAATAAGGAATGATGAATCAGGAATGATGAATGATGAATCAGGAATGATGAATCAGGAATCAGGAATTAGGAATGATGAATGATGAGTCAGGAATCAGGAATGATGAATCAGGAATCAGGAATCAGGAATGATGAATCAGGAATCAGGAATCAGGAATGATGAATCAGGAATGATGAATCATGAATCAGGAATCAGGAATGATGAGTCAGGAATCAGGAATGATGAATGATCAATCAGGAATGAGGAATGATGAATCAGGAATGAGGATTGATGAATCAGGAATGAGGAATGATGAATCAGGAATCAGGAATGATGAATCAGGAATCAGGAATGATGAATCAGGAAAGAGGAATGATGAATCAGGAATCAGGAATCGTGAATCATGAATCAGGAATGATGAATCAGGAATCAGGAATGATGAATCAGGAATCAGGAATGATGAATCAGGAATCAGGAATGAGGAATGATGAATCAGGAATCATGAATGATGAATCGGGAATCAGGAATCAGAAATGATGAATCAGGAATGATGAATCAGGATTCAGGAATGATGAATCAGGAATCAGGAATGATGAATCAGGAATGATGAATGATGAATCAGGAATGATGAATGATGAATCAGGAATGATGAATGATGAATCAGGAATGATGAATGATGAATCAGGAATGATGAATCAGGAATAAGGAATGATGAATCAGGAATGATGAATGATGAATCAGGAATGATGAATCAGGAATCAGGAATTAGGAATGATGAATGATGAGTCAGGAATCAGGAATGATGAATCAGGAATCAGGAATCAGGAATGATGAATCAGGAATCAGGAATCAGGAATGATGAATCAGGAATGATGAATGACGAATCAGGAATCAGGAATGATGAATCAGGAATGATGAATGATGAATCAGGAATGATGAATCAGGAATGATGAATCAGGAATCAGGAATCAGGAATGATGAATCAGGAATCAGGAATGAGGAATGATGAATGATGAATCATGAATCAGGAATGATGAATGATGAATCAGGAATCAGAAATGATGAATCAGGAATGATGAATGATGAATCAGGAATGATGAATGATGAATCAGGAATGATGAATCAGGAATAATGAATCAGGAATGATGAATGATGAATCAGGAATGATGAATCAGGAATGATGAATCAGGAATCAGGAATGATGAATCAGGAATGACGAATGATGAATCAGGAATGATGAATGATGAATCAGGAATGATGAATCAGGAATCAGGAATGATGAATCAGGAATGATGAATGATGAATCAGGAATGATGAATCAGGAATCAGGAATCAGGAATGATGAATCAGGAATCAGGAATCATGAATGATGAATCAGGAATGATGAATGACGAATCAGGAATGATGAATGATGAATCAGGAATGATGAATGATGAATCAGGAATCAGGAATGATGAATCAGGAATAAGGAATGATGAATCAGGAATCAGGAATGATGAATCAGGAATGAGTAATGATCAATCAGGAATGAGGAATGATCAATCAGGAATGAGGAATGATGAATCAGGAATGAGGATTGATGAATCAGGAATCAGGAATGATGAATCAGGAATCAGGAATGATGAATCAGGAATCAGGAATGATGAATCAGGAAAGAGGAATGATGAATCAGGAATCAGGAATCGTGAATCATGAATCAGGAATGATGAATCAGGAATCAGGAATGATGAATCAGGAATCAGGAATGATGAATCAGGAATCAGGAATGATGAATCAGGAATCAGGAATGATGAATCAGGAATGATGAATCAGGAATGATGAATGATGAATCAGGAATGATGAATCAGGAATGATGAATCAGGAATCAGGAATCAGGAATGATGAATCAGGAATCAGGAATCAGGAATGATGAATCAGGAATGATGAATGACGAATCAGGAATGATGAATGATGAATCAGGAATGATGAATGATGAATCAGGAATCAGGAATGATGAATCAGGAATAAGGAATGATGAATCAGGAATGATGAATGATGAATCAGGAATGATGAATCAGGAATCAGGAATCAGGAATGATGAATGATGAGTCAGGAATCAGGAATGATGAATCAGGAATGATGAATCAGGAATCTGGAATGATGAATCAGGAATCAGGAATGATGAATCAGGAATGATGAATGATGAATCAGGAATGATGAATCAGGAATCAGGAATCAGGAATCAGGAATGATGAATGATGAGTCAGGAATCAGGAATGATGAATCAGGAATGATGAATCAGGAATCAGGAATCAGGAATGATGAATCAGGAATCAGGAATGATGAATCAGGAATGATGAATGATGAATCATGAATCAGGAATGATGAGTCAGGAATCAGAAATGATGAATCAGGAATGATGAATCAGGAATCAGGAATGATGAATGATGAATCAGGAATCAGCAATGATGAATCAGGAATCAGGAATGATGAATCAGGAATAAGGAATGATGAATCAGGAATGATGAATGATGAATCAGGAATGATGAATCAGGAATGATGAATCAGGAATGATGAATCAGGAATCAGGAATGATGAATCAGGAATGATGAATGATGAATCAGGAATGATGAATGATGAATCAGGAATGATGAATCAGGAATCAGGAATGATGAATCAGGAATCAGGAATGATGAATCAGGAATGATGAATCAGGAATAATGAATCAGGAATGATGAATGATGAATCAGGAATGATGAATCAGGAATGATGAATCAGGAATCAGGAATGATGAATCAGGAATGACGAATGATGAATCAGGAATGATGAATGATGAATCAGGAATGATGAATCAGGAATCAGGAATGATGAATCAGGAATGATGAATGATGAATCAGGAATGATAAATCAGGAATCAGGAATCAGGAATGATGAATCAGGAATCACGAATCATGAATGATGAATCAGGAATGATGAATGACGAATCAGGAATGATGAATGATGAATCAGGAATGATGAATGATGAATCAGGAATCAGGAATGATGAATCAGGAATAAGGAATGATGAATCAGGAATGATGAATGATGAATCAGGAATGATGAATCAGGAATCAGGAATCAGGAATGATGAATGATGAGTCAGGAATAAGGAATGATGAATCAGGAATGATGAATCAGGAATCTGGAATGATGAATCAGGAATGTTGAATGATGAATCAGGAATCAGGAATGATGAATCAGGAATGATGAATGCTGAATCAGCGATGATGAATCAGGAATCAGCAATGATGAATCAGGAATCAGGAATGACGAATCAGGAATCAGGAATGATGAATCAGGAATGATGAATCAGTATTCAGGAATGATGAATCAGGAATCAGGAATGATGAATCAGGAATGATGAATGATGAGTCAGGAATCAGGAATGATGAATAAGGAATGATGAATGATGAATCAGGAATCAGGAATGATGAATCAGGAATAAGGAATGATGAATCAGGAATGATGAATGATGAATCAGGAATCAGGAATGATGAATCAGGAATCAGGAATGATGAATCAGGAATGATGAATGATGAGTCAGGAATCAGCAATGATGAATCAGGAATCAGGAATGATGAATCAGGAATCAGGAATCAGGAGTGATTAATCAGGAATCAGGAATGATGAATCAGGAATCAGGAATGATGAATCAGGAATGAGTAATGATCAATCAGGAATGAGGAATGATCAATCAGGAATGAGGAATGATGAATCAGGAATGAGGATTGATGAATCAGGAATGAGGAATGATGAATCAGGAATCAGGAATGATGAATCAGGAATCAGGAATGATGAATCAGGAAAGAGGAATGATGAATCAGGAATCAGGAATCGTGAATCATGAATCAGGAATGATGAATCAGGAATCAGGAATGATGAATCAGGAATCAGGAATGATGAATCAGGAATCAGGAATGATGAATCAGGAATCAGGAATGATGAATCAGGAATCAGGAATGATGAATCAGGAATGATGAATGATGAATCAGGAATGATGAATCAGGAATGATGAATCAGGAATCAGGAATCAGGAATGATGAATCAGGAATCAGGAATCAGGAATGATGAATCAGGAATGATGAATGACGAATCAGGAATGATGAATGATGAATCAGGAATGATGAATGATGAATCAGGAATCAGGAATGATGAATCAGGAATAAGGAATGATGAATCAGGAATGATGAATGATGAATCAGGAATGATGAATCAGGAATCAGGAATGATGAATCAGGAATGATGAATGATGAATCAGGAATGATGAATGATGAATCAGGAATGATGAATCAGGAATGAGGAATGATGAATCAGGAATCAGGAATGATGAATCAGGAATAAGGAATGATGAATGAGGAATGATGAATGATGAATCAGGAATGATGAATCAGGAATCAGGAATCAGGAATGATGAATGATGAGTCAGGAATCAGGAATGATGAATCAGGAATGATGAATCAGGAATCTGGAATGATGAATCAGGAATCAGGAATGATGAATCAGGAATGATGAATGATGAATCAGGAATGATGAATCAGGAATCAGGAATCAGGAATCAGGAATGATGAATGATGAGTCAGGAATCAGGAATGATGAATCAGGAATGATGAATCAGGAATAAGGAATGATGAATCAGGAATGATGAATGATGAATCAGAAATCAGGAATGATGAATCAGGAATGATGAATCATGAATCATGAATCAGGAATGATGAGTCAGGAATCAGGAATGATGAATGATCAATCAGGAATGAGGAATGATGAATCAGGAATGAGGATTGATGAATCAGGAATGAGGAATGATGAATCAGGAATGAGGAATGATGAATCAGGAATCAGGAATGATGAATCAGGAAAGAGGAATGATGAATCAGGAATCAGGAATCGTGAATCATGAATCAGGAATGATGAATCAGGAATCAGGAATGATGAATCAGGAATCAGGAATGATGAATCAGGAATCAGGAATGAGGAATGATGAATCAGGAATCATGAATGATGAATCGGGAATCAGGAATCAGAAATGATGAATCAGGAATGATGAATCAGGATTCAGGAATGATGAATCAGGAATCAGGAATGATGAATCAGGAATGATGAATGATGAATCAGGAATGATGAATGATGAATCAGGAATGATGAATGATGAATCAGGAATGATGAATGATGAATCAGGAATGATGAATCAGGAATAAGGAATGATGAATCAGGAATGATGAATGATGAATCAGGAATGATGAATCAGGAATCAGGAATTAGGAATGATGAATGATGAGTCAGGAATCAGGAATGATGAATCAGGAATCAGGAATCAGGAATGATGAATCAGGAATCAGGAATCAGGAATGATGAATCAGGAATGATGAATCATGAATCAGGAATCAGGAATGATGAGTCAGGAATCAGGAATGATGAATGATCAATCAGGAATGAGGAATGATGAATCAGGAATGAGGATTGATGAATCAGGAATGAGGAATGATGAATCAGGAATCAGGAATGATGAATCAGGAATCAGGAATGATGAATCAGGAAAGAGGAATGATGAATCAGGAATCAGGAATCGTGAATCATGAATCAGGAATGATGAATCAGGAATCAGGAATGATGAATCAGGAATCAGGAATGATGAATCAGGAATCAGGAATGAGGAATGATGAATCAGGAATCATGAATGATGAATCGGGAATCAGGAATCAGAAATGATGAATCAGGAATGATGAATCAGGATTCAGGAATGATGAATCAGGAATCAGGAATGATGAATCAGGAATGATGAATGATGAATCAGGAATGATGAATGATGAATCAGGAATGATGAATGATGAATCAGGAATGATGAATGATGAATCAGGAATGATGAATCAGGAATAAGGAATGATGAATCAGGAATGATGAATGATGAATCAGGAATGATGAATCAGGAATCAGGAATTAGGAATGATGAATGATGAGTCAGGAATCAGGAATGATGAATCAGGAATCAGGAATCAGGAATGATGAATCAGGAATCAGGAATCAGGAATGATGAATCAGGAATGATGAATGACGAATCAGGAATCAGGAATGATGAATCAGGAATGATGAATGATGAATCAGGAATGATGAATCAGGAATGATGAATCAGGAATCAGGAATCAGGAATGATGAATCAGGAATCAGGAATGAGGAATGATGAATGATGAATCATGAATCAGGAATGATGAATGATGAATCAGGAATCAGAAATGATGAATCAGGAATGATGAATGATGAATCAGGAATGATGAATGATGAATCAGGAATGATGAATCAGGAATAATGAATCAGGAATGATGAATGATGAATCAGGAATGATGAATCAGGAATGATGAATCAGGAATCAGGAATGATGAATCAGGAATGACGAATGATGAATCAGGAATGATGAATGATGAATCAGGAATGATGAATCAGGAATCAGGAATGATGAATCAGGAATGATGAATGATGAATCAGGAATGATGAATCAGGAATCAGGAATCAGGAATGATGAATCAGGAATCAGGAATCATGAATGATGAATCAGGAATGATGAATGACGAATCAGGAATGATGAATGATGAATCAGGAATGATGAATGATGAATCAGGAATCAGGAATGATGAATCAGGAATAAGGAATGATGAATCAGGAATCAGGAATGATGAATCAGGAATGAGTAATGATCAATCAGGAATGAGGAATGATCAATCAGGAATGAGGAATGATGAATCAGGAATGAGGATTGATGAATCAGGAATCAGGAATGATGAATCAGGAATCAGGAATGATGAATCAGGAATCAGGAATGATGAATCAGGAAAGAGGAATGATGAATCAGGAATCAGGAATCGTGAATCATGAATCAGGAATGATGAATCAGGAATCAGGAATGATGAATCAGGAATCAGGAATGATGAATCAGGAATCAGGAATGATGAATCAGGAATCAGGAATGATGAATCAGGAATGATGAATCAGGAATGATGAATGATGAATCAGGAATGATGAATCAGGAATGATGAATCAGGAATCAGGAATCAGGAATGATGAATCAGGAATCAGGAATCAGGAATGATGAATCAGGAATGATGAATGACGAATCAGGAATGATGAATGATGAATCAGGAATGATGAATGATGAATCAGGAATCAGGAATGATGAATCAGGAATAAGGAATGATGAATCAGGAATGATGAATGATGAATCAGGAATGATGAATCAGGAATCAGGAATCAGGAATGATGAATGATGAGTCAGGAATCAGGAATGATGAATCAGGAATGATGAATCAGGAATCTGGAATGATGAATCAGGAATCAGGAATGATGAATCAGGAATGATGAATGATGAATCAGGAATGATGAATCAGGAATCAGGAATCAGGAATCAGGAATGATGAATGATGAGTCAGGAATCAGGAATGATGAATCAGGAATGATGAATCAGGAATCAGGAATCAGGAATGATGAATCAGGAATCAGGAATGATGAATCAGGAATGATGAATGATGAATCATGAATCAGGAATGATGAGTCAGGAATCAGAAATGATGAATCAGGAATGATGAATCAGGAATCAGGAATGATGAATGATGAATCAGGAATCAGCAATGATGAATCAGGAATCAAGAATGATGAATCAGGAATAAGGAATGATGAATCAGGAATGATGAATGATGAATCAGGAATGATGAATCAGGAATGATGAATCAGGAATGATGAATCAGGAATCAGGAATGATGAATCAGGAATGATGAATGATGAATCAGGAATGATGAATGATGAATCAGGAATGATGAATCAGGAATCAGGAATGATGAATCAGGAATCAGGAATGATGAATCAGGAATGATGAATCAGGAATAATGAATCAGGAATGATGAATGATGAATCAGGAATGATGAATCAGGAATGATGAATCAGGAATCAGGAATGATGAATCAGGAATGACGAATGATGAATCAGGAATGATGAATGATGAATCAGGAATGATGAATCAGGAATCAGGAATGATGAATCAGGAATGATGAATGATGAATCAGGAATGATAAATCAGGAATCAGGAATCAGGAATGATGAATCAGGAATCACGAATCATGAATGATGAATCAGGAATGATGAATGACGAATCAGGAATGATGAATGATGAATCAGGAATGATGAATGATGAATCAGGAATCAGGAATGATGAATCAGGAATAAGGAATGATGAATCAGGAATGATGAATGATGAATCAGGAATGATGAATCAGGAATCAGGAATCAGGAATGATGAATGATGAGTCAGGAATAAGGAATGATGAATCAGGAATGATGAATCAGGAATCTGGAATGATGAATCAGGAATGTTGAATGATGAATCAGGAATCAGGAATGATGAATCAGGAATGATGAATGCTGAATCAGCGATGATGAATCAGGAATCAGCAATGATGAATCAGGAATCAGGAATGACGAATCAGGAATCAGGAATGATGAATCAGGAATGATGAATCAGTATTCAGGAATGATGAATCAGGAATCAGGAATGATGAATCAGGAATGATGAATGATGAGTCAGGAATCAGGAATGATGAATAAGGAATGATGAATGATGAATCAGGAATCAGGAATGATGAATCAGGAATAAGGAATGATGAATCAGGAATGATGAATGATGAATCAGGAATCAGGAATGATGAATCAGGAATCAGGAATGATGAATCAGGAATGATGAATGATGAGTCAGGAATCAGCAATGATGAATCAGGAATCAGGAATGATGAATCAGGAATCAGGAATCAGGAGTGATTAATCAGGAATCAGGAATGATGAATCAGGAATCAGGAATGATGAATCAGGAATGAGTAATGATCAATCAGGAATGAGGAATGATCAATCAGGAATGAGGAATGATGAATCAGGAATGAGGATTGATGAATCAGGAATGAGGAATGATGAATCAGGAATCAGGAATGATGAATCAGGAATCAGGAATGATGAATCAGGAAAGAGGAATGATGAATCAGGAATCAGGAATCGTGAATCATGAATCAGGAATGATGAATCAGGAATCAGGAATGATGAATCATGAATCAGGAATGATGAATCAGGAATCAGGAATGATGAATCAGGAATCAGGAATGATGAATCAGGAATCAGGAATGATGAATCAGGAATCAGGAATGATGAATCAGGAATCAGGAATGATGAATCAGGAATGATGAATGATGAATCAGGAATGATGAATCAGGAATGATGAATCAGGAATCAGGAATCAGGAATGATGAATCAGGAATCAGGAATCAGGAATGATGAATCAGGAATGATGAATGACGAATCAGGAATGATGAATGATGAATCAGGAATGATGAATGATGAATCAGGAATCAGGAATGATGAATCAGGAATAAGGAATGATGAATCAGGAATGATGAATGATGAATCAGGAATGATGAATCAGGAATCAGGAATGACGAATCAGGAATGATGAATGATGAATCAGGAATGATGAATGATGAATCAGGAATGATGAATCAGGAATGAGGAATGATGAATCAGGAATCAGGAATGATGAATCAGGAATAAGGAATGATGAATGAGGAATGATGAATGATGAATCAGGAATGATGAATCAGGAATCAGGAATCAGGAATGATGAATGATGAGTCAGGAATCAGGAATGATGAATCAGGAATGATGAATCAGGAATCTGGAATGATGAATCAGGAATCAGGAATGATGAATCAGGAATGATGAATGATGAATCAGGAATGATGAATCAGGAATCAGGAATCAGGAATCAGGAATGATGAATGATGAGTCAGGAATCAGGAATGATGAATCAGGAATGATGAATCAGGAATCAGGAATCAGGAATGATGAATCAGGAATCAGGAATGATGAATCAGGAATGATGAATGATGAATCATGAATCAGGAATGATGAGTCAGGAATCAGAAATGATGAATCAGGAATGATGAATCAGGAATCAGGAATGATGAATGATGAATCAGGAATCAGCAATGATGAATCAGGAATCAGGAATGATGAATCAGGAATAAGGAATGATGAATCAGGAATGATGAATGATGAATCAGGAATGATGAATCAGGAATGATGAATCAGGAATGATGAATCAGGAATCAGGAATGATGAATCAGGAATGATGAATGATGAATCAGGAATGATGAATGATGAATCAGGAATGATGAATCAGGAATGAGGAATGATGAATCAGGAATGAGGAATGATGAATCAGGAATGATGAATGATGAATCAGGAATGATGAATGATGAATCAGGAATGATGAATCAGGAATGATGAATCAGGAATGATGAATCAGGAATCAGGAATCAGGAATCAGGAATCAGGAATGATGAATCAGGAATGATGAATGACGAATCAGGAATGATGAATGATGAATCAGGAATGATGAATGATGAATGATGAATCAGGAATCAGGAATGATGAATCAGGAATAAGGAATGATGAATCAGGAATGATGAATGATGAATCAGGAATGATGAATCAGGAATGATGAATCAGGAATGATGAATGATGAATCAGGAATGATGAATCAGGAATGATGAATCAGGAATCAGGAATGATGAATCAGGAATGATGAATAATGAATCAGGAATGATGAATGATGAATCAGGAATGATGAATCAGGAATCAGGAATGATGAATCAGGAATGATGAATGATGAATCAGGAATGATGAATCAGGAATGAATGATGAATCAGGAATGATGAATGATGAGTCAGGAATCAGGAATGATGAATGATGAATCAGGAATCAGGAATGATGAATGACGAATCAGGAATCAGGAATGATGAATCAGGAATGATGAATGAGGTATCAGTATTCAGGAATGATGAATCAGGAATAAGGAATGATGAATCAGGAATGATTAATGATGAGTCAGGAATCAGGAATGATGAATCAGGAATGAGGAATGATGAATCAGGAATGATGAATGATGAATCAGGAATGATGAATCAGGAATTATGAATCAGGAATGATGAATCAGGAATCAGGAATGATGAATCAGGAATCAGGAATGATGAATCAGCAATGATGAATCAGTAATGATGAATGATGAATCAGGAATGATGAATGACGACTCAGGAATGATGAATCATGAATCAGGAATGATGAATGATGAATCAGGAATCACCAATTATGAATCAGGAATGATGAATCAGGAATGATGAATGATGAATCAGGAATGATGAATCAGGAATGATGAATCAGGAATCAGGAATCAGGAGTGATTAATCAGGAATCAGGAATGATGAATCAAGAATCAGGAATGATGAGTCAGGAATGAGGTTCCTGATCGCGAGCTAATATTAAAAACGTTCAATGTGCCGTAAAATTCTCAAACGGAGAGATTTCATCTTTCCAGCGAATTCATAGATTCCTGACCGCGAGCTAATATTAAAAACGTTCAATGTGCCGTAAAATTCTCAAACGGAGAGATTTCATCTTTCCAGCGTTTTCATAGATTCCTGACCGCGAGCTAATATTAAAAACGTTCAATGTGCCGTAAAATTCTCAAACGGAGAGATTTCATCTTTCCAGCGAATTCATAGATTCCTGACCGCGAGCTAATATTAAAAACGTTCAATGTGCCGTAAAATTCTCAAACGGAGAGATTTCATCTTTCCAGCGAATTCATAGAGACCTGACCGCGAGCTAATATTAAAAACGTTCAATGTGCCGTAAAATTCTCAAACGGAGAGATTTCATCTTTCCAGCGAATTCATAGATTCCTGACCGCGAGCTAATATTAAAAACGTTCAATGTGCCGTAAAATTCTCAAACGGAGAGATTCCATCTTTCCAGCGAATTCATAGATTCCTGACCGCGAGCTAATATTAAAAACGTTCAATGTGCCGTAAAATTCTCAAACGGAGAGATTTCATCTTTCCAGCGAATTCATAGATTCCTGACCGCGAGCTAATATTAAAAACGTTCAATGTGCCGTAAAATTCTCAAACGGAGAGATTTCATCTTTCCAGCGAATTCATAGATTCCTGACCGCGAGCTAATATTAAAAACGTTCAATGTGCCGTAAAATTCTCAAACGGAGAGATTTCATCTTTCCAGCGAATTCATAGAGACCTGACCGCGAGCTAATATTAAAAACGTTCAATGTGCCGTAAAATTCTCAAACGGAGAGATTTCATCTTTCCAGCGAATTCATAGATTCCTGACCGCGAGCTAATATTAAAAACGTTCAATGTGCCGTAAAATTCTCAAACGGAGAGATTCCATCTTTCCAGCGAATTCATAGATTCCTGACCGCGAGCTAATATTAAAAACGTTCAATGTGCCGTAAAATTCTCAAACGGAGAGATTTCATCTTTCCAGCGAATTCATAGATTCCTGACCGCGAGCTAATATTAAAAACGTTCAATGTGCCGTAAAATTCTCAAACGGAGAGATTTCATCTTTCCAGCGAATTCATAGAGACCTGACCGCGAGCTAATATTAAAAACGTTCAATGTGCCGTAAAATTCTCAAACGGAGAGATTTCATCTTTCCAGCGAATTCATAGATTCCTGACCGCGAGCTAATATTAAAAACGTTCAATGTCCCGTAAAATTCTCAAACGGAGAGATTCCATCTTTCCAGCGAATTCATAGATTCCTGACCGCGAGCTAATATTAAAAACGTTCAATGTGCCGTAAAATTCTCAAACGGAGAGATTTCATCTTTCCAGCGAATTCATAGATTCCTGACCGCGAGCTAATATTAAAAACGTTCAATGTGCCGTAAAATTCTCAAACGGAGAGATTCCATCTTTCCAGCGAATTCATAGATTCCTGACCGCGAGCTAATATTAAAAACGTTCAATGTGCCGTAAAATTCTCAAACGGAGAGATTTCATCTTTCCAGCGAATTCATAGATTCCTGACCGCGAGCTAATATTAAAAACGTTCAATGTGCCGTAAAATTCTCAAACGGAGAGATTTCATCTTTCCAGCGAATTCATAGATTCCTGACCGCGAGCTAATATTAAAAACGTTCAATGTGCCGTAAAATTCTCAAACGGAGAGATTCCATCTTTCCAGCGAATTCATAGATTCCTGACCGCGAGCTAATATTAAAAACGTTCAATGTGCCGTAAAATTCTCAAACGGAGAGATTTCATCTTTCCAGCGAATTCATAGATTCCTGACCGCGAGCTAATATTAAAAACGTTCAATGTGCCGTAAAATTCTCAAACGGAGAGATTTCATCTTTCCAGCGAATTCATAGATTCCTGACCGCGAGCTAATATTAAAAACGTTCAATGTGCCGTAAAATTCTCAAACGGAGAGATTTCATCTTTCCAGCGAATTCATAGAGACCTGACCGCGAGCTAATATTAAAAACGTTCAATGTGCCGTAAAATTCTCAAACGGAGAGATTTCATCTTTCCAGCGAATTCATAGATTCCTGACCGCGAGCTAATATTAAAAACGTTCAATGTGCCGTAAAATTCTCAAACGGAGAGATTTCATCTTTCCAGCGAATTCATAGATTCCTGACCGCGAGCTAATATTAAAAACGTTCAATGTGCCGTAAAATTCTCAAACGGAGAGATTTCATCTTTCCAGCGAATTCATAGATTCCTGACCGCGAGCTAATATTAAAAACGTTCAATGTGCCGTAAAATTCTCAAACGGAGAGATTTCATCTTTCCAGCGAATTCATAGATTCCTGACCGCGAGCTAATATTAAAAACGTTCAATGTGCCGTAAAATTCTCAAACGGAGAGATTTCATCTTTCCAGCGAATTCATAGATTCCTGACCGCGAGCTAATATTAAAAACGTTCAATGTGCCGTAAAATTCTCAAACGGAGAGATTTCATCTTTCCAGCGAATTCATAGATTCCTGACCGCGAGCTAATGTTAAAAACGTTCAATGTGCCGTAAAATTCTCAAACGGAGAGTTTCCATCTTTACAGCCAATTCATAGATTCCTGACCGCGAGCTAATGTTAAAAACGTTCAATGTGCCGTAAAATTCTCAAACGGAGAGATTCCATCTTTCCAGCAAATTCATAGATTCCTGATCGCGAGCTAATATTAAAAACGTTCAATGTGCCGTAAAATTCTCAAACGGAGAGATTCCATCTTTCCAGCAAATTCATAGATTCCTGATCGCGAGCTAATATTAAAAACGTTCAATGTGCCGTAAAATTCTCAAACGGAGAGATTTCATCTTTCCAGCGAATTCATAGATTCCTGACCGCGAGCTAATATTAAAAACGTTCAATGTGCCGTAAAATTCTCAAACGGAGAGATTTCATCTTTCCAGCGAATTCATAGATTCCTGACCGCGAGCTAATATTAAAAACGTTCAAAATGTGCCGTAAAATTCTCAAACCGAGAGATTCCATCTTTCCAGCGAATTCATAGATTCCTGACCGCGAGCTAATATTAAAAACGTTCAATGTGCCGTAAAATTCTCAAACGGAGATATTTCATCTTTCCAGCGAAATCATAGATTCCTGACCGCGAGCTAATATTAAAAACGTTCAATGTGCCGTAAAATTCTCAAACGGAGAGTTTCCATCTTTACAGCCAATTCATAGATTCCTGACCGCGAGCTAATATTAAAAACGTTCAATGTGCCGTAAAATTCTCAAACGGAGAGATTTCATCTTTCCAGCGAATTCATAGATTCCTGACCGCGAGCTAATATTAAAAACGTTCAATGTGCCGTAAAATTCTCAAACGGAGAGATTTCATCTTTCCAGCGAATTCATAGATTCCTGACCGCGAGCTAATATTAAAAACGTTCAATGTGCCGTAAAATTCTCAAACGGAGAGATTTCATCTTTCCAGCGAATTCATAGATTCCTGACCGCGAGCTAATATTAAAAACGTTCAATGTGCCGTAAAATTCTCAAACGGAGAGATTTCATCTTTCCAGCGTTTTCATAGATTCCTGACCGCGAGCTAATATTAAAAACGTTCAATGTGCCGTAAAATTCTCAAACGGAGAGATTTCATCTTTCCAGCGAATTCATAGATTCCTGACCGCGAGCTAATATTAAAAACGTTCAATGTGCCGTAAAATTCTCAAACGGAGAGATTTCATCTTTCCAGCGAATTCATAGATTCCTGACCGCGAGCTAATATTAAAAACGTTCAAAATGTGCCGTAAAATTCTCAAACCGAGAGATTCCATCTTTCCAGCGAATTCATAGATTCCTGACCGCGAGCTAATATTAAAAACGTTCAATGTGCCGTAAAATTCTCAAACGGAGATATTTCATCTTTCCAGCGAAATCATAGATTCCTGACCGCGAGCTAATATTAAAAACGTTCAATGTGCCGTAAAATTCTCAAACGGAGAGATTTCATCTTTCCAGCGTTTTCATAGATTCCTGACCGCGAGCTAATATTAAAAACGTTCAATGTGCCGTAAAATTCTCAAACGGAGAGATTCCATCTTTCCAGCGAATTCATAGATTCCTGACCGCGAGCTAATATTAAAAACGTTCAATGTGCCGTAAAATTCTCAAACGGAGAGATTTCATCTTTCCAGCGAATTCATAGATTCCTGACCGCGAGCTAATATTAAAAACGTTCAATGTGCCGTAAAATTCTCAAACGGAGAGATTTCTTCTTTCCAGCGAATTCATAGATTCCTGACCGCGAGCTAATATTAAAAACGTTCAATGTGCCGTAAAATTCTCAAACGGAGAGATTTCATCTTTCCAGCGAATTCATAGATTCCTGACCGCGAGCTAATATTAAAAACGTTCAATGTGCCGTAAAATTCTCAAACGGAGAGATTTCATCTTTCCAGCGAATTCATAGATTCCTGACCGCGAGCTAATATTAAAAACGTTCAATGTGCCGTAAAATTCTCAAACGGAGAGATTTCATCTTTCCAGCGAATTCATAGAGACCTGACCGCGAGCTAATATTAAAAACGTTCAATGTGCCGTAAAATTCTCAAACGGAGAGATTTCATCTTTCCAGCGAATTCATAGATTCCTGACCGCGAGCTAATATTAAAAACGTTCAAAATGTGCCGTAAAATTCTCAAACCGAGAGATTCCATCTTTCCAGCGAATTCATAGATTCCTGACCGCGAGCTAATGTTAAAAACGTTCAATGTGCCGTAAAATTCTCAAACGGAGAGTTTCCATCTTTACAGCCAATTCATAGATTCCTGACCGCGAGCTAATATTAAAAACGTTCAATGTGCCGTAAAATTCTCAAACGGAGAGATTCCATCTTTCCAGCGAATTCATAGATTCCTGACAGCGAGCTAATATTAAAAACGTTCAATGTGCCGTAAAATTCTCAAACGGAGAGATTTCATCTTTCCAGCGAATTCATAGATTCCTGACCGCGAGCTAATATTAAAAACATTCAATGTGCCGTAAAATTCTCAAACGGAGAGATTTCATCTTTCCAGCGTTTTCATAGATTCCTGACCGCGAGCTAATATTAAAAACGTTCATGGTGCCGTTAAAATTCTCAAACGGAGAGATTCCATCTTTCCAGCGAATTCATAGATTCCTGACCGCGAGCTAATATTAAAAACGTTCAATGTGCCGTAAAATTCTGAAACGGAGAGATTTCATCTTTCCAGCGAATTCATAGATTCCTGACCGCGAGCTAATATTAAAAACGTTCAATGTGCCGTAAAATTCTCAACGGAGAGATTCCATCTTTCCAGCGAATTCATAGATTCCTGATCGCGAGCTAATATTAAAAACGTTCAATGTGCCGTAAAATTCTCAAACGGAGAGATTTCATCTTTCCAGCGAATTCATAGATTCCTGACCGCGAGCTAATATTAAAAACGTTCAATGTGCCGTAAAATTCTCAAACGGAGAGATTCCATCTTTCCAGCGAATTCATAGATTCCTGACCGCGAGCTAATGTTAAAAACGTTCAATGTGCCGTAAAATTCTCAAACGGAGAGTTTCCATCTTTACAGCCAATTCATAGATTCCTGACCGCGAGCTAATATTAAAAACGTTCAATGTGCCGTAAAATTCTCAAACGGAGAGATTCCATCTTTCCAGCGAATTCATAGATTCCTGACAGCGAGCTAATATTAAAAACGTTCAATGTGCCGTAAAATTCTCAAACGGAGAGATTTCATCTTTCCAGCGAATTCATAGATTCCTGACCGCGAGCTAATATTAAAAACGTTCAATGTGCCGTAAAATTCTCAAACGGAGAGATTTCATCTTTCCAGCGTTTTCATAGATTCCTGACCGCGAGCTAATATTAAAAACGTTCAATGTGCCGTAAAATTCTCAAACGGAGAGATTTCATCTTTCCAGCGAATTCATAGATTCCTGACCGCGAGCTAATATTAAAAACGTTCAATGTGCCGTAAAATTCTCAAACGGAGAGATTTCATCTTTCCAGCGAATTCATAGATTCCTGACCGCGAGCTAATATTAAAAACGTTCAAAATGTGCCGTAAAATTCTCAAACCGAGAGATTCCATCTTTCCAGCGAATTCATAGATTCCTGACCGCGAGCTAATATTAAAAACGTTCAATGTGCCGTAAAATTCTCAAACGGAGAGTTTCCATCTTTACAGCCAATTCATAGATTCCTGATCGCGAGCTAATATTAAAAACGTTCAATGTGCCGTAAAATTCTCAACGAGAGATTTCATCTTTCCAGCGAATTCATAGATTCCTGACCGCGAGCTAATATTAAAAACGTTCAATGTGCCGTAAAATTCTCAAACGGAGAGATTTCATCTTTCCAGCGAATTCATAGATTCCTGACCGCGAGCTAATATTAAAAACGTTCAATGTGCCGTAAAATTCTCAAACGGAGAGATTTCATCTTTCCAGCGAATTCATAGATTCCTGACCGCGAGCTAATATTAAAAACGTTCAATGTGCCGTAAAATTCTCAAACGGAGATATTTCATCTTTCCAGCGTTTTTCATAGATTCCTGACCGCGAGCTAATATTAAAAACGTTCAATGTGCCGTAAAATTCTCAAACGGAGAGATTTCATCTTTCCAGCGAATTCATAGATTCCTGACCGCGAGCTAATATTAAAAACGTTCAATGTGCCGTAAAATTCTCAAACGGGAGAGATTTCATCTTTCCAGCGAATTCATAGATTCCTGACCGCGAGCTAATATTAAAAACGTTCAAATGTGCCGTAAAATTCCTCAAACCGAGAGATTCCATCTTTCCAGCGAATTCATAGATTCCTGACCGCGAGCTAATATTAAAAACGTTCAATGTGCCGTAAAATCTCAAACGGAGATATTTCATCTTTCCAGCGAAATCATAGATTCCTGACCGCGAGCTAATATTAAAAACGTTCAATGTGCCGTAAAATTCTCAAACGGAGAGTTTCCCATCTTTACAGCCAATTCATAGATTCCTGACCGCGAGCTAATATTAAAAACGTTCAATGTGCCGTAAAATTCTCAAACGGAGAGATTTCATCTTTCCAGCAAATTCATAGATTCCTGACCGCGAGCTAATATTAAAAACGTTCAATGTGCCCGTAAAATTCTCAAACGGAGAGATTCCATCTTTCCAGCGAATTCATAGATTCCTGACCGCGAGCTAATATTAAAAACGTTCAATGTGCCGTAAAATTCTCAAACGGAGAGATTTCATCTTTCCAGCGAATTCATAGATTCCTGACCGCGAGCTAATATTAAAAACGTTCAATGTGCCGTAAAATTCTCAAACGGAGAGATTCCATCTTTCCAGCGAATTCATAGATTCCTGATCGCGAGCTAATATTAAAAACGTTCAATGTGCCGTAAAATTCTCAAACGGAGAGATTTCATCTTTCCAGCGAATTCATAGATTCCTGACCGCGAGCTAATATTAAAAACGTTCAATGTGCCGTAAAATTCTCAAACGGAGAGATTTCATCTTTCCAGCGTTTTCATAGATTCCTGACCGCGAGCTAATATTAAAAACGTTCAATGTGCCGTAAAATTCTCAAACGGAGAGATTCCATCTTTCCAGCGAATTCATAGATTCCTGACCGCGAGCTAATATAAAAAACGTTCAATGTGCCGTAAAATTCTCAAACGGAGAGATTTCATCTTTCCAGCGAATTCATAGATTCCTGACCGCGAGCTAATATTAAAAACGTTCAATGTGCCGTAAAATTCTCAAACGGAGAGATTTCATCTTTCCAGCGAATTCATAGATTCCTGACCGCGAGCTAATATTAAAAACGTTCAATGTGCCGTAAAATTCTCAAACGAGAGATTCATCTTTCCAGCGAATTCATAGATTCCTGACCGCGAGCTAATATTAAAAACGTTCAATGTGCCGTAAAATTCTCAAACGGAGAGATTCCATCTTTCCAGCGAATTCATAGATTCCTGACGCGAGCTAATATTAAAAACGTTCAATGTGCCGTAAAATTCTCAAACGGAGAGATTTCATCTTTCCAGCGAATTCATAGATTCCTGACCGCGAGCTAATATTAAAAACGTTCAATGTGCCGTAAAATTCTCAAACGGAGAGATTCCATCTTCCAGCGAATTCATAGATTCCTGACCGCGAGCTAATATTAAAAACGTTCAATGTGCCGTAAAATTCTCAAACGGAGAGATTCCATCTTTCCAGCGAATTCATAGATTCCTGACCGCGAGCTAATATTAAAAACGTTCAATGTGCCGTAAAATTCTCAAACGGAGAGATTCCATCTTTCCAGCGAATTCATAGATTCCTGACCGCGAGCTAATATTAAAAACGTTCAATGTGCCGTAAAATTCTCAAACGGAGAGATTTCATCTTTCAGCGAATTCATAGATTCCTGATCGCGAGCTAATATTAAAAACGTTCAATGTGCCGTAAAATTCTCAAACGGAGAGATTCCATCTTTCCAGCGAATTCATAGATTCCTGACCGCGAGCTAATATTAAAAACGTTCAATGTGCCGTAAAATTCTCAAACGGAGAGATTTCATCTTTCCAGCGAATTCATAGATTCCTGACCGCGAGCTAATATTAAAAACGTTCAATGTGCCGTAAAATTCTCAAACGGAGAGATTCCATCTTTCCAGCGAATTCATAGATTCCTGACCGCGAGCTAATATTAAAAACGTTCAATGTGCCGTAAAATTCTCAAACGGAGAGATTCCATCTTTCCAGCAAATTCATAGATTCCTGATCGCGAGCTAATATTAAAAACGTTCAATGTGCCGTAAAATTCTCAAACGGAGAGATTTCATCTTTCCAGCGAATTCATAGATTCCTGACCGCGAGCTAATATTAAAAACGTTCAATGTGCCGTAAAATTCTCAAACGGAGAGATTTCATCTTTCCAGCGAATCATAGATTCCTGACCGCGAGCTAATATTAAAAACGTTCAAAATGTGCCGTAAAATTCTCAAACCGAGAGATTCCATCTTTCCAGCGAATTCATAGATTCCTGACCGCGAGCTAATATTAAAAACGTTCAATGTGCCGTAAAATTCTCAAACGGAGATATTTCATCTTTCCAGCGAAATCATAGATTCCTGACCGCGAGCTAATATTAAAAACGTTCAATGTGCCGTAAAATTCTCAAACGGAGAGTTTCCATCTTTACAGCCAATTCATAGATTCCTGACCGCGAGCTAATATTAAAAACGTTCAATGTGCCGTAAAATTCCCAAACGGAGAGATTTCATCTTTCCAGCGAATTCATAGATTCCTGACCGCGAGCTAATATTAAAAACGTTCAATGTGCCGTAAAATTCTCAAACGGAGAGATTTCATCTTTCCAGCGAATTCATAGATTCCTGACCGCGAGCTAATATTAAAAACGTTCAATGTGCCGTAAAATTCTCAAACGGAGAGATTTCATCTTTCCAGCGAATTCATAGATTCCTGACCGCGAGCTAATATTAAAAACGTTCAATGTGCCGTAAAATTCTCAAACGGAGAGATTTCATCTTTCCAGCGTTTTCATAGATTCCTGACCGCGAGCTAATATTAAAAACGTTCAATGTGCCGTAAAATTCTCAAACGGAGAGATTTCATCTTTCCAGCGAATTCATAGATTCCTGACCGCGAGCTAATATTAAAAACGTTCAATGTGCCGTAAAATTCTCAAACGGAGAGATTTCATCTTTCCAGCGAATTCATAGATTCCTGACCGCGAGCTAATATTAAAAACGTTCAAAATGTGCCGTAAAATTCTCAAACGAGAGATTCCATCTTTCCAGCGAATTCATAGATTCCTGACCGCGAGCTAATATTAAAAACGTTCAATGTGCCGTAAAATTCTCAAACGGAGATATTTCATCTTTCCAGCGATATCATAGATTCCTGACCGCGAGCTAATATTAAAAACGTTCAATGTGCCGTAAAATTCTCAAACGGAGAGATTTCATCTTTCCAGCGTTTCATAGATTCCTGACCGCGAGCTAATATTAAAAACGTTCAATGTGCCGTAAAATTCTCAAACGGAGAGATTCCATCTTTCCAGCGAATTCATAGATTCCTGACCGCGAGCTAATATTAAAAACGTTCAATGTGCCGTAAAATTCTCAAACGGAGAGATTTCATCTTTCCAGCGAATTCATAAATTCCTGACCGCGAGCTAATATTAAAAACGTTCAATGTGCCGTAAAATTCTCAAACGGAGAGATTTCATCTTTCCAGCGAATTCATAGATTCCTGACCGCGAGCTAATATTAAAAACGTTCAATGTGCCGTAAAATTCTCAAACGGAGAGATTTCATTCTTTCCAGCGAATTCATAGATTCCTGACCGCGAGCTAATATTAAAAAACGTTCAATGTGCCGTAAAATTCTCAAACGGAGAGATTTCATCTTTCCAGCGAATTCATAGATTCCTGACCGCGAGCTAATATTAAAAACGTTCAATGTGCCGTAAAATTCTCAAACGGAGAGATTTCATCTTTCAGCGAATTCATAGATTCCTGACCGCGAGCTAATATTAAAAACGTTCAAAATGTGCCGTAAAATTCTCAAACCGAGAGATTCCATCTTTCCAGCGAATTCATAGATTCCTGACCGCGAGCTAATATTAAAAACGTTCAATGTGCCGTAAAATTCTCAAACGGAGATATTTCATCTTTCCATAGAAATCATAGATTCCTGACCGCGAGCTAATATTAAAAACGTTCAATGTGCCGTAAAATTCTCAAACGGAGAGTTTCCATCTTTACAGCCAATTCATAGATTCCTGACCGCGAGCTAATATAAAAACGTTCAATGTGCCGTAAAATTCTCAAACGGAGAGATTCCATCTTTCCAGCAAATTCATAGATTCCTGATCGCGAGCTAATATTAAAAACGTTCAATGTGCCGTAAAATTCTCAAACGGAGAGATTTCATCTTTCCAGCGAATTCATAGATTCCTGACCGCGAGCTAATATTAAAAACGTTCAAAATGTGCCGTAAAATTCTCAAACCGAGGAGATTCCATCTTTCCAACGAATTCATAGATTCCTGAGCGCGAGCTAATATTAAAAACGTTCAATGTGCCGTAAAATTCTCAAACGGAGATATTTCATCTTTCCATAGAAATCATAGATTCCTGACCGCGAGCTAATAATAAAAACGTTCAATGTGCCGTAAAATTCTCAACGGAGAGTTTCCATCTTTACAGCCAATTCATAGATTCCTGACCGCGAGCTAATATTAAAAACGTTCAATGTGCCGTAAAATTCTCAAACGGAGAGATTCCATCTTTCCAGCAAATTCATAGATTCCTGATCGCGAGCTAATATTAAAAACGTTCAATGTGCCGTAAAATTCTCAAACGGAGAGATTTCATCTTTCCAGCGAATTCATAGATTCCTGACCGCGAGCTAATATTAAAAACGTTCAATGTGCCGTAAAATTCTCAAACGGAGAGATTTCATCTTTCCAGCGAATTCATAGATTCCTGACCGCGAGCTAATATTAAAAACGTTCAATGTGCCGTAAAATTCTCAAACGGAGAGATTTCATCTTTCCAGCGAATTCATAGATTCCTGACCGCGAGCTAATATTAAAAACGTTCAATGTGCCGTAAAATTCTCAAACGGAGAGATTTCATCTTTCCAGCGTTTTCATAGATTCCTGACCGCGAGCTAATATTAAAACGTTCAATGTGCCGTAAAATTCTCAAACGGAGAGATTTCATCTTTCCAGCGAATTCATAGATTCCTGACCGCGAGCTAATATTAAAAACGTTCAATGTGCCGTAAAATTCTCAAACGGAGAGATTTCATCTTTCCAGCGAATTCATAGATTCCTGACCGCGAGCTAATATTAAAAAACGTTCAAATGTGCCGTAAAATTCTCAAACCGAGAGATTCCATCTTTCCAGCGAATTCATAGATTCCTGACCGCGAGCTAATATTAAAAACGTTCAATGTGCCGTAAAATCTCAAACGGAGATATTTCATCTTTCCAGCGAAATCATAGATTCCTGACCGCGAGCTAATATTAAAAACGTTCAATGTGCCGTAAAATTCTCAAACGGAGAGTTTCCATCTTTACAGCCAATTCATAGATTCCTGATCGCGAGCTAATATTAAAAACGTTCAATGTGCCGTAATATTCTCAAACGGAGAGATTTCATCTTTCCAGCGAATTCATAGATTCCTGACCGCGAGCTAATATTAAAAACGTTCAATGTGCCGTAAAATTCTCAAACGGAGAGATTTCATCTTTCCAGCGATTCATAGATTCCTGACCGCGAGCTAATATTAAAAACGTTCAATGTGCCGTAAAATTCTCAAACGGAGAGATTTCATCTTTCCAGCAAATTCATAGATTCCTGATCGCGAGCTAATATTAAAAACGTTCAATGTGCCGTAAAATTCTCAAACGGAGAGATTTCATCTTTACAGCCAATTCATAGATTCCTGACCGCGAGCTAATATTAAAAACGTTCAATGTGCCGTAAAATTCTCAAACGGAGAGATTTCATCTTTCCAGCGTTTCATAGATTCCTGACCGCGAGCTAATATTAAAAAGGTTCAATGTGCCGTAAAATTCTCAAACGGAGAGATTCCATCTTTCCAGCGAATTCATAGATTCCTGACCGCGAGCTAATATTAAAAACGTTCAATGTGCCGTAAAATTCTCAAACGGAGAGATTTCATCTTTCCAGCGTTTTCATAGATTCCTGACCGCGAGCTAATATTAAAAACGTTCAATGTGCCGTAAAATTCTCAAACGGAGAGATTCCATCTTTCCAGCGAATTCATAGATTCCTGACCGCGAGCTAATATTAAAAACGTTCAATGTGCCGTAAAATCTCAAACGGAGAGATTTCATCTTTCCAGCGAATTCATAGATTCCTGACCGCGAGCTAATATTAAAAACATTCAATGTGCCGTAAAATTCTCAAACGGAGAGATTTCATCTTTCCAGCGTTTTCATAGATTCCTGACCGCGAGCTAATATTAAAAACGTTCATGTGCCGTAAAATTCTCAAACGGAGAGATTCCATCTTTCCAGCGAATTCATAGATTCCTGACCGCGAACTAATATTAAAAACGTTCAATGTGCCGTAAAATTCTGAAACGGAGAGATTTCATCTTTCCAGCGAATTCATAGATTCCTGACCGCGAGCTAATATTAAAAACGTTCAATGTGCCGTAAAATTCTCAAACGGAGAGATTCCATCTTTCCAGCGAATTCATAGATTCCTGACCGCGAACTAATATTAAAAACGTTCAATGTGCCGTAAAATTCTGAAACGGAGAGATTTCATCTTTCCAGCGAATTCATAGATTCCTGACCGCGAGCTAATATTAAAAACGTTCAATGTGCCGTAAAATTCTCAAACGGAGAGATTCCATCTTTCCAGCGAATTCATAGATTCCTGATCGCGAGCTAATATTAAAAACGTTCAATGTGCCGTAAAATTCTCAAACGGAGAGATTTCATCTTTCCAGCGAATTCATAGATTCCTGACCGCGAGCTAATATTAAAAACGTTCAATGTGCCGTAAAATTCTCAAACGGAGAGATTCCATCTTTCCAGCGAATTCATAGATTCCTGACCGCGAGCTAATGTTAAAAACGTTCAATGTGCCGTAAAATTCTCAAACGGAGAGTTTCCATCTTTACAGCCAATTCATAGATTCCTGACCGCGAGCTAATATTAAAAACGTTCAATGTGCCGTAAAATTCTCAAACGGAGAGATTCCATCTTTCCAGCGAATTCATAGATTCCTGACAGCGAGCTAATATTAAAAACGTTCAATGTGCCGTAAAATTCTCAAACGGAGAGATTTCATCTTTCCAGCGAATTCATAGATTCCTGACCGCGAGCTAATATTAAAACGTTCAATGTGCCGTAAAATTCTCAAACGGAGAGATTTCATCTTTCCAGCGTTTCATAGATTCCTGACCGCGAGCTAATATTAAAAACGTTCAATGTGCCGTAAAATTCTCAAACGGAGAGATTTCATCTTTCCAGCGAATTCATAGATTCCTGACCGCGAGCTAATATTAAAAACGTTCAATGTGCCGTAAAATTCTCAAACGGAGAGATTCCATCTTTCCAGCGAATTCATAGATTCCTGACAGCGAGCTAATATTAAAAACGTTCAATGTGCCGTAAAATTCTCAAACGGAGAGATTTCATCTTTCCAGCGAATTCATAGATTCCTGACCGCGAGCTAATATTAAAAACGTTCAATGTGCCGTAAAATTCTCAAACGGAGAGATTTCATCTTTCCAGCGTTTTCATAGATTCCTGACCGCGAGCTAATATTAAAAACGTTCAATGTGCCGTAAAATTCTCAAACGGAGAGATTTCATCTTTCCAGCGAATTCATAGATTCCTGACCGCGAGCTAATATTAAAAACGTTCAATGTGCCGTAAAATTCTCAAACGGAGAGATTTCATCTTTCCAGCGAATTCATAGATTCCTGACCGCGAGCTAATATTAAAAACGTTCAAAATTGTGCCGTAAAATTCTCAAACCGAGAGATTCCATCTTTCCAGCCAATTCATAGATTCCTGATCGCGAGCTAATATTAAAAACGTTCAATGTGCCGTAAAATTCTCAAACGGAGAGATTTCATCTTTCCAGCGAATTCATAGATTCCTGACCGCGAGCTAATATTAAAAACGTTCAAAATGTGCCGTAAAATTCTCAAACGGAGAGATTTCATCTTTCCAGCGAATTCATAGATTCCTGACCGCGAGCTAATATTAAAAACGTTCAAAATGTGCCGTAAAATTCTCAAACCGAGAGATTCCATCTTTCCAGCGAATTCATAGATTCCTGACCGCGAGCTAATATTAAAAACGTTCAATGTGCCGTAAAATTCTCAAACGGAGATATTTCATCTTTCCAGCGAATCATAGATTCCTGACCGCGAGCTAATATTAAAAACGTTCAATGTGCCGTAAAATTCTCAAACGGAGAGTTTCCATCTTTACAGCCAATTCATAGATTCCTGACCGCGAGCTAATATTAAAAACGTTCAATGTGCCGTAAAATTCTCAAACGGAGAGATTCCATCTTTCCAGCAAATTCATAGATTCCTGACCGCGAGCTAATATTAAAAACGTTCAATGTGCCGTAAAATTCCTCAAACGGAGAGATTTCATCTTTCCAGCGAATTCATAGATTCCTGACCGCGAGCTAATATTAAAAACGTTCAATGTGCCGTAAATTCTCAAACGGAGAGATTTCATCTTTCCAGCGAATTCATAGATTCCTGACCGCGAGCTAATATTAAAAACGTTCAATGTGCCGTAAAATTCTCAAACGGAGAGATTCCATCTTTCCAGCGAATTCATAGATTCCTGACCGCGAGCTAATATTAAAAACGTTCAATGTGCCGTAAAATTCTCAAACGGAGAGATTTCATCTTTCCAGCGAATTCCTAGATTCCTGACCGCGAGCTAATATTAAAAACGTTCAATGTGCCGTAAAATTCTCAAACGGAGAGATTCCATCTTTCCAGCGAATTCATAGATTCC
>JAOWCC010001195.1:0-87868 GCA_030867875.1 Actinernus sp. WN-2022
CAGCTTTTTAATGCAAGCTAGGGACAGCATGGCAAAACTAATTTATTCCCGTACCTGTACCCGTCACAAATTCCAAGAGTTGAGCCGTCCCTTTTAGTCACCTTCCTGCTTACAGCACGACTACTGAAACCGCAGCCATTAAGACAACGAGAAATCAACACATTGGAAAACAAAAATAAAGCATTCCAAAGTATAAATCCTAGAATATCCGACGCGATTTTCTTCATTCGAATGACTTTGACTTCAGAACTAGTCCATCAAATTGGCCTTTTACGGGATCGAAGTTCGAGCAAGTCGAAATGCTATTGTCTTGTACTCGACACTGATTGGCTGAACCGTAAGTTGGAATGCTGTTGTTTACGTTCTGCAATGTGATTGGTCTCGTGTTCTAAGTGGCTCCAGTTTCAGGGGTCACACTGAAGGAGCACTGCCAATCTAATTGAACTTCAAGGTTATTGAAAACAAAACTACAAACATAACACCCTGAGATAGGAGAGAAATACCATATGAATGTCCTGATATGCTTTACAAACAACAAAAATAACACCCATAGAGAGAAGAGAAATACCATGTGAATGTCCTGATATGATTTTCAAATGTTTTTCTATCGAGGATGGCAAAGATTAAAGTGGATTACAAAACCTTATTCTACAAAGACTAAATAAACTCAATGTCGATTTACCGGAAACCGATCTCAAGTTCATCCACATTTATCTTAAAAACAGTATTTTTCATTACTTCACTTCACTTTTATTTAAATTTACAAATTACATTACAAAGAATCTAATCCACCCAAATTTAGCAAATGCTATTCGAGGTGGGGGAGTTTGCAAATATACAAGAGACGATCTTATTAACAATTTTCGAACGAAAGAAGAACGGTTAAAATTACAAAAAGAACTCCACTCGAATATTTTGCCGTCGTTCATCAGTCTCAAATTTTCTCTATATCTGGAAAGTATAATCTGAGTAGTTATTTTTCACTTTCGTCGCGAGAAAGTTGATCATTTGGTGGTTGACTGAGCCCCTTTAAAATAGTTCCATAATCTGTAATCATAATATTATCAACACCTTGTGAGTGCAAATATGCCATTCAATTATGAGAAGTTATGTATTTGGTTTTCTGTCTATACCAGGTTTGAAGTGTCTCTTCAAAGCGATAGGAAATACGACTCTTTTATTGAAAGAAGAATTGCCATTAAACACCTGGAGGTAGGTCAGTGACAGGAGAGCCGGACTGAAGCAGTCTAGTTGCTGATTTTCGCTAGAGTTCTGCTCATTGATGTATCTATATATGATGCAATAGAAAACAATTACATTGTTTACATAGCATTATGTAAACACGAAAGAGTTGTGGGAGTTATTTCCGCAACTACTTGAGTGAGTACATAATGTTATGTAAACACAGAAACTGTTTTGTATTTCTTTTATAAAAATAGAAATTAGGGGGGTAAAACCTCAATGTCGTTTCTTTGAAATGATGCCCGTGTTTACATAGAATTACAACGGCTTTCAGCCAAGAGTGTGCGTACTACGGAATACATTTTATAATCAACATAATACACGATGAACTCAGCCGTTTTCGCCAAGTGAACCGCTTTTCAGTTTGTCTTGTTTTTTTTGTATCCCCTTGAGGTTGTCAGAGCTCCCTTAACATTCAAAACTCTTCTAAAGGCCAGCACAAACGAGGAAACATTGTTGCTGATAATGTTTCTTTGGTGAGCAAACGGGAAATAGGTGTTTAAAAAGCAAAATTTGTTTCCTCAACGCATGTTGCGTGCGACACCAAACGAGGAAACATTTTGAAAAACACTGAAATTCACAAATGTTTCCCGAGTGCTCACCGAAGCAACACTGAAATTCACAAATGTTTCCCGAGTGCTCACCGAAGCAACACTATAATTCACAAATGTTTCCCGAGTGCTCACCGAAGCAACACTGAAATTCACAAATGTTTCCCGAGTGCTCACCGAAGCAACACTGAAATTCACAAATGTTTCCCGAGTGCTCACCGAAGCAACACTGAAATTCACAAATGTTTCCCGAGTGCTCACCGAAGCAACACTATAATTCACAAATGTTTCCCGAGTGCTCACCGAAGCAACACTATTATTCACAAATATTTCCTGAGTGCTCACCGAAGCAACACTGAAATTCACAAATGTTTCCCGAGTGCTCACCGAAGCAACACTATAATTCACAAATGTTTCCCGAGTGCTCACCGAAGCAACACTATAATTCACAAATGTTTCCTGAGTGCTCACCGAAGCAACACTGAAATTTATAAATGTTTCCCGAGTGCTCACCGAAGCAACACTATAATTCACAAATGTTTCCTGAGTGCTCACCGAAGCAACACTGCAATTTATAAATGTTTCCCGAGTGCTCAATGAAGCAACACTGAAATTCACAAATATTTCCCGTTTGTTCACCGAAGCAACACTGAAATTCACAAATATTTCCCGAGTGCTCACCGAAGCAACACTGAAATTCACAAATGTTTCCTGAGTGCTCACCGAAGCAACACTGCAATTTATAAATGTTTCCCGAGTGCTCAATGAAGCAACACTGAAATTCACAAATATTTCCCGTTTGTTCACCGAAGCAACACTGAAATTCACAAATATTTCCCGAGTGCTCACCGAAGCAACACTGAAATTCACAAATATTTCCCGAGTGCTCACCGAAGCAACACTATAATTCACAAATGTTTCCCGAGTGCTCACCGAAGCAACACTATAATTCACAAATGTTTCCTGAGTGCTCACCGAAGCAACACTGAAATTCACAAATGTTTCCTGAGTGCTCACCGAAGCAACACTATAATTCACAAATGTTTCCTGAGTGCTCACCGAAGCAACACTGCAATTTATAAATGTTTCCCGAGTGCTCAATGAAGCAACACTGAAATTCACAAATATTTCCCGTTTGTTCACCGAAGCAACACTGAAATTCACAAATATTTCCCGAGTGCTCACCGAAGCAACACTGAAATTCACAAATGTTTCCCGAGTGCTCACCGAAGCAACACTGAAATTCACAAATGTTTCCCGAGTGCTCACCGAAGCAACACTGAAATTCACAAATGTTTCCCGAGTGCTCACCGAACCAACACTGAAATTCACAAATGTTTCCCTAAGAATGTTTCCTCATTTGCCCAGACCTTAAAGGAAATGCGTAACATGCACAGAAAATGTGCTATACTGTAGGAAGTAAAGAACACGGAAGACTTGAAATGTCATCCGGTTCCTGAGTGGCGTATATTCCACTGTTTGACTCTGGAGGGTAACCTTCATCTCTTTGTGCCACCTTGTAATATCTCCTATATCCTTCATTTCTGTTCTTTTATTGTTTCAGAGCGGCAAGAGCCTTGAAATAACACATCTGAACTTTACCACTTGGCCCGACCACGGCGTGCCAAAGGTTTGTAGACCTGGAAATATTGCTAAATTTTATTTATTCATTTACAAACTTCGCCAAAGTGGTAGGGAAGCACCACAGAGCGTGGCTCCATTACGAGGTCCATTAACAAAAAAACAAAGATGAAAACTATAGAAAGTACATAAATATGATAACAACACAGACTGTTAATAGGCCCTTTGCAGGACCTGGTCACGTGATCTTTTTAGCCTGTCAATCAAAACAATTTGGCGCTAGAACAACATGAATGCCAGAAATGGAAAGAGTAAGCGAAATTTAGTAAAAAGCCCAAGTTTTAGGTTCACATCTTTAAAACTGATGGAATGGCAATTTTTTGAAAACTCTATAATTTAGCTTAATTTAACAGAGTTTGTGAGGCTTTTTTCCCTTCAGTTTTAAAGATATGAACCTAAAACTTGAGCGTTTTACTAATTTTGGCTTGCTCTTTCCATTTCTGGCATTCATGTTGTTCTAGCGCCAAATTTGTTTTGATTGACAGGCTAAAAAGGTCACGTAACCAGGTCCTGCAAAGGGCCTATTAAGCTTGAAAGGGGACTATACGGCATTTTATACAGATAGTTTTGAATGTGAGGAATTTCAACGTCATAAACTTGTTTAATAATATAAACAATGTTTGAGGAGCTCCTTCTTAAACTGCCCTAATGAGCAGTTAGTGAGCAGTTAGTTTTTCCAGGAGCCCATGGCTCCTGGTTTCTCTCAAATCTCAGAGTATTCCATATTCTCGGAGATCTAAAATAATAAGTTAATAATCTAAGTTACTATTGAAACTTGAAAACATTGCAGATAATGTTGGGTTGTGTTGTAAGATTACTATCTGTACTCTTTTGCAGTCCTCCGTGGAGCTGTTACAGTTTGTGACGTACATGAGGCAGTTGACTTCCACCCAGGCACCAATTGTTGTACACTGCAGGTAAAAACCACCGTGAACCCCGGCTGTAACCCTGTGTGAATGGGCTGTCTCTTATAAGCCCTCTGTGTATACTGTAAACTTTAAATCGGGGCTAAACGTTCGTACATTGTACAACATGGGCTAACATTAATGCTCCTGGTCCTAGCACTAGGGTCGTCCTCCCTGTAAACTTAATGTTGTGCAATTGTACACGGTCTTATGTTTATTTTTATGCCCTATATAATAGTCCTTTATTTCCCCTTCAGCGCTGGTATTGGCAGAACAGGAGCGTTGATCACGATAGACGTTGCGTTGGGTCTGATGGAGAGAGATCTTCCGGTAAGCAAATGAAAACGCGGCTGCAAATCTAGCAGACGTTTCTCGTAGGTTTTGACAAAGATGAATTTTTATTTCTGGCGCACGAGAAATAAAACTAATAATGTTTATAAATTGAGAAGATCTAGCTACCTTCACTTCCCCAGCACTTCTTGCTTTCTTTTCTTCTTTACCAAATTCCACAAGCAACTATAAACTTAGGTATGGCCATATGTTGCAATATTGTGCGCAACAATTTTAGTGGTATTAGTATTAGTGGTATTAGTATTAGTGGTATTAGTATTAGTGGTATTAGTATTAGTGGTATTAGTATTAGTGGTATTAGTATTAGTGGTATTAGTATTAGTGGTATTAGTATTAGTGGTATTAGTATTAGTGGTATTAGTATTAGTGGTATTAGTATTAGTGGTATTAGTATTAGTGGTATTAGTATTAGTGGTATTAGTGTTAGTGGTATTAGTGTTAGTGGTATTAGTGTTAGTGGTATTAGTGTTAGTGGTATTAGTATTAGTGGTATTAGTATTAGTGGTATTAGTATTAGTGGTATTAGTATTAGTGGTATTAGTATTAGTGGTATTAGTATTAGTGGTATTAGTATTAGTGGTATTAGTATTAGTGGTATTAGTATAGGTAAACATAGGGATTCGAGTGCAATTCTGGATTAATTTGAACGAGTGAGATTTTCAAAGAGTATCAAAATTGCATGAGCCCGTAAATTTGAGCTCTTTGAAAAATCTCACGAATTCAAATTAATCCACGAGAAAACCATACGATTACTTGTTAATTAGCCTGAATTTCAGCCGTCTCCTCCGGTTTGTTCCTCCCGAGAGAGGAACGAACCGGAAGAGACGGCTGAAATTCAGGCTACTTGTTAATAATATTTATCCGCGTAAATTTGTGCTTATTGTCGTGATGTTATTCAAAGGATTTTGCTTCAGTTATTCAACTTCTCTTGGCTGTAAATGTGGAAATCCCTCTTTGTTATTGTTCTACATTGTTGCAAAAGTTTGGAAACACCGCCGCATCTCAGTCAATCCACTTCATGAGTTCTGGTTGGATATATCTTTTTCACATCTGAGGTATTAGATGATTTGGCACTCCGGTATTACATGATTTGGCACTGGTATTACATGATTTGGCACTGGTATTACACGATGTGGCACTGGTATTACACGATGTGGCACTGGTATTACATGATGTGGCACTGGTATTACATGATGGCGCTGGGCCCGGTTGTTCAAAGGGTGGATAGCTTCATTTACTCTTATCCAGTGGATCAAATAATCTAGTTTGGTTAATATTTATCCGCTGGATAAAGTTATTCACCCTTAGTTTGAACAACCGGGCCCTCGGCTGGTGTTTACCATAACTACAGCTGCTCTCAGCCAATCAAATTCGAGAACTCGTTGCATGTATTTTATATTATTAAACACGTTACAATTTCGTTGTTGTGACGCGCTAAGCTGTACGGTGTGGTACTGTAACACAAAACGATTAAAAGTAAACTAGTATTTCGAGTAACTACGATCTTCGAGAGCATGTTACAGGCAGTTTTCTCCAGTTCTGGGAACAATGAGTCTGTAAGACAGTGGTATTAATCTTGTTAATTTTAATTCTTAGTTTGATATCAACAAAACAATCCGTCTTCTGAGAGAGCAAAGACAAGGGATGATACAAACAAAGGTGAGACTTGTTTAAACTTCTGGTAGGACGCGCACAGCGTTACACTAAACGACAATACAGGATAGGTCGTTTATTGTTTAACCTACCTCTTACAGTATTAACACTGAATTGCGATAAAGGTTTACGAAGATTAATGAAATAACTACTGAAACAAAAACTAATAAATACTATTATTATATAGCGAAGTAATTTCGCGAGCTATGATTGGTCAAATTGCGGTCCACTTCCGGTCTCACTTCCGGTCTCACTTCCGGTCTCAAAGAAAACGATGAATCCATATAATAAACACCTTATTAACCTCGTTTGCCCTGTCCGTTTCACGCTTGGGCCATAATACCATAAAAGAACCGTGGGGAGGGGGGGGGGGGGGGGGGTACATACGGTACAGACCTCGCACTTGGTGAATAAAAGGAATATATATTAAGTCGATGTAGTTAAACAACATTCTGATTATTAGGGCCTGATGCTAACCCGGTGAGGTGGGCTGTCCCGGCTTTCCGGTCAACTGGGATGTGTTTTCCCCGCGTTCACCGGGCTAGCCGGGCTAGCATCAATTTGGCTTAATTTCTCGCAAAACGAGTCAGCAATTGATCGATATTTCATTTTCTGTACAGTGTATTCTAGACAGAATAACATGAAGGTGAAGGTTAAAGAAAAACAAATCAATAAATTGCTCACTTGACTCATCTTCAAGAATTTAACATCGCTATGTACAACGTAATGTTCAACGAGTATAATTTTAGATGATTATTTTCCCGAACATTCCTAGTGATATATAGCCACATTAAATTATTCCTCCGAGATCAAATAACTGTTCTCTCTGGTATTTCCTTACTTTCTGTTGCAGGATCAGTATATGTTTTGCTACAAGTCCTGTCTGGAGGTACTAAGGTCTCTAGAGACGCGTTGAACCAAGGAAGAACAGGATCAGTATATGTTTTGCTACAAGTCCTGTCTGGAGGTACTAAGGTCTCTAGAGACGCGTTGAACCAAGGAAGAACAGGATCAGTATATGTTTTGCTACAAGTCCTGTCTGGAGGTACTAAGGTCTCTAGAGACGCGTTGAACCAAGGAAGAGAAGATGAGACAATGCGTTATTACCATAAATAGATCACCAGGAGTGGCTGTCACTGACACGGCATATTGAAGAAAGTTCCTGTCGTTGGCGTATCATTTTCATTACAAATAATACTATAGAATACTCTTGATCGCCATCTTGCAAGATAACTAAGCCTTTGGTGATATCGAATCTGGAGTTGAGACAGCTTAGTAAGAGGCTCGTATCAAGTTAGCACTGATGGTAATCAAAATCTATCCATATTCATAGAAAGAGGCTTTGTATCAGTGCAGGGTCAACTCCAGCCTCCATGTGAGGGTAAGCTTGGTTACCTTTCAATAACTACGAATTGGACTGTTAGGCAGTTCGATTACCAGCCATATTTTCCAGAATTTTGAGAGAACTCGCGCAAGGGGTGGAGCCCGTCATATATCTGCATTTATAGCGAATTCTTTAGTAATATTCTTAAATTACTCAAAACCTCACTATACATAGAAGTCGGCACATCTGTGTATTTTTACGAGTCATGTATTTTGGCTCGGTTTTCACTCAGTAGTGACAAGCACAAGCAACCTAGGCAGACACAGTCTTTATCATAAGCATACTTGACGCGCAGGTGCCAGATAGAGCAGATTTCTTTTGAGTGGGACAAACTACGTATGATTTATTTGAGAGTTGTGTGCGTTAATTTATTTTGTAGAAAATCTCTCGGAAACATATTGGTTTGCTCCTTAGAAATTGCACAGTAAATTGAAAAGTGACATCTTCATAGATCACATATATATTACAAAACTCTCTGAATTTCTAACGAGACCTGAAACAACCATGGGGGCTGATCAAAGCCAGGTCCCGGCTAATCCACAGATCGAATTGGAATTTAGCGTGTTGGTTTTTGCGGAGGGAGGAAAACCGGAGAACCCGGAGAAAAACCCTCGGAGCAAGGGCGAGATACCAACGAACATATATTATGTAACCTCGATCTGATAGAACTGGCGAGGTAACGTAGAGTGTATAAGAAGTATGATATACCAGCTTACTTTAAACTATCTATCAACCTTCGTCAGCTCTTAGCCGTTCCAAGGACCAGGTCGTAAAAGAATGAGTGGTTGGCTCGGTGTGTCGGTGTATCTTAATTAAGGCACGTTTCGATGAACACACAATCCCAAGTACCACAACATCGGAAGTGTCTCGGCACATACACACCGACAGGCCAGAATATTCAATCAACATCAAAAAGGCCAAGATCTTGTCAGTAGAGCCTAAGTAGTTTGAAAGAGGAGTGAAGGAGGCGATCTACTGATCCGCCTATCGACTCACCCTCAATCGTGACGGAGGAAGGTATAACTTGTTCTCGGTATGGAACAACCTCTGGAGACGCGAATCGGGGGTTACTGGGTCCTAGTGACGTTACTGCCCCGGTAACCTCGCCAGTTCTGTCAGAGCGAGGTTACATAGTTTTACGTGATCAAGGTCAATGAATATGGCCGAAAGCTTATTTTAGAAAGCGAAATTGTATCGATATAAACTAGGTAGATCAATCTACACAGTACTACGACTTGATAGCAATGTATTTTGACTAATAATGGAAATTGCTGTTTGTTTTCCGAAGTTGCACAAAAGTATTGCGTTGAATATTTTAGGTAGTTGGAGTAGTGTAGAGTTGAGTTTTACATTAATTTTGATACCGAAGGGAGGTGTCCATGAAAAGGTAACGTTCCATGTATCAAAATTATATGTTTGTTCGGATTTGTGTTTGTTAGGGCTCTGTTGGAAATTCCAATGCTTCTGATGAAAACAACATATCCTGACAACCAAATTAGAAGTGTCCGAAAGCACGTACTAAAGCCTCGCCGGTCAAATGGTTCAATGTGGATTCAACATTCTAATTAACTGCTATTGTTCTCGGAAATGTTTCCTGACCATGTCAGACGGTTTCAACAAATGTTGTACCAATGTTGAAACCGTTTAACTGAGCCGTCGTGCAACCCAACAATTAGGAAAAAGTACGGTTTCTGGCTTGAACGGACTACAGTATAACCGCCTTCCAGTTAGTGGTTAAGCGTCGGTCTGATGTACAGGAGGTCGCGGGTTCAAACCCCAGCCGGAGACCCGGCGTGGCGCAGTGGTTCAAACCCCGAGTGGCTCAGTGGTTCAAACCCCGGGTGGCGCAGTGGTTCAAACCCCGGGTGGCGCAGTGGTTAAGCGCTTCGCCTTTCACCTCTGTGGCCCGAGTTCGATCCTACAACACGGCGCCACGTGAGTTGAGTTTGTTGATATTTCGCCCTTGCGCCGAGGTTTCTTCTCCGGTTTTCCTCCCTCGTCGAAAACCATCCCAAATTCTAAATGGACCAAGGAGTCCGTGTCTCCGATTAGTAGACCCTTTCCAGGGCCAGCTAGAAGACTAGACACGTAAATAAAGTTGTTTATTTTATTTACCAACATTCGAGGACCAGGTCTAAGGTCGTGGGTCCCACGTATCGCGAGTTACCGTACATATGTAAGTTATCGTAAGCACAACTAAAGTCAAAATTCCAAAATTGTTCAACTCATCAAGGAGTATTAAATACTAATAGTTACGGTATATTTTCAGCAAGAGGCTGTATTTAAATTATGTATATATCATGTTATAACATACTCAACAAAATATCTGGATTCTGATTGATCAATGACGAGTGTATCTAAAGGTGTATCTAAAGGTTATTGAGTGCATGTCGCATGCTCGGCAAATGTTTGCTCGTGTAGTATATAACTTTCAAAATATCACTCAGTGCCTATGAATCAAGTATAGCACTTATTATTGGTCGAATGCACTTATTTATCACTTCTGAGACCAGGATTATTTTAGTGGGAAGGGGAATGGGGAATCTCGGTGTGTACGAGATTTATCAACCCTCGGGTTGATACTCGGCATCGCTTCGGGTTGATAAATCTCGTACACACCTCGGTAGCGGTATATAATCTTTTAATTACCTATTCACCTCCACGTCGGTGAATAATTGTTCAATATATAAAGCCGATTTCGCATGAGTGCGGTATCGGCATGGTTACGGTATCGGCATGGTTACGGTATCGGCATGGTTACGGTATCGGCATGGTTACCGTACGGTATCGGCATGGTTACGGTATCGGCATGGTTACGGTATCGGCATGGTTACGGTATCGGCATGGTTACGGTATCGGCATGGTTACGGTATCGGCACGGTTACCGTACGGTACCGGCACGGAGCGCGAAAAGGATTATTAGTCAGTCGACAGTTCTAACTGACCATAGATCTAGAACTTTTGAGTTATTAAACTCGAAGTGACTTTCATTCAAAAAGGAAAATACAATGTCCCATTTTTTCGACGATGCGCAGATCGTGAACAATTGCACGACTTGTAAGGCAGAGCACATTTCGTACAAGTGGCAAAGAAATACGGCAAGGCAGTATCTGTGACAACCAGCTGGTTCTGCCCCTACGCTTCCGGTCTGAAATAAACAATCGGCGCCGTTTCCATCGCATTTCCAGTTGTTCCATTTATAGGTATGATTCTACACAAATTTCAAACTGCGGCGAAGCGTATTCAGAGAATAGTGACAGCGGTACTGGTGCGTGACATGGAGTACAACAAATATGTTAATATATATTTTTGTACTCTTTTAATTGGACTGTTGAGTACAATTGGATAATAAATAAAAGTAATATTGTAGTCAATACTGTAGTTACTGAAATCATACCTAGGGTGAATATGAAATAAAAGGAAGTGTTCTTACAATGAGCTAGTCTCGTCGTCTTGAAGACCCTCTCTCTGTCCGAACCCATAATTCATGATGGCACGAATCGCGTTAAGTACTGTTTAAAACACGAACAGCAGTGTTTTAGGTACTGTTTAAAACACGAACAGCAGTGTTTTATCAAGTTTAAAAATTCGAGGGCGAAGCCCGAGAATTTTTAGACTTGATAAAACACGTGCTGTGAGTGTTTTAAACGGCTTCAAAAACGCTTTAAGAATGCAATGAAAGAAAGACTCGCATCTCAAGGGAATGGTTACTTAATGAACCATTGAACCTTTGTATTCACAACGCCATGCAAAATATTCGAGTAATCACCGCCTGCAATTACGAATATCTCAAGGGAATGACGTGAAGAAATTACCATACTATGTTGTTTGAAGCGGCGTTTCGCAATGCAAGAAGAACCTGCACTTGAAGGTTTGGTGTCGTGGTTTACCTCGATAAAGTTCAAGCTTGGAAAGTGATGTGACTGACATCACGGCAGACTCATTTTTTTGACTCCGGCACAAAATATGTAAGTTTAATGCACGTTTTTATTATTTTACGGCTTTGAGTTTGGTTTAATAACAAGTAATGGTAGTTGGATAACTTCATTTTAAAAATATTATATGTGTATCTCGGTAGTCTGCTCATATTAGTAAATTTAGTGCAAAATTTATTATCTAAGTACCTTATGTTCCGTGTACTTTTTGCTATCTTTGGGTCTATCAGTGAATTCTTAATTAGGATGAAACTTTATATATAATTTCATGTTCATTAGTATTCTTTATATAAAACGTTCATCCTAATTAGCAATTCAATGAGAAAGCTGAAGCAATAGAAATTGCATTGTCTCGATCATTAACCCCGTTTCCCCCTGGGACAGAATTCAAATCCCTCCGCGGGCCTTTTAGAATGATGAGATTTTATCAGGTATAAAGTAGTATGCACGTGACTGATTTGCTTCATCTGATTGGACAAAATGCTCATTAATTATTCACGATTTTTTTAATCAAGTTTTAAAATTCGAGGGCGAAGCCCGACTTGATCAAACACGTGCTGTGAGTGTTTTAAACTGCTTCAAATGCAATGAAAGAAAGACGCGTATCTCGAGGGAATGACAAAGAAAAAAATTTTTAGTAGGATAAAATTTTATATAGTTTCATCCTAATTAGAAATTCACTGATAAAGGCCCAAAATTTGCTGCGAGTTTATTAAGCGACTTCGAAAACGTTCAGTTATTTTGGCGATACGACTTATTTTGGCCGAGAAAATCCAAGCTAAAAGTTTATGTAAATTAGGATGAAATTTTATCAGGTTTAAAATGTCTTCACAGTCATTGATTCCCTTTGTTTTTGCTTCATTAATTATTCATGAGTTTTTTTAACTTTTCTTCATGATGGCACGAATCGCGCTAAATTCCAATTCGATGTGTGGATGGTTGTTTCAGGTCTGGTATTCACATGACACCCAGACCTGCGTCTCGTACGTTTACCGTGGTGCGCACAACAACTGTTCTTTAACTAGTAGAACGTGTAAACGAATGAACTTAAAAGTGCCCTAATCCCATTTTAGTTTTATTTATTTTCAAATGAAAATTGAGGACGAATGAAAATCGGTAATCTTTTAATTTTGAAATCGTGATTAAAGTCTCGGGCAATTTGTTTCATACCGCACAGTTTGGGGTCTTGGTTGAGTGACGTGTTTTTTTATTATTTATTTTTATCGTTAATATTTTCAAAAGTGGCCGGTGAATTTATTTTTTATTTTTGGTAGACAAAATCCTACAACTCCAAATGAGGTGTACATGCCGTTTCTTAAAACATTCTGTAGGAAAATTCCGCCTCCAAGCTAGCGCAAAAACGTTTTTCTTAATTGCACAATTTCTGTCTTACAAAATTCTCTATGTGTAAAACTTTCCTTATTCTAGGATGACCAGTAGAAAGGTACTAAATATTAGGCTTTGGTCAGTTAGTAAACGTGCCGGGATTGTTTTGTTCAACAATTTATTTAACTAAAAACGGTTACGGCCGCCATGGTATGTTTTTAATGCATTTTCCTGTAAGAAGTGGTCAAAACCCATTCGATTAGTGCAAGAAGCGTTATTATTCCATCCTGCTTGGAAGCCGAACTGGAGAGAGCGGGAAATCAAATCACTTTTTTCAGGTTGCCTCGTTCTCCGGCCGGCCATAATGCACCAGTCAGTGGCCCGAGGTTCGGGAACATTTACGCGATTTGCCCGGTGGGCCTGGAAACGAGGAAATGGAAAGTAACTGGTCAGCGGTATTTTAGCTGACTTTCGCGCCTTGCTCCCACAATGAACACGAGGCGAGTTAATTTGTCAATGATTTTTACCAACTTTCAGGAGTATATTACAGAGGAGTGTTCCTCTTCCCACATTATATTGTCACACAACACTGTAGACGGTAGAGTTATTTTTAGCATAGAGTTTCCCGCGAGAATAAACAAAGGCCGTCACTTTTAACCAATCAGGATGCACCGAGAAATTGTAATTAACACGGTTCAAACTGCTAAAAAATACTAAAGCGCAAGAAAACAAAATACAACGTAATCGCATACCAGAACTTCGCGACTATAAATAGACACACCATCTACTGTGTTAGGAGCCAACACAAGGGCACAGGAACACTCTTGTGTAATATACTCCTGACGCACACCGCGGCAAAACGTCACGCGCATGCGTATTTGCTATTTCTTGTCCGCGCGCGGCCGCCCCCAGTTTCCCGCGAAAACTGAAAAGAAACAACAGGCACATGCCGTGAATTTAACGTTTCTGCTTAAAAGTATTCATTTGTGAACTGTTTTGTCAAAAACTAAGAAAACTACTTAAAAGCTAAGCCTAAGACTTTAACAGGTTGAAGTTTTCTTAATTTGTAATTCATTTTGAGTTTACTAAGTTATAAAAATATTTACTAAAAAAGTTGAAACCCTCGGTAATTTGTATTTGATAGCAGAGCCTTCGTTCTTTTGGCCAGCGGAGCATACCGTTTTGCCGCGGTGTGCTCCTGACGTTATGTATAGTTACTTGGTAGTTAATATGGTTCTTAGACTTGCCCCAAGTCGACCTCTGTTTGACCTCTGTGGTGAGAATAAAACTGCTGCGAGCTTTGCGAGCGTCATAACATGCGAGCGAAGCGGTCGTGTTTGGCCTAGGTACGCGATCGCAGCGATATAAGTGAACGAAGTGCGCGCGCGAGCGACAAAGTCGCGTGACGAAGGACTTTGTGAAAGTCTATATGGTTCTTAGCTTAATACATCCCTTGGGTGTGGAATTTGACTTCAAATGTCAGCCGCAGGGGGAAAATTTGAGGTAAAAGTAAAACCCCGTAGGTAGGCCCGATACCCCCTGGGGAAACCACAGACTGGTGCATAACCGTTTTTTATATTTTTCTCTCGAAGTTAAATATTTTTTTAAACAAATAAATCCCAGCACATTCTTGCCCAACTGAATATGAATAAACGTTTTTTTCAGCTTTCGCCGCGATATTCTGATTTCGCTCGATAAAAATACAATAACCTATTTATGGCGTCGAAATATGCCCTGATATTTTGTCCGCGGATATGATCTGTTCCGGGAAGAGAACAGTTCCCGAGAGCGAAGCTCGAGAGAAACTGTGAGCTTCGAGGATTAGATAATGTCCAAGGACTAATATCAAGGCATATTTCGACGCCACACAAATGACTTTTTTAAAGATGTAGGTTACTATTGCCCATCATTCAAATATTTTCTTTGACGTGCGCTTATATGCTCACAGGGGGTGTATTCGCTGATATTTCCCTCGCGCGGAAGGAAAATATCGGGCCACGTGACGCATTCAATCAATCACGCGCGAGAAGAAAATATTTGAGGGGTTATAAGGCGGTGTGCGTTACGAGCTGGCTCAGCATCATGGGTAAATTTGTGGGAGATCTCATTGATCGAGTGAACATGTCAGCTGCCAAAATATAGTATCTAGAAACTAAAGTTTGTCGAAATTTCGACGTAAATGTATTTATTGCACATGTTTGATAATTAAGGAAACCACGTCCAGAGAAAGGGGAAAAACTTCAGAAATTTCCCTGTGTTGAGGTACTGTAAGCAAGGATCGTACGATCCATAAACTCATCGCAACCCCGCCGCCGTTGCAGTGCACTCTGGGATGGATATCGCCATTGTTAAATCCAAGTGCTAAATCCAAGATGGCCGCCCAACAACTGAGATAACCATCCCAGAGTGCACTGCGATAGCGGGGTTGCGATATAGTCTTATTTTTTTGTATGTGCGTGCTGTTACGCAATTATCACGCCATTTTCGAAGAAAGAGCGCGTGCAAGTGTCCGGCCGGAATATACAAACTAAAGGTACAGCTTGAGTTAGGACAATCTTTTCATCGGCTTTTACCACGAAAACCGGTTGGGGTAGATCCGGGTAGACCCCGATATTTTAAAAGAAGAAGGGTTAAATGAACTGCACATCTATACAGAATGATCAACGACTATAAGTACACTGAACGAATTTGAAGTAGTTGATTTCGTGTGAAATTTCAAAAACAAAACATGGCGGCTTAGGGTTTAGGGTTTAGGTTAGGGTTAGGTTATCCTTGGCCACTCAAAAGTAAACAGTTTCTCTTACTATGACAAAACATGTCTCTTTTCAATTTCCGAAACATTTTTTTTCAAAATAGTTAAAGGAAGACCTTAAATATGGCGAAATTGAGTAAGCTCAGTTGATCAAATGTTGCATTCTCGACACCAGGACTTTTGTTTTATTGGAGCTCGCTGATTGGCCAAACTCGTGAAATCGCCTGGAGCTTGGGTAACGTTATGGGTATATACTTCATGGTAGTGTTTCGTTCCATAAAGTCTCCTGCACAATAGGGAGACTATATGGAACGAAACACTACCATGAAGTATATACCACATTAAAGGAGCAGTGTCACGATTAGTATTCATGCCCAAAGTTTTGAAAATGTGTCAGGCGGACAAGAAATCAAAAGATGTGACAGAAGTAGAAGTCCGTGAGTAATCCGCTTGCATCGGCGTATTTGCACGATATCTCGAGCCGAAATTGCTTTAAAACTATACTTCAGTATTATATGGTTAGGTTTGATGTTATCTTTTTATAAAACAGCATTTTATTTATTTCAATCGAAAGGGAAATTTGCAGCGGCGCGTGACATAGCGTGATTTTGCTATTGTCTATAACAACACATCAGAATCGTGACACTGCTCCTTTAATAGCGAATGGAACTGTAATAGCTGTTATTACGGCTGAGCCAAATGGTCAGCGGTTTCACCCATCAGTCTTCATGAAAATGAGGCTTTCGGGTCAACCATTTCAAAATGGTACAGAGTCACGTTGAACGGAGATCACCAAGAAGATGATGCCCCAAACGATTATTTTCTAAAGAAAAGCAAGAATAAATGTTAAGCGGTGTATGTCCTTGGTCACTGGAGTGATTTGACGGAATGGTTTTACAAGCCTTGTCTTCAGAAGCTTCTTGGGTCCGTAAAGTCAACAACTCACACGAGTAACTCCTCTTCGCATTCAGCCTTATGAAACCGGTTAGTCCATCCTTAGGCCATTCAGCGTCTTACAATCGCTACTAGTGCATCGAATGAAGAGACAGGAATGATAAGGCAGAGTAAAACGAGGATATTTCATGGAAAATTTGGCAATCCCTTTATGTAGGACGACGTACACGAATTTTTACCAAAACTACAATAGAATACAACACAATACAATTCAATACAACAATAGAACGCAACACAATACAATACAATAGAATACAATTTGGTAGCAATTCGTGTCGTCCTACATGAAGGGATGGCCGAAAATTTCACTCAAACAATGAAACAGCCTCAAACGAGTCGATGACCCGATAAGATGGGTGAAACTGCTGACCGTTTCATGGTATTTGGCTCAGCCGTAATAACAGCTATTGTATTCTGTACAGTCAACATGATCTCGAGGTTGAAATTCCGAAATTAATTACGATAATCGTAATTCTCATGACCAATCAAGGTTCGCCACATTCCGAACGGCAGTAGACGGGCTTAGTGCAGTGGTGATGACCTCTGGGCTACACTGCACTACACTACTCGGTACAACTATGTGAGAGTTAAATACCGAGAACGGAGGCAATAAACCATATACATCCCGAGGGCCGTAGGATGTATATGGCTTATTGCCGACGTTCGATGTATTTAAGTGTCTTATTTCATACTTGACGAGGTTTTCGCAAAATTTTCATTGATGTAGCTCTTTTTAGGTAGATTTTGGGCGAGTACCAAGACGCAGAAAAGGTTCTAAATCATTATAGGGATATTTAGTAAGTTTGGCTGAAGCCAAGGTGAATGAATTCCTTGGAGAAAATAATAAAACAAATTCCTTAATGCAAGCGCAATTCAGTGTATAAGCTAGAAACAACAAAATATCGTTGAATTGTATTGAATTGCTCGTTATAAATGCAAGGGATGTATGAGGAAAGTTCCCGGGATGTATCTGGATACATCCCGGGAACTTTTCTCATACATCCCTTGCATTTATAATGAGCAATTCAATTGAATTGTATGAGGGTATGTATGGCAAATAAAGCCTCATGAATAACAAAGAAAACCGTGTCAAGTATGAAATAAGCGCATTTACAAACCGAGGCGGTACTAACAAAAAGAAAATAATTACAATAATTACAGAAATAATAAAGAAATTAGTAAAGAAGATACCTAAGATTAAATAATGAATAAATAAATAAATACTCAATAAATAAGGAGGTGTAAACTAGACGAATAAACAAATTTAAATTAACTCAATTAATTCATTGCCGAAACCTGTTTAGGCCATTAAGTGGCAATTAAAGCTGCTCATTAAAAGAGCTAATGGAAGGCGCTAGTACGACATTACTTGGTAAGTCATTCCATTCTGGGACAGTTCTAGGAAAGTAAGAGTACTTAAAGCAATCAGTTTTAGGAGAAAAAAGGTTGAACTTTAAATTATGCTTGCGTCTAGTAATAGTAGAAGACGAAGTAAGATAATCCTCGATGGGGATAGCGCAGTGATGGTTTAGAATTTTATAGAAGAGACTTAGTCTAATATATTGCCTTCTAGATTGGAGCGTAGGCCGTTTAAGGTTCTCTAACATGTTAGTAACACTAGGGTATCTGGAATAGTCATTGTTCACAAATCTGGCAGCACGCCTTTGAATCATTTCAAGCTTATTTATATTTGACAAAATGTAAGGGTCCCATACAGAACAGCAATATTCAACAGTTGGTTTAACTAAACTAAGGTAGGCAGTTTCTTTAACAGCTGGTGGGCAATGATACAGGTTTCGTCTAAGGAATCCCAGGGTGCTATTAGCTTTCTTCGCAATGTTTGTACAGTGAGAGTTCCAGCGGAGATCATCAGAAATTTCAACACCGAGGTAAGGATGAGTTTTTGTGACAGTCAGAGGTCTATTATACAGGAAATATGGGGTAATACAGGGGCTGCGCTTGCGAGAGACGTGCATGATGTAGCACTTAGCAGGGTTGAAACGCAATTGCCATTTCGTGGACCAAGAAGACAGTTTATCAAGATCAGATTGGAGTTGGAGGGATGACGAAGGAGATTGCAGTTCGATATACAAAAGACAGTCATCAGCAAATAGGCGTATGTGGGAGCAGATATCATCAGGCAGATCGTTTATATATAGGAGAAATATAGGAGAGGGCCTAGGACAGAACTGAGGGACACCAGATATGACGGGGCAGACATCAGAATTTACGCCACCAATAACCGTAGCTTGAGTGCGCCCACTTACAATACCAACATGATTAAGTTTAATGAGCAGTCGTTTGTGGGGAACAGAGTCGAAGGCCTTTGTGAAGTCAAGGAGGACAAAGTCGACTTGATGGTGATCGTCGACAGCTTTAGCAAGGTCATGTGCAGTGATTAGAAGCTGAGTTTCACAGGAGTGACGTAGGCGGAAGCCGTGCTGGAAGGGAGATAGCAGATTTTGGTAGGCCAAGTGTTTCATGATACTACTCGATATTACATGTTCGAGTAGTTTGCTAGAAATACAAGTCAAAGATATCGGTCGATAATTTGTAGGATCTGAGCGAGGACCCTTCTTGTGTACAGGATTCACTAAAGCAAATTTCCCGAGTCCAGGGGAACGGAGCCAGAGTCTAGAGACTGTTGGAATATAAACTGAAGAATGGAAGCACAATCATCTGGAGCTAGCTTGAGGAGACGGGTAAAGATGCTTATCAGGGCCGGAAGCCTTGTTTGAGTTCAGTTTGGAGATAAGTTTTGCTATACCAGTAGCCGAGGACACAGAGATGGTGCCATTAGTGGAACTGAGCTGGAGCCATAATCTGGAAGGTTGGTCACATCCTCTTTAGTGAAGTTAGAATAAAATGTTTGGTTTAGGATGTTTGCTTTAGCTTGGTCGTCAGCCACTGGGACGCCGTTTCATGATTACGAGTGGAGGGACACCAACTTGGTCTTGGCGCTTATAGATTTGATAAAACTCCCAAAACAGCCTAAAATGGTTTTAAGACAAGAAAAACCACAAAGGAAACAACATGGAAGCGAAAAGGTATGTTTATTTGTACATTGTCCTCCATTGTACGGCAATTTGAAAGGATTTATAAAACCCCATACATATCTTCTACTTTTCATGCACAAACCCATAGATTGGGCTGCCTGTGGTTGAGGAAAATGTTTTGTAGCAATACTATGGAGAGTTTCCTTAAAGTAAGTCCAGTTTTCGTCCACAGTACGGTTTTGGGGCTGGGAGGAGAGGAAGATTTCATCTCCTGCGTAAAGGCGTAAAACTTCTTCTAGAACAAGGCGCGAAAAGCATTGTGGTCAATGTTATTTCCCTGGAAGCTTTGCGCGCTTAGGAAAAAAAACCTTGCTTTCAAAATGGCGACCTTGAATGATGTGCGAAAGTCTTTCGTGAAATACGTCCCTTACTGTGGTGCTTTAGGTTATTCCATGCTGGCTTTAAACTCAATGGACATCGATGCGCCCTTTGTTGGTGAATTTGGTCGAGTTTTGGTATTCCATGGTACTCTTTGCTTCTCCCACTTCGGTTTTGGAGTCTATATTTACAACAGACCCATTCTGGATGTTATGAAGCCACCACGTTCAAAACGAATCTTATGGAGTATATTTGGTAGCTTGATGATGAACTTTGGTTCCCTGCTCTTTTGGGCGATGGCTAAAGACTTAGGGCCAACGAATAAACTCGCTAGAGCTGTTGTAGGTCTGTCTTCCGCCGCTGGATTACTGTACTTGGCCACCGATTATCTTACTGCGGTAGATCAACTGAAGAAAGGGTTCATCGCCGAGAGAGTGGAGACAGGCGAGGATGGTGAAGAATGAAATTATGTTGATTTGACTTTAAATTAAAACTCGCAGCCGAACTTGTGAGGCTCTACTGCCGGCCACAATATTTGGATGTCTTTTTCTCTAGGATATAATTTTTACACAGCCACATTAAATAAGGCCATATCAAGGTATGCATAAAATTTTACAAGTAACCATACGGTACCAGGCAGTTTCAATATCTAATCTCAACAATCATTAGCATCATTAATAATCAACACATTTTATGACAATTTATTTATTTTGGAAACTTTATTCAAAAACTTCCTGTTAAATAAACCAGCTCCTCAATAAACAACGGAAGACGCGCATCAGTCCTAAATGATAAACTTAAATTGGAGGTTCAGTGCTGAGTGCAGGGACAGTGCTTGCGAGCATGGTTGCCAGGATACCCTGACAACCAATCGGCCCAGAACACTGGGTCACACATAGAGTGGACAACGGAAACAGGGGAGGGAGGGAGGGGAAAGCAGCATGCCTGAACGCGACGAGGAGCAACTGACAACCAAGTACAGAATAATAAGCAATAACAATAAGCTAAGAGTCCTGGATGAAGAGACTCAGACCCAGGGAAGCACGAACATTACCACAGCGACCCCGGTATCTGCTGGATATTTAACCCTGTCTAAATTTCATTTATTCTTGTTAATTTTTTTAAAATTATAATTAACCTACAGTTTTCCAGTTGTTTGATAGTTGACATTCTGTCAACTAACTATGGCCTTAAAGGGGCTATGTCATGGTACTGCGCATGTATCAAGCAATCGTTCGGTTTGTGGCTTTAATTGGATACAAACAGTTAAACTTCCCTCCTTCAATGCTTGATTGAAAGAATTTTCAATATTTTCCAGGGAGACTGTTTATATACACTGTTTGTTGGTCATTTTTGCATATTTGTTTTGATTTTAAGCATCCCACATGGCCGAGAGGTTTGGTAGTTCATATCAAACACGGTGAAAATAGCTGTTTCCATTCTGGCCCGTAATGTGAAGCCATTACTGTGACACAGCTCCTTTAATATTAAGTCCTTGAATTTGTCAATAGAAATAGAATATGTAAAAATAAGCATCTCTGTAAAAGATACAAAATGAATTTCTGCCTTGAAATGTTCTTTGATTTTTTTTTTATTATTCTATATAAAACCTGTTATAACTTCATTTTTTTTCAAAGATAAATGAATGTTTCTTTATTTTATTTATTCATTCAGGTTAACTTCTTATTAAAAATATTCTGAATATCTAACAGGACCTGAAAGAACCATAGCTCTAGGCTGATCAATCCCCAGATCAAATTGGAATTTAGGTTCTTGGTTTTTGTGGAAGGAGGAAAACCAGAGAACCCAGAGAAAAACCCTCAGAGCAATGGTAAGATACCAACAAACTTAACTCACATGTGAAGCTAAGAGCGGGAATCGAACCTGGGCCACAGAGGTGAGAGGCGAAGCACTTAATCACAGGCTTAACCATGAGAGAGGAATCATTGCTTAAAGTGCCTCTAACCCTTCTTGACATTTTTCTACCTATGAACCTGTTAAAGGTTTTGAGTACTTCTGCTAAGAAATTTTTGGTTTACTGATAACATTCTATGTTCTATGCTTGTTTGAAATGGTGAAAAACTGACTTTTCCTGACCCATGACCGCGTAAGTAAAAGACTGGGTCGATTTCCTGGGGTGATGTCATCTCATTAATGCATTATCCTCCATCAGTTGCTTTTCTATCACAACAACATCGATTTATAGAAAATATACATAGTTTGGGAGTTGTTAGTAAAGAAAAAAGTCATTTTAGACAAAATCCTAAGTATTTATTCAAATTATTGCAAAGTCAGGGATCGACGCGGTCGTGGGTCAGGAAAGGTCACATTTTCACGATTTCAAACAAGCGTAGAACAGAGAGTATTATCTGTAAACCAATTTTTTTTTGCAAAAGTACTCAAAAACCTTTCACAGGTTCATAGGTAGAAAAATATTGGCTCAAGGTTGTGGAAAAATGGCCAACAACTATATTTCCCAGTGGAGTCCAAAGTATGAAGTAGTTAATAATAATTATGGCAACGTGTTGATTGCTAACCATTACAATTGTGACTACATTATTACTGTTACATTTAAATCACATCCAAGTACATGTAAATTATTATTAATTTTAGTGCTGCGAGTTTATTGAATGGCTTCAAAAATGTTGATGTATAGAGTAGTGTTATTCAGTAATTTTTGCAATATGACCTGTTTTGGCCGAGAAAATCAAAGCAAACGTTTATGTAAAGGAGGACTGCCCATATCTATATAAGATTTAAAACCACATTTTCTTTTCTTTTTCTTCATAAATTGAAATATTGTTTAACCATTTTGGGGTGTATTGCTCTAAAATGCATTACAAATCGGCTGTGACATGATCTTATTTTAGGAACATGCTAATGGTTGGGTTTTCGATAAGGGGTGTCCTACCACTCTGCTCAATATTTTTTTTTTTTAATGTTTGGGGAGCGGTCATTAATTACTGGGGGGGGCGGTCAAAAAATCTTGGGCCCAAAACATCTTGGCCCTCCCCAAAACATCAAAAAATGACGTCTTTTTTTTTAACAAAAGAGGAAAGCATTTCTTTTGTTTTACTTTTGAAAACCTCGTTATCAAGCAGAATGTTTGAGGTCTCGAACGTTGCCCATTAGCAGCATCCAGCACGTGCTGATTGCTGGTTAAGGAACATTTCCAAGGTGGAGCTGAATGGTCGATTGAAGTAGCCTAAAAATATTGTATAAGTTTCATTGTTAAAACAGGCGCCCAAAAATTGGTGACCCTCCCCAAATCGAAGCCCAAAGAATCGTAGCCCTCCCCCTAAATTTGCCGAGAAGAACTTTCTCTAAAGAAACAAAATATAATGGTGCATGTTTCAAGTAAGAAGCACATCTCTAATAAGAAGAAAATGGAGGCAACTAAAAAGAAAGAAAAGCACATCGCTGAAGCTTTGGCCAGCTACGACGAGGTGAATCATCCAAAAGGCGAGACACTTCCGACTGATACAAGAGTATTCCGTGTCAAAGTGGTGCGAACATTCCTAAAGAGTGGAACTGCTTTGAAAAGAGTATAATTCTTCCGATAACTTTTCGAAGAAGCTGGTTTTACCCAGACCACCCAATCCAATATGCGCCAACTCATTCTTTTTATCCTTGAGGAAGAATATATAACCATCTCAAAGGAGTTGATGGGCAAAGAAGTATCCCTTGTATTCGATGGATCCACTCGTGATGGTGAGGCACTTGCTGTTTTAGCTCGGTACGTATAAGACTGGGAGGTTAAAACCAGGCTGGTAAGGTTCCAACTTGTCAAGAGCTCAGTGAACGGAGATGAACTAGCCCGCATAATAGTCCATCGAAAGCTCAATGCTCCGCAGGAATGTCTTCTAGCTTCAATGAGGGACAGGGCGCCAGGGAACACAAAGGCCCTAAGAACTGTGGCTATATTGTACCCTGACATGCTGGATGTTGGGTGTATATCTCACTTCCTTGACAGGGTAGGCACAAAATGCAAGACGTCAATCCTGAAGCAGTTTATGACATCCTGGAATTGCATTTTCACAACCAGCATATAAGAGGAAGGGTAGTGTGGAAGGAGATTGCTGAGCGGGCCATGCGAAGGTATAATGCCACCCGATGGTGGAGCTCCTGGGAATGCGCTCAAGTCGTTTTCCAAGAATCGGCCAGCATCCCCGCCTTTCTTCAGAGCGACGAAGGGTTCGCCGAGGCATCGAGGCAGCGGCTTTCCGATTTGATGACGCAAAGTCCTGTAAAACTGAAGTTGGAGCTAGGAGCGCTCATGGAGCTCGATCAGTTTGTAAAGACAACGTATACCCTAGAAGGAGACGACCTCCTGATCTTCATAGCGTTCCAGAAGCTTGAAGAACTCAGAGCATTCATCCATGCACGTGTAGAATTTTCCATCCCTTTTGCGCACGGTGCAGGAACTGTTCCCTCTAAATGTCCCGGAACAACAGCGTTGGTACCAGTATGGGCTAAACGAGTGTTTGGCGCCTGCCTTGCAGTACTATTTACAGACTTTAGTGAATGATGCCATTGTCTCGCGGAGTATGCTAGTGTTCCGTGCTGCTCAGCTATTCAATCCACATTATGTGAAGAACACACTGCCAAACCGGCGCTAATGATGTGCACAGGATCAGAGATGTGCCCTTCCTGAACGATGCCATGGTCATCCAGTCACTGAAAGATGAGCTTCCTGCGTACATAGTGAAAGCAAATGAGCTGAGGAACGACTTCAATCCAGAAGTCGACACGCTGCAGTGGTGGAAAGATGTTTCCCCGGAGCTTCCCTCTTGGTCAGCAGCCGTAACGAAACTTGTGCTGGTACAGCCTTCGTCAGCAGCTGCCGAGAGAGTGTTCTCATTACTCGTTACGATGTTCGGAGATCAACAACGTGACGCACTGGAGGACTGTGTAGAGGCAGCCTAATGCTTCGAGTAAACAATCGTTAACTGATTATATCGGGGGAGTCGAAACAAAGGACATAAAGTACCTGAGCTAGCCAGAGCAGAGACGCTATTTGGCTTGAATTGAATAGAGTTTATATTGTTGTTTATGTTTAAAAGAGTATAGCATAGAGTCATAGAGATGAATGGCATACCATTGATTGTCAAGCAGGGCAGAAAATGCTGTTGTATCGTCCGTAGCGATGTACTGAACGCGTTTGCATGTACTAGTAGTCACTTTGTATAGACTAACGCATTCCCGTCTTGCCAATAAATGATGTTTTTAATTTTATGAAGTCGTTTATATTGTATGAAGTCGTTTATATTGTGATATTTATAGAAAAATGATAAGAAAATATTTGTGATATTTAGAATTTTTCAAGATATTTAGGGAGAAAAAGCGAAATATTTAGGGGAAAAAACGGGAATTTCCGGAAACATATTTAGGCGATTTTACGTGATATTTGTAGCTAGGCCTGGATCGGATCGGACCGGATCGGATCGGATCACATTTACGGTTGAAATATATTTTTCCCGCCAGAACAATTACGACCCGTTTCGTTCATATATATCACATTTTTATTTTTTGCTTTGACAGCTAAGTATAAAATACAAATGTTTATCTTTATATTTTGCCCTTCTGACAGTCATTTCCTCTGGCATTTTCCCCGAATTTCAAGCGAAACCTTTCGTGGTGCGAGTTTAAGGAAAGCTTAGTCCGGCCACAGGAAACCCAAGCTCTGTTTGTGTTTTAAATTATAAGGGTTTGTATGAGATTTTTAACGAGTATTTGGTTGTATCCGTTAGGCCAGAAATACTGAATAAAATCAATGAAAACTCCCCTGAAGTCTTTATCTGTTCTTCATTGGGCTCTGTATGCAATTTCAGCGAATTCTGTTGAAATTTTACCCCTCGACCTCGCCTTCTTTCTTAGTTGGAGAGGTCGAGAGGTAAAATGTCAACAGAATTCGCTGAAATTGCATACAGAGCCCAATGAAGAACATATAAAGACTTGAGGGGAGTTTTCATTGATTTTATTTCAGTATTTCTGGCCTAACGGATACAACCAAATAATCGTTAAAAATCTCATACAAACCCTTATAATTTAAAACACAAACAGAGCTTGGGTTTCCTGTGGTCCGGCGTGTCGATTTCATTGACACGAGGGCCCCAAACAGTTGAATTATTCCACAAAGAAGAGAAAATCATGGATAATACACAATATTGTCTTCCCTGAACTGGTTCCCTTTTCGTTTGGCCGTTTCCTAGCCCTGCTAAACTCGAGTACTCGTTTAAATACAACCTCCGCGCTTTTGCAAACTGTCTAGACCAGTCACGCTGTTAACACTTCTGGATCGATTCCCCTGTATAAATGTGGAGAAAAATTAACATTTAGAAAGTTAAACTGTAACTCTTACATTGTAAAAAGTCCAGTCAAATTATCGTCGAAGCTTTAAATGTATGCGGACGGGAAGACGGGAAGACGGGAGGACGGGAGGACGGGAGGACGGGAGGACGGGAGGACGGGAGGACGGGAGGACGGGAGGACGGGAGGACGGGAGGACGGGAGACGGGAGGACGGGAGGTGTATTCAATGCATTGTTTTATCACTAACTCGTCATTTAGGTTAGAAAAAACGTCAACCTCGTAACCAGGGTCTTCTCGGTCAGATCCAAGATGGCGGCTACTCCGAGAGAAGACCCTGGTGAACGCTGAATCACGTGACCAAAATTTTAATAATGTGATGTGGGCAATGGGCATCCAAGATGGCGGCCAAGCTAAATATGGAATTGTTAACACTGCCTACAAACCATGTGTACAAACCATAGGTATCCCAATCTGGAGTGAGCGAGATGCGATTAACGGTTTTTCCACGCGGCGATGTGGTGCCAAAACAGGTATACTAAACGGCTCGAAATGGAGTTTACTTGGATAAACAAACAGTGGAATGGTATCACAAAGCTACCAGGATGTATCTAAGCTAGAAGAGAATCCTAAAAAGCCGTTCATTTTCCGGTAGCCTTGAAGCGAAGCGATATTTGATTGCTCATGTTCAGATTAAACGGCTTCTCCTGGCTTTCCCACTGATGAAACCTACTAGAAAACTACCCAGTAATGCACTTCATCTATTGCTCTACCTACCGTCAACGTGTTTTAAGGTTATTTAAAATCGTTTTATTGATAAAATTTGAGCAATCAAATCTATACGCAAGTTCATCTCTGGAGTCAGTCCGTTTGGCCAATAAAAAGCATTGTTATAACAATCTTTGCGTCATAATCGAAGAGCCAATCAGAGTACGTGACAGTTCGGCGTTTACCAGGGTCTTCTCTCGGAGTAGTCGCCATCTTGGATCTGACCGAGAAGACCCTGGGAACGAGGTTGGTACATGAGCAACTAGGGTCATCCTAATGGTAGAATCATTATATCGCCATTGTATTCTGCGTTGTGTTTACATGTAAAGGGTCAGTTTTGTCTCGGGTACCTGAGATGCACGATCATCCTAGCACTCAGGTTCAACCTTTGCACGCGTTACTTCATGTAAAATCTTGAGTTCGCTAGGGACAACTCGCCTACCCGGACAACTCTATTCTAGAGTCAAATTTTACATTGCAAGTTGCTGGAGTTGTCTAGCAATTAGTGGGTAACTATTCTGATCCTTCAGCCCTCGTCTTGAGGGCCTTCTCCAGAAGTTTAACCGAAATATTGTTAATAGATAAAGCCGTTTATTAGTATATATATAATGCTTGGTAAGAAAGAGTAAAGCTTCCGAGGCTAACACGCTAAAAAATAGGTACCCAAAGGGTACATGTGTCTACTGTATTTTTGTCTTCTTAAATTTGGGAGTTACAGGCCTGAAATATTCAACGATACAGTAGTTATAGTCACAGATCATAGTAGTTGAATACTGAAATAAGTTTTTTTCAAAGTGTACCTATGTGGCAAGCTAAAAAATCAGCCTAGTAATCTTTTGTCTTGTTTACATCCTTTGGGGGGGGGGGGGGGGGGGGTCAACAATTAAGAAATAGAAAACATTTCCTGTGTTTCTATAGAGTTATAGAAATACGAGTGGAAGTTTGGGAGAATGAGAAATGGCAGTGAGAACACAAGCCCGAAGGGCAGGTGTTTCCACAGCTATTTCGAGTTCCTCCAAACTTCCACAAGTGTTTCTATAATCTAAAAAAACAAGGAGAAAATGTTTTCTATTTCCTTTATATTAAATAACCCACAGAAAATAAGTACAACATTGGAAAATCATGCATTTATTAGTATTACAAAAATGTAAATTCTCCTAACCACGCAATCAAAACGTCATCAACTGATCACTAGCTCAAGTGCGCTCTCAACTTATAGAGTTATAGAAACACAGCTTTCAGCCAATCAGAGCGCATGTACATGTACTATCGAATCTAATTTATAAAGTTTTGTACTGGGAGGCTCCACCCCGAGGTCCAAACCCTTACCCCTTTTATATACCAATTTTTTTTCGTACTTTACAAGTTAGCAAAACGATTTATTTTAAGTTTGCAGCCTGTTTCAATATTTCTGATTCCCCCCCCCCCCCCCCCCCCCCCCCCCCCTCCAAAAAACAATGGTCCGTCCCTAATAAGAAATAGAAAGGTATTGGGCAAAGCATTAACAAAAGTAAATTGATATACAATTGGGTGTATAGTTTACTCCTTTTTTTCAAAGAAATTAAGGCTTATTATTATGCATGTTCCAGTAAACAAAGTAAATAATTGAATTGAGGTTATTTTAGTTTTATTAGCATTTCAACTTTTGAATAACATCTTTTTTTACTTCGATAATTTATGTTCCTGAAATAATTACATAAATTGTATAACTGATCAGAACAAGGCGCCTTCAATACAGTGATTGCAATAAACTTGTATAAGTATTAGTCGACTAATAGACACTGCATGATGCGCTGATTCTATTTTCATTCAGACAGATTTATTGCAATCACTGTACTGGAACAATGCATAAGTATCTGTGAACTGTATGTAATAACCTTTACCATTTCAAATTCTGAATAACATCTTTTTTAACTTCGATAATTTATGTTCCTGAAATAATTACGTAAATTGTATAACTAATCACTGAGAACAAGGTGACTTCAATACAGTGATTGCAATAAACTTGCAAAAGTATTACTTGACTAAGGCCCTGTTTATATGAAGGAAAGTTGGCTCGGGGGGGAGGGTCACCCTCCCTCCCGAGCCAACTTTACCGAGCGTTTATATGGAAGAAAAGTTGTCCCGGGTGCCCGAGACAACTTTGTCTTGAGCGAGTCTGGGCGCGTAATATTGGATTACGCATGCTCTGTGTCCCCCGAGTTGGCCCGGTTAGGCGAGCCAAAGTGTTTATATGAGAAAAAGTTGGCTCGCCCCCCAGGGTCACCCTATCTTGTGAACCGAGTGCCTCGGGGAGGAGGGTCACCCGCCCCCCCGAGCCAAGTTTGCGGTTTCTCATGTAGACGGTTGACTTCGTTTTATAAAGAAATGTATGAAAAGTTGGCTCGCCCAGGGTAGCTCGGGGGGGAGGGTGACCCTCCCCCCCCCCCCCCGAGCCAACTTTCCTTCATATAAACAGGGCCTTTGATTTTTTTTCCAGACATATTTATTGCAATCACTGTACTGGAAAACTGTAATAATGCATTAGTATCTTATTAAAATCGTATGTTCATTTCAACTTTTGAATAACATTTATTTTGCTAAATAAATGGCCCTATTTCATTATGATGTTAACAACGAAAACAAGCCGCTATTTGAGGAGGATAAAACACAGATTTGGATTAAAACACAAATGTTGAAATGGGCCTCATTGTCATTTCCAGCTGTTCTAGCTCTCTCAGTACACGAGGCCGTCGTCATAATTCTCAGTCTCGACATCGCATGGCTCTTGGTATTCAATCGCTGTGAAGTACATTGGACATTTATTGAGCTATACATCTTTTGTTTACAAAAGATAAATGTTAAAGACGAAGCCAGTGGCTTATTTGATCTTTTGACAAGGGTCATTAAAATACAATTACAATAATTACATCGACATAGAACTTGAAAGTATCTCTGAAAACCTTTCATTTGACCAGTTACACACACTCTGCGAAAGCTGTAGCTAATCAAGTTTGTAAATCTTAGGAAATTCATGGTAAAATTTGGACTTAAACTCACCAAAAGGCAGACTTCAGCTCAAACTTTTACACGTCATCATCGGCGAATAGTCGTCCTTTTTCGTCCCCATTTTCTGATTGGATATCGCTACTAAATGAAGATCCGAGTAATGCACGAAGCCATCAACACGTTTAATTGGTCCCGAATAATTATCGACAATGTTAACATCCTTACATCGGAAAATCGACACGATAACATAGTGCCTACAGCTTCTTCAAGAAGCAGTAGACACAAAAACTCAAAAGGAAATCTACAAACACGGAATGTCTAGACTACATGGATAATGATAGCCAATCAGCGAGCTAGAATAATGGCGTGACCTAAAATGGCGGGAACTTACTGAACAATAGATAAATGCTAATGATGTGATAAGGAAAAGGGTAAACAAACGAACCAGTGTTCTGGACAGCACAGTAAGGGACGGACCATTAGATTATTGATGGGGGGGTTGCGAGAATTTTAGTTGCTCGATATTTTTTTTTCTGATTCTAGCCCTGCACGATATTTTTTTAAAGCGCCATGACCTTGCACGATATTTTTTTCTGAACTTACCTAAAGATTTTTCCAGTTATATTAATGCAATATATTTTGTATCAACAATCCTATATTTTTTTAGCGTGACTGGTTTTGTTTACATTGCACGCACTCCCGCTCGCTCAAGTAGCATTCCTGGTTGGGCCTTGGAAATTAAAGAACGCCACATAATTAATGGCAAATGCCAAAACAAAGCATGGATATTCTGTGGCTGACAAACGGGCTAAGAGAAAAGGGGGAAAAGGACAGTCAAAGCAAGAAATCACCACATAGAGATCAGCCCGCTATCAGCAGAAGTGATGAAACACAAACTGGTACCCAAAACCTATCATTACCATTTATATTTCATATAAATATTTCAACTTGATCTATTTTTTGATCAAAAATGTTACTGTTGCATTAAGATTACCAGCAGAAGTGAAACCAGAAGAGCCTTGTGTCCGGGCCTTCTGTATAAACCTGCGAACATTTATAACCCGGATCATGTGTGCTGTACGCAATGTCGGCCGACGTATCGGTCGACATGTCGACCGACGGTCAGCCGATAGGCGGCCGAGGGTCGGACGAGAGTCGACCACTACTCGTCCGAGATTTGGCTATTCTGTATGTCGGCCGACATGGTTGATGATGCACCGACAGTCGTCCGATTGATCACCGACACTCAATAGCTATCGATAGTTTGCCGACAGTCGGCCGAGGTAACGGTGACTGTGATATTTTCAGCTACCGTATATGTACTTCAAAGGTTGTAGAGGCCACAACTATTAATGCTTTCGTACAAGGCTAACTTTTGTAAACTTAAGATAGTTTAATTATAACTTAACATCTCACCGATACCCCACCGACATATAACCGACACCTTACCGATCCACTATCGGCCGACACATACACAGCAGGAGGGGGGGAATCGACCGACGTGTCGGCCGACACACGACCGACTGTCGACCGACATGTCGGGCACCCCTCGACCGACCCGCTACCGACAGTCGCCCGCGGGTCGGTCGACAGTCGGCCGATATGTCGGCCAACCATCGACCGATACGTCGGCCAACATTGCGTACAGTACACATGATCCTATAACCCTATATCCACTAGGCCAGTGAGAACTCATCGTTTACCAGATAACTTCTTTCCGAAATATATACAGTCAGTTAATACAGGGTAAGTTTCGATTTATGAGTGCATGTGACTTTTTGCGATCGATCGTCCCATCAGTTTATCTGCTGTCTTGATTACGGCCATCTTGGATAATTTACATATGTTGACTGATTCCTGGTAACCAGTCTGTGTGATCTTCAGATCTGTATTGGGTTTCCTATGGAAATTGTTCATAACAACAAACCAGTCTTCTTCCCTGGTTTATTTCTTTGCCTTTATTAATTTAATTTGTAAATGCGTATGAGACCAGCTAGTGCTTGCTCGATATATTTTTTCTTGATTATTGTGTTGCTCGATATTTTTTTTCCGATAGAAGAGCAGTTGCTCGATATTTTTTTGGGGATTTGCGCAACCCCCCCATCAATAATCTAATGGTCCGTCCCTAACATACCAGCACTATAGGATCCCCAGGACACTAGACAGCAGCAATAAAGAGCACCACAGAAAAAGAATCAACGTTAATGCACTTTCTATTAGAAACTTCTAGTTTATAGAATACTAAATTTGTAAGGCTTAATATTAAACAAGCCAAAGAAACAGTGAACAGAGGCAAGATAGTTCTTCATTAATGACTGTCAATGGTACTTTATGTACTGTTTAGGAACTATGTATCTCTTACTTTTAAGTTAAACAATCTTCAAACTCCCTAGCCTGAGTTTCAGCCATCTTCTCTGGTTCGTTCCTCCCGAGAGTTGTCTCTCTCGGGACCTCCCGAGAGTTGTCTCTCTCGGGAGGAACGAACCAGAGGAGACGGCTGAAATTCAGGCTACAAACTCCCTCTCATGGTAATTTACATGGTATCGTAGTATATAATTTACCACGAAAAAAAGAGTCATGCTAGCTGGTAGTCATTTACCCAATGATACCCGCGCGACCAAAAAAGCGAAAAACCACAGAAACGCTTGCTACGCAGGCTACTACTTACGATACCATGATAGCATTATCCGCAATGACACGTAGTCATGAACGTGGTAAATTAATTATTACGATACCACGACAGTTCACGGCTTCCGTAAAACTCGTAAAACCGTAGGACTAAGTCAACGATTTCAAGTCAACAGAGGACCATGTGGAAGATTACTGAGCTTTTTTAGTGATAGCGGTAAACATGTTACCCTCTATAAATAAAGTGACTTAGTTTTATCTGAATATAGTTATTTTTCGTTATTTGGACATAGGAAAAAGTTTATCCTTTTGCCTTGAACGCCCCTAATTTATTCAAACATAATACTTCCGGACTTCAGTGCACCCCGAGCATCTGTAAACAAGAATAAAAAGAATAGCTTTATTTGGAGCACCGTCTCGTTTGACTGACTCGATGAATATTCAAACAATATCGACCGCACGAGTCATAAACAACACGTAATGGTAGCCACGATATTTTTTAATGGTTACAGACCTGAAGCCATTCAATACTGCCGTTCACAGTTTTTATACGTTCCTCTCACGAAAATTAACCTGAAAAATACTTGCATACTACAGGTACTTGTCAATACTACAGGGGTTTTAGAGCTGAACTGGAACCGCGTGCAGAATGAAGTCTAACCGAATTACTCAGTTGGTGCCATGAAAAGAAAGCTATGATGCTTGTTGAGAAGTTGTGTTCGTCCGTAATGCCTTCGAAAACCCTCACCTATGTGGTTGGCGTTCTGTTCGCCATTAATTTCGCGCTATATGTTGTGTGGTGTTATAGGCCGGAGCTTTTTGATGCTTATCTTCCAGCACAATTATCGAACCGAACCATCACTCCAAACATCGAAGGGAACGTGTTTTTGCTTATACTGATCAACTCGATTCCGAAGACTGCAGACAGGAGACAAGTTTTGCGAGAAACATGGGCAGGAACAGCGAAAAGTACCCTACCTGCAAGGTCTCAAAACTTGGATGTCAACTTTCACTCTGAGTTGGGTGTTTATTGTGTATTTCTTGTGGCGTTTTCGGGGATCATAGCAGAAGACAACAAAGTTCGTCGTGAGTCTTCAAAACATGGTGACATCCTAAGAATCGATACTGAAGAATCGTACAGAAACATGATCACTAAAGTATGGGCCGGTTTCGAATGGGCGCAAAAAATAGCGCCAAAGTTTTTAATGAAAGTTGACGATGATGTTTACGTCGATATCCCTCACTTAATGTATTGGTTATTTGACGAAACTTCTCTCCCTTCGAAGCTCTACGCCGGTTGGGTCTTACATCACGGGCGAGTTATGCGAGTCGCAAATAGTCAGTGGTACGTGAGCCATGCTGAATTTCACGAGCGTTATTTCCCAGATTATTGCATTGGACCTTTCTACGTCATCTCGGGAAATATCCTCGGCACCATTCTTACGAACAAGGCACAAGTGAAAATGTTCAATGTTGAAGATGCTTATTTAGGTGTTCTGATGAGAAATTTACATATAAGTCCACTGAATATTGGAGATAAATTTGTATGGGATCCGAGGCTTCCAAATATGATTCCCAAATGGAAGGATAAAAAATTTTCTGAGGTCATATGTTTAGGAGAACGATTGACTTCACAGTTGCTTCGATTCATACATGGAAAATATTGGAACATTCATAAGAAGGGTTATGGTAGCAATAATACATCGAGCAGCAAGGCTACTAAACCAGGGGCTGTACTCGCTGACATATTCAGCTACATTATTATAATTGCTTTGTTTAAATGAACAGAGGGTGTCACGCACATGTGGAGTGACTTTGTACGAGTTTTTAAAATAATTACTGGTTATTTCATGGTTTTGTATGGAATGCCGGCGAATATTTCACGAGAAATTTGGTATACAACGAGCCTTTCATATTATACTATTAAAAAAATAATTTACGGGAAGATTTATCACGAAAACAAAGTAACTTACCGGACGATAGACTGCGAGTTTTCTCGCCGGAAAACAAAAGATTCGAGTGGTGGACGCGTCTGCAGACTAATTATGTATTCAAAATCTGGAATTCTTATTGGCTGATAAAGAAAGGGCGCGAAATTTCGTGCATTTTGATTGGCCTGATCTAGCCATGAAATACCGCTCTGTATTTCATTGAAACACCATGAAATACCGCCCAGTATTGCATAGTAAAGCTGAGCTCTGATTGGCTGAAATATAATATTTATAGGATAAAAGCGGCTCGGTAAATATCCACTACTATTCACCTCCACTTCGGTGAATAATTGTTAAATATTAACTACAAGTCATATAAAGGAAAGAAACAACAAAATCACACACAAAAAAACAGACTCCAAACGCTTCAAAAAACCTCCTTAAAAAAGCAATATTTCGGCAATCCCTTTATGTAGGACGACACAAATTTTTACCAAAAATACAATAGAATACAACACAATACAATTCAATACAACAATAGAACGCAACACAATACAATACAATAGAATACAATTTGGTAGCAATTCGTGTCGTCCTACATGAAGGGATGGCCAATATTTCAGTTCTAAGTGACAACCTGTGGCATGATGCTGGACAGTTCTCAAACCTCCCTGCCGTGTAACAGCGGATATGGACCCCCGCACTAAGCGAGGACCCGTTGTTTACCTGTGAGCGGGCTTTGGAAATGGGGTAGGGTTAGTTTTAGGATTTGGGTTAGGGTTTGAGTTATATATTACCACCACTCAGTACATGTTTGTTTCTGGTAAGTCAACATGTCGACTGACATCAAACTATTTAAAACTCAAACTTCCCAAGTAAACAATGAGTTAGTGGAAATCCGCTAGGGCACCTGTATGGCTGAGTTGCAAGGTTAAGTCAATGCAAAAGTTTTACTTTTGTCTCCCTCTCAGTCTAGCACTGATAGTTCTAAAACTCAGTGCTCAGTACCTGAGGCTAGACGTGGCGGGAAATTTATTTAGTGTTTCTTAACCGTGTGAGAAATGTCTGAATTGCATAACTTAGAGCCGTTTTCGCAAAAAGTAGCTAAAATATACTGAACCGTATAGAATATGCCAAAATAGGCTATCAAAGTTCGAGGCTGAACTTGCAAAACCTATTGTTTCTAGTGGTGACGTGGCACTGATATGAACTGAGGTTGACACTTGAAAGGAAGACAGTCTGTTGTTAATGTGGCCCCATTTATAAAGAGAAAATGTTGAGAGACAATAGCCTCCTCCGCAGGCATCTCTAATTTTTGAGGAAATCAGATTATGGGCTCCCTGTGGCAGGTGAAGAAAAGAGAGGGAGATTGGAGCCGAGAGAGAAGAGAGAGAGAAAGGAAGACAGTCTGTTGTTAATGTGGCCCCATTTATAAAGAGAAAATGTTGAGAGACAATAGCCTCCTCCGCAGGCATCTCTAATTTTTGAGGAAATCAGATTATGGGCTCCCTGTGGCAGGCGAAGAAGGACAAAGCAATTAACGGCTTTTACGACCTCGCGCATTACGGTGCCAGTGATATAGCTGAGCTGCTCTACGTTAGGCGCGTTTCAAACATCGAACTTTCCATGTGTCGAATTCAATGTTATCAGTGAGATTTTAGCATTGGATTCGGCCATGAAAAGTTTGCCGTCTGAAACGCGCCTTACGTTACGTTTAGCTGAGAAAACAGCCGCTACTCATCGAGCTCACTTTCCATGGAAAGTAAGCCCTCGACGAGAGGCGACTGTTTTCTCAGACTACCTCGAACTGAGCAGTCTCAGAACGAGTTTAGACTAGCAAAAACAAAGGTTTTAAAGTCATCTATAGATCCATTCGAAAAATGGCGCTCAATGTAAATAACTATTTAGGACTGACTAGCCTCGCATACACATGAAAACGTCGTTATGCGGCAACATCAGGACGAGGCTAGTCAGTCCAGGACGAGTCATATTTTAATATATATATTTAGGTCAAGAATGAAAAGTCCGAGGACTGCAGCAAAGCTGATAAACAGCGTAAAAGCGGAGCTTCCAATTATCTAAAGGTAACGACCCGAAAATAGCGGTAAATTATATAAAGTAAACAAAGGTAAAACAAAAATATAACTGGGCTCCTGAACTGGTATAATCAAGAAAAATCAGTGCAAAAGGTTTAGAAGATATAACGGGGGAAAATACCACTAGCGCACTAGCACGGTGATTGAGCGCTCGCAAGCTACTAGCCACGGTTTCGATCCGGGCTCCCCAATTTATTCGTTCCCAGAGCCCGCGATCTTTTGACCACCGCTGGCTTCAACAGTGCGGTCAGGTGCAGCACTGGCGGACGCCACACAGCGATCAAACGTATGCGCGTGCGTATTACGGTCAGTCTGGTGGGCGGCCGCGCGAATTTCCCGCTCAAAATTTACCTTAAAACATATTACAGTGAACTTCTACCCCAAAAAGTTAAGAAAAATACGTGAAAGTTAAACTTTTTATTTTCACAGTCGACGGGAAATTGAACAAACTTCAAACTGTGAGTTTACCATTTTTTTTCGTAATTTACCAAAAAAGTTCTCAAGGTTTGAAAACGGGTGTGTGAACAGTGACGGTCGCCAGCTCGCTTTGAATTTGCTTTGGAATATGTTGTTGTTGCAAGACTTTTGACGCATGCGCAGATGTTTGACCGCTGTGTGGGCGGGCGCGAGGTCAACCGGAAGTCAGTCAATTTTTGCTGTCATCACGCGGGATCTCCATTAAAAATTGGACGAGTGAACAGTAAATCTATCAAACAAAAATAATGGTTTTTTTTGGTAAGGGAGGTCGAATCAAAGTGGACTCTAATTACAGTTGGAAGGACAAACCATCAAAACAACTAACATGGCACTGATTACGTTTCATACATCTGCCATTGTGGCGACATAGTATTAAAGCCAACTTAGCTGCTATATAAAGCCAAGAAAGTGATGGTCCCACTTAAGAAAAACCTCTCGCGGAAATGTTGCAGAACACCGCAGTTATACCAAAAAATCATTAGATTCCTTAAATAAAGTGCAAGTAAAGCCATAAAACAACATTAACTATTTTCGCTCCAAATTCTATTTCGAATATGCTTCAGTTGTCTAAATTAGTTTTCTTTGAGAGACTGGATAAAAGTTACCCGAATTGCGGGATTGATTCATCTTCTGATGTCACAATGGAAACCTACGGGATTTTATTGTAGTAGTTTTCTCTTGGGAGCTAGCTATAGGGAGTTGATTCACCTTATGACGTCACAGGATCCATGAAAAGTAACCAAAATTAGGGATTAAATGCCAGAAATGTTACAAAATTTGCTAGATTAATACCTTTTTGTGCGCAACAAACAGAAAAGTACAATATATATTTGTATCACGATTCACTGATCACTTTGTTTACTTTTGAGACGCCAATATAACATGGTATTGCGTCTCAGAATACCAGCCTCTGATTGGCTCTTGCGCGAGCCCTTGCAGTTACATGGGTTCCAGGTCAAGGTCAAAAGTCGTTTGTTCAACAGCAAGATTTCTACAATTTCACCTTCAAAACACTGTAAATTACAAGATAAGCATCATTCAATCCTAAAGGTAAGGTTGGCATTGTAGTTTCCGTCAGAAATCTAACACTCTTATTCGCTAAAAGTACAATTTTCATAATTTTTGAAGAGATTTCAAAACACGTCGCGAAAGTTTTCGCCACTCAAGCCGTGAAACCGTTGCCATAGATATACTAGGCGCCTTTTGAGAATTGAAATTACGATCAGAATAAGTTTGGTGCTTCATTCTCTTCTTTCTTTTAACAATTCCCGACTTAACTGTTGAATCGCGATACAAAACTAATTGAGATTTTGAGACGCGATACCGAATTATATTGCCGGCGTTGGAAGAAAATATATTCTTCGTATTGGGCTTCGTCGCTGCGCGACTCCGCCCAATACGGAATATATTTTCTCCCAACTGGCCGGCAATATAATTCGGTATCGCGTCTCAAAATCTCAATCAGTTTATATTATTTTTTCGACAAATAAGGGTGCTCTGAATGATGTCACACAGGTAATGGTCTCTTGTAATGATGGCCAATGTGTACCCCAGAACAGATCTGATTAGATAGTCAGTCCATTGTTCTGTACGTAGTGTTTACAACATGGGCGGCAGTGTTATTACCCTGGGTACCAGAGGTTCTACTGTCTCCATTCGCGAAAGTTAGGCGCCGAGGAGCGCCTAACTTTCGCGAATGGAGAAAGTAGAACCTCTGGTACCCAGGGTACAGTGTTATACTCAAGTGTGTTAATACCTGCGCCAGATGCTAATGTCCAACCGGAAAACTGTTTAGCCGGCCCATTTCTCGTTCGTTAAACATCTCATGCAAACCAAACTTGACAGGTATGTTGGTATCATGGTCCTTAAAATATCTGAATATTTGGTTACCATGGAAACCGATGTTAAGGGTGCTCCTGAATTTTCGAACGTTTGAATGGGGACATTTTTTCCCCCTGCAATATCCACGACAACATTTGTTTCTGCCCGGAATGGTTGTCCACCTAACATGAACAATTTTGCCCCAAATTCTATTTTTTATATACTTCAGTTGTCTAAATTAGTTTCATCTAATGACGTCACAAGATCGTGACAAGTAATCAAAAATTAATATTTAACAGAATTTGTATGTGATTTTTTAGTTTTCCATGTACAACGTCAATATTGAATAAGAATCTACAAAAACTTATACATGCAGTGTTTTCTTGTGTTCCTTAACTATGTCTGTGCCATGTTACAGCGAAAAATTTGCTGAAATTCGCTGTAAGGCATGGCACAGACATAGTTTATAAGGAACACAAGAAGACACTGTATAGGTTTTTGTCGATTTTTATTCAAGATTTACGTTGTACATGGAAAACTAAATAATCCTATACTATATATATACAAATGCTATTAAATATTATATAGACCCCAAGCTTAGTCTACCTGTGGTTACAGTACTTATCTTACTCATCAATACAAAACACCCCAACCTTTAGAACTGAAGAGCAGCTAGTACAAAAACAACAGAGCTACAGTATAATGGGTCCAATCAGATTACGGGTCCGTCGAACTGTCTCACCACCACCCACTATAAAACCGAGGCAATTTTGGAAATCAGTTCCCGAGCTTGAATAGGTTATTTTTAAAGTCGCGTTACGTTCCGGTAGAACTCGGCAGTGGTTTTCCTATAGCCTCCTCCGCAGGCAACTCTCTTTCTCTCTTACTTGGGACTCGGGGACTTTGGTGGATCGGGATTCCTGTGGTGATTGGGATTCCTGTGGTGAAGTGAGAGGGACTGGAGAGAGGAGAGAAGACCTCCCCTTCTCCTCATCCACAGGAAGCCCAAACAAAGTTTGCGATTTTTTTCGAGGATTCCACAGTTAGTTGCCTGCGGAGAAGGCTTTCCAAGTTATTCCCGTTAACATCTTACCGATTTTAATAGAATAAAGTTTACAACATCCTCGGGAACCCGAGGGTATATATAAATATGTCGGTATGAAACTGATTAAAGCAACGACAGATACTCAGATAGTTGGCGAAGGGCGCTAGTCTATCACGGAAACCAAGAGCAAGAAGTCTAATTGTTTTATCCGGCCATCGTATCGGCTTTTCCTCGACTGTATCTTAGCAGGAGCGTCCCAAACTTGGTCTGTGAGTAGCGCTACTCCCATATATAGGCTATAACGTGCCGCTCGACAGGGTATGGTTTTGAATTGAACAATTCTTAGTCTGGAACAGGGTATATAAATCACTGTTTTGGTCTGGAACAGGGTATCAAAATCACTCTGTTTTGGTCTGGAATAGGGGATCAAAATCACTCTGATTTGGTCTGGAACAGGGAAGATGTTGTCCGGTACCAGCTGAAGGTTGGTTCATATGGACCAGGTAGTTTCCGATCATCGATATCCGGGATGCATGGGCCAAAGGATTAAGCAGCTTCTTGTGATCGTGAATGTCGGTTCTGGTCACCGCCTCACTGGTTAGCTCAGTTGGTAGAGCACGGTCTAGAGTGCGGGAAGTCGGGGTTCGAATCCCGGCCACGTCCGGCTTGGGCAGGGACGTTAATTTATAAGCCGTTCGCCTTGTCTCCTCCTACTTCTAATCAGGATTTGAAGGGGACGTGAAAGAACCTGTACTACTCGAAAAATAGCAGGGGATTGTCATCCGGTACAGCAGCCTGGCCATTGCACTAACCACACACTCAACATTGCCGTAAACTGCGTGACAGCTCAAGATTAGCGCCGTAAGCAGTCCGGAAAAAAATCACTGACGGGATATGTCAGCAATATGTAAAGTGCCATGAGACTGTGGTGAATGACATGATGGCGCTATATCAATATGGCCATTATTATAGATCTCATACAACATAGCCACATAGTCTCTTGTTTCTAGTCTAGCCGACAGGGTAAAAGTTTTGCAATTTTGCATGGAACAGGGTTACCTTTTGTGCCATTTTATCTGCCAGGGTCGCAAAAATACAATTTTTTGGTCTGGAACAGATAATACCCTCCCCCACCTGGTCTGATCTTAATTAGTCCAAACTTTAGTCCATATTTCGCAACCGCCCTTTCAAAAGCAGCTTTGCCATGGGATTTTGCGGCTTTTTTTGCCAAACCGACTGTGGATAATTTATAATCACTCCAGGTAAAATAAACGCTACTCAAAGGCTGGTTCACATTAGAGAGAAAAGCATAAGCACAAGCAACATACGCAGACGCAGTAATGCAATGATCATTAGCAGTACTTGTTCTTATCTCACACCAGTACCGCTAATCTACTGAAATACGGCACTGCGCTGTCTATGTATAGACCCATTCGAACAATGGCGTTCAATTTAATTAACTATTGTTTAGAACTGACTAGCCTCGCTTACACGTTCAAAAGCTTTTGTGTGGACTGACTACCCTCGTGTTCACGTTACCAGCTCTACCAGGACAATAGCTTTTTAAATAGGACGCCATTTTTTTCGAATGGGTCTATGAAGGTTCATATTGTTTTACCTTCTCCTGGGAATAGAGAATACCAAGAGACCATCATGATGGTCTCTTGAGAATACATAACCGAAACTTTTGCGCCAGTGTACATCTAAATTACTGAATTGATAGTTTGCTTAGCTCACCACGTGCATTTAAAGTGCCTATGAACAAGACATTTTTATTTTAAATACAATTCTAAATCAAGTGACTAGTAGAATGGAAAATATATTTTGCTTTGAATGCTGTGCCGCTGAGTTAAGGAGGTTTTAATATCCAAAATGCTAATTACAATATAACAAAGCAAGTAAAGAAGCATTAATATTATACGTATCTACGTATACTGTCATAACAGTCATAAAACAACCAGTCATTTTAAAAGCACGCGCCGCCGACGACTTGTACTTTCAACATTTCTCTTATCAGTTCTCAAATGCCCGTCATGTTTTATGACAGTATACGTATGCTAAGGCTTGTTTATATGTTAAGCAGTGTTTTTCATCCACTCGAATCTTTGCCATCCTTCATCAAAAAGAAGAAGACACATATAACGCGTCAGCGCCACTAGAGATGACGTCATTTACGCATATTAATACATGCTAATTTTTTTGCCTTCGTATCCAATGACGTCACGCCAACCCGTAGCTAGCTTGCATTGTGTTCGAGGATTTCGTGCGAGATGACCAAAGATGTCCGCCATGTTTGTGCTCTTGTTTTCTCGTCGAAGAAAGTCATGATTTTTAGCAATGCCGAAAGACAAGCATGAAAATAACGAATATCGGAGGAATTACTCTATTATGAGCCCAGAAGATGTGGCGGCGGGGAAGAAATCGCGCTGGAGTGAACTCGAAATTACGGCTCCAATCCGTAATTTGAGCCCGAAATTATGGCAGCTGGAGTTTTTGACGGCTTTATTCTTGAACGACAACAATCTAACGAGGATTCCTCCTGAAATATCCAGACTTTCGAACCTGAGGCATCTAGATGTTTCCTCAAACAAGCTGCGAAGTTTGCCCGCAGAAATGGGAGATATGGTCACATTACGTGAGCTGCTTCTATGCAATAATGGCTTGCGGATTTTGCCCAATGAACTTGGTAAACTTTTCCAATTGCAAACTCTTGGATTAACTGGAAATCCCCTTCCACAGGAAATGTTAAGTTTGAACGCCGAGAGCAATGGTACAGCAAAATTACTAGCCTACATGTTGGATAATTTAGCTGGTAAGTTGAATGTAAACACGCTCCAACTTGTGGTGTCAACTACTAAATTTATATTCTGTCACTGTACAGACTAAAAGCCCACCAAATTCTCTACAAAGTGGGAAAGTTTAAGTTGCTTGCTGTCCGAATAATATTCAGTTAATTGTTTTGACTAATTTACGGTGGTTTATGAGGCCTTGTGGGCAGTAGTTTTGACGAAATCTTCCTCGCTTTGGTCGATGCGAAGTTCTTTGTGTGAGGCACGCGGTTGTACTATTACAAAAGACAACTGTTCTCCTTCAGCAATTCGCATCAGTCCTTCGTTTTTCACCCCTAAACCTCTTGAACTAAATAAAATTACGGAAATCGAGCCTGCCAAAGCTCCAGGTTTTCACGAGCTGCTGAAACCTGCAGTTTTGGAGGGACAAAGGTTAACTTTCGGGTTCGTACGTCTAAATGAAACTAATTTTTTATTCACGGACGAAACACCATGCAGGTCCACTGGTTACATTTCTTGGACGATTGCTTTCGTTACCTTAGCAGTGTGTGTTCCAGTTTGTCTTTTTGCACAAAGAGAAAAAAGAAAGCCAATTCACCCTGTGAGAGCAAGCTAGAATGCACTCTGTTGCTTCGATTTTTTGCGTGAACGTTAGTTATTTTTACCAAACCGGAAACAGACAAGGGCTCCTATGCATTTCTTGATATAGACTCAAGATTTTCAGTGCTGGACAAAACACAGTTCGTTTGGTTGCTATTGTCTAGTAGTGAGGTTTATTAGCAATCCTAATACACGTATCCATACAAAAACACATTGTACTGTGGACTGTACTACAGTAACAGTAACCTTGTCACTTGCAACTCTTCAGTCTTGTTTTTACAAGTATTGTATTTGAGATACATTTGTAATATGTGCAAGGTGACGTTTAACTTTTCTCCTGTGGTGACGTGTTATGTGATAAGTTTTTGACATCCGTAGGGATTCTTCAATTGTTTAAGAACCACACATTTGTTTTTGTTAAAATTCAAAAGCAGCTACATAAGTACTGAGCTATTTACATTAATTCCCTAAGGAAATTTAATTATCCCAGATTTGTTATGAACCAGACAAACAGAAAGGCTATAGATTGGTCAAAATGATGGAATGAACTTTAAAGTACAATAATTTAGCTTTGGTTTTAACTTTTAGCAGCAGTGTTACATGGACTGTATTAGGATACTATAAAGTTTAATTTGAAATGTTATACTTCGCTCAAACTAGTCCACGTTTACAAGGCCTCAAAGTCTTTACAATATTTTGATGTCCAGATTCCATTAATCAAATTAACATTCAGCCAGTTAGAAGACCAGAAAACCACTTACATATTTTGGTACTAATGGTGTGTTCCTTTGGGAGGAATCCAAATCCAAATTTCGGATCCAAGATCACTCAGATCATGGGTCCAAAAGAATGGCAATTTGCGAGGAAGGATTAATTAGTTACCACAGTAACACAATAGATATTCGATGTGCAAAACAATACAATTTTTATTCTCTTGGGACTAAAGATGGTCGCTGCGTGAGAGAAAAGTTGTACATGCTCATGTATTGCTGTTGATTTGATCCATTTTTCAACTTTCATCTTCACCTAATGGAAAGAAAATATATCAGTTAGGGAAATGAATAAATTGAGATAATCGAGGGGACAAGAGAGTAAAAATTTGTCTGCTCTAACAAAGTATTTATTCATCAAAGCATACGCCACTTGTCAAATATTTTCAGTGAAAGGTAAAGCACAAAATCAAAGTTGCCTACCGGCTGCTGACCCAGTAATCATCATTGTAATCATTTTTGAAGAAAATGGAAAAAATAAAGAAATCTTACCTGCTCTTTGTACTGCCACAGTGCGACAAACTGGTACGGACTGCTGGACACAATAATATTTTTTGGATCTGTTCCCAAAGGAACATGAAGGATTACAAATCCATGATCCAGATTTGGATTCAATGGATTCATGATCCGATGAATCCTTTCTCGTTTTGGATTCACCAGATCACAAATCCGTTTTTGGATTTGGCCAAAGGAGCACAAAATCCGTTTTCAGATTCATAATCTGGATTTGGATTCTCCCAAAGGAACACACCCTAAGAATAGACTGGTGTTTTTTGCAGATTATGTTAGATTGCCTGACAGAAAAACAACATTAATTTTGAAACTGTCCAACTGAGCTGAAGCTCAAATTACACAGTTCTCAGCATTCTACACCTCTGTGAACTTTCATTTTCAAGTGTTATTTGTTTTATTTATTATTGCCTTAGCTTAACATGGTTGTATTATTTTAAGTCATTTTCGAATATTTACAGAATAATAGACCCTTCCACGTTTTTCTTCTTCAGCATTTTGATATATACATGTATATTTACTTATAACAGTAAACCACAGATACTGCACCAATTTCCCCCCACCACACAAACATCTATAAAATTTCCGTACTTTGCAGGCCTGTATATTTGTTTCTATACAAGATATAACTCAAATCTGGAATTTTGACTAAAATTATTGTGAGTTGCTCTTTCAGTAGCCTGATTTTCGGACGGTACAAGGTCATCCATTTACTTCCTTCCCCTCCCTGTCTGACGGACTTCATAGACTGTCATGTTCCTGACATCATAATTTCAACCAATAAGAGGGAACTTTACATTTTGGCAAAGTCTGGAATTTAAGGAATGTGCTGGCATATTTTTCTAAATGACATTGGAGAAGAACTTGAGCAGTGTGTCGACCGAAGTTGTAAATTTTCGAAGCTGTATCCAGAGCAGAAGAAAGCATTGGAATCGTTCATTCATCGAAACGATGTGTTTGTGAGTCTACGTACAGGCTTTGGTAAATCACTAATCTTTCTCCGCTTATAAATCTCATGCATTTAATAGATCTGAATCATTCTCCTAATTTTTTGGCTTTTAGAAGACCAAATCTTTCATGGAATATTATGATTTTTCTGCAGGAGTGAACACACATACTGAGTATATATTATGGAAAAAGTTGCATGGCACTTCGGTGAATATTTATGTTTTCAGAATTATGAGACTTATGAACACACTTCCGTAAGTTTATGTACGGCAATGGCATCTAAACTTTGCACAAAAAGTCTGGTTAAAACAATCTCTGATACCCAAAATACTACACTAGGACAACTTTAGGGTCTTGTGTGACTAATCGGCATACATATCAAGCTTCAAAACTTAAAAAAAATAAAAGCTCTAAGATCACAGTAATGAACTTTACGGCATGGAATCGAGGCTGATATTTCTTGTATGCATTCTCATACACTGTCCTGCAAATACTGCATGCAAATTTCCGTTTAAAAAGTTCCTGCTCTCCAAAGAACCACAGCAGCTCAAACAGGATACCATTCTGAGAAATCTACAGAAATTCGAAGCTGTAGAATGTTTTTTCCAGTGCATGAAAGCTGATTGATCCAACTAGTAAAAGCAGCTACTGCATGACCGTTCTACACAAAATGCTTCAATAATATTCTTACGTGTGCTGGTATTGGCTTATTGTAAAAACAGGTTGATAACGTCAGGAACATGAAAGTCTGTGAAGTCCATCAGATGGGGAGGGGGAGGAAGTGAGTGGACGACCTTGTACCATCTGAAAATCAGGCTACTCTTTCAGCAGTATAATATATTTGCAGTTTTGCTGTTATAAGTTGATATCAAAATGTTGAAAAAAGTAGTGCAGTGATCAGTTATTTTATATACTGTCTCAGGAATTGATGTTGTCTTACATGTAGGTTATCTTTCTTCAGTTCCTGTCAAAATTATGTGCTGGTGATATTCCATAACATTTTCTCTCAAAGTTTGGAGTCTACTTTCTCTGTTAATTTCCATTTCTCAGGAAATTATATGCGAACCATTGTCTCACCAGTTTTGAGGAATGTGTTATCTTCACCCTGAAATGATAGTTGTGCTATGTATGCTCGCTGTAAGTCAGTTTTCCATAATATTCTTCATCTTCGTCATCCTGTTTTGACTTTATGAGAAAACGATCACACCTAACTGAGTTGAATTAGGATCTTGTGTGGTGTTTCTGTTGAGTTCTCCATGTTTACAAGCATCTAGAGCTGTGTCTTTCCCATGTTTGATGCAAATTTACATTGGTTTCTCTCAGACAACACTGATCTTTTGAACTGTCAAGCAAGCAAAATGTGTCCAATATAAGACACAGACACACATGTAAATGGTGCCATGGTTCGGTGATTAATAATGTTATAACAACACCTTTGGACTTTTCAATCAGAGCACTGATTGGTTCTTCAATAATTTGCTAACCAATCACAACACTCAGCTTTCAATAAACATTGCTCGGAAATTCTTGAAGAGATTCCAATGTTTAACGTGTGTACCACCATCAACACCAAAAGTCAATCCTACATGTATATGCGACCACAAGGAATCCAAGTGGGAAGCCCAAATGCACTTAGTCAGAAGTTAATGAAGTTCAGTGCCTCGCACCAAACTTCTGGCACTTCGTGGTGGTTATGAGGCAGTGCAAATAATACCAGTAATATGTTTTTTAAATGTATACAGCTATTTGAAGAAATGTTTGCATGCTTCATCATTCCTCTCAAAATTAATGTTTGTTATGAATACCTAAATCAAATGCTGTATTATTTTGTTTCTTGTAAATAATTTATACACTAGATGTCAGTTATGGGCTGATTTTCATATCCATATAACTCATTTGAATTAAACAACATTACTGTTAATTACAAAATTAATAGTGTGTGTCCATTGAGGAACTTATGGCTGATAGTTGCCCATGGAAACTATAATGCCTGATAGTTTGCATCTGTGGATGACAACTGTCACATGATCACTTTTGGCCAATGAGCATGCCCCCCCCCCCCCCCCCCCCAAATTGTTGTGGTGAATCATAAGAGCTGATAGTTCCTTGACAGACACACTATCTGTATATTAGTCTAGAAACCAACTAGTGTTCAGACTTTCACCAATCCTGCATTCTGATTGGCTAAGCTACTCACAATCCTGTGATAGATAGTGAGTAGCAAAAAGGCCAGTTTTCAAAACAAAACAATGACTGCCAAGTCGTTAAAATGTCAACAAATCTTCTTGTTTCAGTTTAATATTGAACTACTAGTTGGTTTCTATTAAAACAGTAATTAGACTACTCGCTCTCAGTAGTTTACTTGGAGCTACACTCCAAACTGCATTCTCAGGCCTATATTTGTTTTAAGAACATCAAATTTCCGCGGGCAACTATCAGCCGATAGTTCTTCGACGGACACACTCTATTTGTATATTAATTAGTGCCTGCTGAGAGTGGAAGACAATTTTGTGATGAACAATAATGACAAATAGAGTGTGTCTGTCTTGGAACTATCGGCTGATAGTTGGAAATTTGATGTTCTTAACCCTTGTCCTGCCAAGGTTTTATCTTTGTAGTTCAAAAGGTGGCAATGCGGGAGATGAGTGACGTATTTTTCATATCTTACTCCAGCCAGTGAAATATGGATTCTACGAATGGTTTAGATTCTGGTAAAACACTCTCGTCCAGATAATAACATCACAGGCAACTACAGTATTATACAACTATTGGCTCAGTGATAGTTGCCCACAGAAGTTTAATGTTCTTAAAACAAATATAAGCCAGAGAACACAGTTCGAGGGCTTATATGCTAGTTTTAAGACCATCAAATTTCCAAGGGAAACTATCAGCCGATAGTTCTGAGACAAACGCAGTCTATTTGTCGTTATTGTTCATCACAAAATTGTATTCCGCTCTTAGCGGGCACTATTGTACAAATAGACTGTGTCCGTCGAGGAACTATCGGCTGATAGTTGCCCGTGGAAATTTGATGTTCTTAAAACAAATATAAGCCCGAGAACGCAGTTTGAGGGCTTATATGCTAGTTTTAAGAACATCAAATTTTCAAGGGAAACTATCAGCCGATAGTTCCAAGACAAACACAGTCTATTTGTCGTTATTGTTCATCACAAAATTGTCTTCAGCTCTCAGCGGGCACTAAAATTTTGTGGTGAACTATAACCCCTGATAGTTTGCCTCCGCGGACGACAACTATCACGTCACGTGATTGATTTTAGCCAATGAGCGTGCGCCAAAATTTTGTGGTGAACTATAACGCCTGATAGTTTGCATCCGCGGATGACAACTATCATGTCACATGATTGCTTTTAGCCAATGAGTGTGTGCCAAAATTTTGTGGTGAACTATAATGCCTGATAGTTTTGTCACGTCACATGATTGCTTTTAGCCAATGAGCACATGCAAAGATTTTGTGGTGAACTACATTGTATAACAGCCGATAGTCCCTTGACAGACACTCCATTGTCATATAGTTCACCACAAAAGTTTGGCACACGGTCATTGGCCAAAAGTGATCATGTGACCTATCATGTGATAGTTGTTATGTGATGTGATCAGGCATTAGGGTTCACCACCACATTTTTGTGTGCTCTCATTGATCCGCTACTTGGAACTATCAGGCGATAGTCAGCCATCAAATTTCCATGGGTAGCTATTGGCCAATGAGTGTGTGGCAAAATTTTGTGGGAAACTATAATGCCTGATAGTTTGCATCCACGGATGACAACTATCGCGTCACATGATCACTTTTGGCCAATGAGTGTGCAGCAAAATTTTGTGGTGAACTATAATGGTTGATAGTTACTACAACTTTCAATAGTGGTTTCCATTTTTGTACTAAGTAGAGAAGTGAGTTTGCTATGTATTCCAAGGTTATTTCTTGTCTTATGTTTTATCTTATACAGTATGTGCAACACCACCAGAAAGACAATGGGTTCACATTGTACCAGACAGACCCAGACATAGATCCAGTGGTAAGAGGTCACATCTTAAGCCCTGGTCAAATGGATGCAACATTGTTTCATACAACATGTTGCATCCGTTTAACCACCCTGTTGCACGATGTTGCATGATGTTGGATGAAGTTTTTTTTGCTCAAACTTTTGTGCAACATCCGATCCATGCAAAATTTCTATTGTCTGGAATGTTGCATCATGTTACATTCATTTGACCACCTTCGTGCAACATTGTTGTATCGGATCATGTGCATTATTTCAATTTAAAACACCATTTGCATGGTGCCCAGACCTCTTATTGACAAACTGGGCAAAGAGTCCAATATATTGCAACAAGTTGTGTTTGTTTGACCACCCCAACATGCAAAACGACCCAACAATGTTACATGAAATGTTGTATTCATTTGACTTAAGGAGCACTTACCATTCACACACATAAACCAGTATTTTCAGTTGAGAATACCAATAGAATGGTTCATATTCCACTGGAAAGTTTTTGGTAAGGAAGGAATGCTTTTGGGGGTATTCCTCTTTTCAATTCCAACCAAAATGATTGAAAATTTGTGTACCAGTTGCAGTAATCTAGTCATTCCATGTCCCATCTGCAGCCAGGTTTCCAGCAGATTTTAATGACTTACATGTAAAACAAAATGTCAGCTTATATACCAGAGTTACTGTTCCTTTTTGCATTTTCTATCCCAAATTTTCTATTACTCTGCCACAGATTTAGGCCCCATGCAATCAAAATTCTGATATACTCTGAATAATTTTTTTTTATGATAACTGGCTAGGGCTCATATTATTATGCACTTTAAGTAAAACTGGCACCCCAAGAATGTAGTAAATTGTATATAAGATTAATGGGTCTGACAACAAAACATGAACAATAAGCATAGAACACAATACAATGGCCCCTCTATAACTATGTTTGGCCTGGTTATTTCTAAAATTATTTACATCCCTGGCTTAATAATCATAATTGAATGTCATCATCTCTCTTAGGGAACTTCAGTGTCATGTGTTTCAATGTCCTTTGTGATAAATACTGCACATCACAACAGTATGGTTACTGTCCATCCTGGGCATTAAACTGGGACTACAGAAAAACTGCAATCATGAAAGAGATTCTACATTATGCAGCAGATATTGTCAGCTTACAGGTAGACTTATTTTTTACAGTTACCTTCAACTATAAAGGAGTTTATTTCATATTACCGTATTTTATTACGTACAAGCCGCACCTCACATATAAGCCGCACCCCTAACTTCAGCCTGATAAACAGAAGCTTGTTTTTCCTGAAAGGTTTAATAAAAAAACCTTGTGTATAAGCCGCACCACAAAATTCAGTAAGAGTAGTCTTGTGTTTGAGTTCATAAATGCCCGTAATTGAAGCAAAACTTCTTCATAAGAGATCGTCATATCACAACAACGAATTGGTTACAACTTTCCTTGTCCTTTCTTGTGTATACATGTATTTTAACCTGCTGTCTTTAAATCACTTCAGAATTCTTCTGCTGTTGTTCCCCCATTAACCAACAACATATTTAAGGAACTTCTTTCCTTTAAGCGCACAAGAAAGTAAGATTTTCTGGCAAAACTATATGAGCACGTGTCTGAGTCCGTGGTCCGTGGTCTGCCATCTTGGATTTTCAAGGAGGCCTGGGGCCAATTATGGCCTTTAACAATACTAGGAACCATTCAAGGAGTTAGCAGAGAAGATGACAGGCAACTATACAGCTAGTTTTCTTTGGAAAGCGAAGGAGAGGAGTTTGAGTAGAAATCTTGCTGACACTCGTGTTCTGTGAATTGAATGTGCCATTTCTATTGTTGATATGGCTTTGTTTGTGGTCATTGCAAATAAAGTTTTCTGAAAACACTCACATATAAGCCACACCCCAACTTTGTGGCAATTTTTTGTTACTTTCAAAATCTGAAAGTCAAAAAGGTGCGGCTTATACGTGATAATATACGGTAACATGTAACACAGTCATGGCGAGAACATTGTTTACTTGCCAATCTCAATATTATGCACTATTAAATAACTGTTACTCCTAAGGGTAAAGATTACCGAGTCTTAACCAATCAGCATGTAGCATTTCTAAAGCCGTCCCGTATGGAGTAACATTTACCCAGATGAGTAATCTTTACTGTCCCAAGTAATTTTTTATACTACCACATGTTTCTTAAATAGTGTATATTTCTCTGCAACACGAACAATCATTGTTGCCATTTCAATAGGTTTTACTATTTTAAGCAAAATCGAGCAGTTTTAATTGGAAAACATCCCAAAAACGTTCCTTTCTTCCAAGAGCATGGCACGCTTTTTATGCTACAATGATTATGTTTGCTTGCAAAGCTTTTTACGCTACAATGATTATGTTTGCTTGCAAAGATTGACCACTTATCAATGTCTGGAAATCCACTTCACACACTTTGATGATAACCATAAAGCGATAAGCCACAATTTATATTGTGCATGGACTGCATGAAGTTACACTGAAAACAAAATCATACAGCTACTATCCGGCAGTGGCCAAACAGTCAATATCAACAGGGAGAAAAACACCCACAAAAGGGCAAAGATTACCCCCGTCTCAACCAATCAAGTAAAATTTACCCCTCCAACAGTCAACTACAGATCCTGCTAAGGGTAACAATTACTCTTTCCAGTAAATATTACTTCTCCTTTCGAGAAGTTCTCGGAGTGTGAATTTTCACGTGCAATCAGTCAGGCGTGAACGTGACAGTCTGACTTTTGATGAGTCTGTCAAATCGCTGAAACTTTCTGGGAATGTGAACACAGTTTTGAAGCCAATTCGTAATGAAAAGACGTGCAAAAAACTCTATACTCTTACTAGAAAACCTCTACTGGGAATGTGGTATTCCTGTTGAATGCAAATTGCGCTTTAATACATTGAAAGTTTTCCAAAACATCGAAGTTCGAAATTAGCATATTACAATTGTCTCATGCCATCAACAATCGCTAAACGAACGTGAAAGTCAAAGACGCGGATCAAACGTATCTGCAAAATCTGGGAAACCTGGCAAACCAAATACATGTAATCAATTAATAAATACTGCCACAAACAAAATCAAATGGTAAAAGACATCTGAATGTCTGTGAAAGTAAGTTAATAATTTTTTTTTTACAGAAACGCTGTTGAAATAACTTGCCATGTGCAAATTTTATTTAAGCTTATTAAAAAAGCGTTCATTTCTATTCGGATCTCGAAGTTCTTTCATTGCATTGGTCTTGAAACTTTTGGCGTTGTTTAACTTCTAGCCGTTGAGCCGAAAAGTGGGGCATCGACTTCTTAAACGTTTTGTGCGTTTTTGCGGTTGAGCGAAAAAAAGCGGGTTATCATGCAACTTCGTGCAGGTTCTTTCGATGTTCAAGATAGTGATCAAACCAGGTAAACTAAATAATTATGAATCAGGGTTTTGTACAATCAAATCAGCAATTGCTGTGCCGATATATCATTTGAAAAAAGGCAAAAGGCAATATCGTTTTTTAGAAACAGCAATATCGTTTTTCAAACTCAAATCTCAACTATTCAAATGCAAATTCTAGCAATATTATGAACGTAAAACGTAATTCAAACTCACAAAAAAGTATTTCACACTTTGAAAAGCAAGCAGACTGTCACGGGTGAACCGATAACGTCGAACATCTCTATTTGAACATTCCTTGCATCCGTGGTTTCGTTTATGCGCTATAATCTATATACTTATTTGTACAATGCACGTAGAATCCATCCAAATATTTCTGCCAAGAACTTTTTCTAGTCACCGTGTTGTACGTATTACAACTTAAGGCAATATTAGACACAAAATTGTAAATGAGTAATTACTTGTGGTAATTATTACTGCTCCACATATCTTGCTGTCAAAAATCCCAGCAGACAGATCACACCATAGAGCTTTGAATATTAGTAAGAACAATTGCTAAGTCTCAGGTCTGCATCCCTCCACATTTTGGGCTTGGCTTGTGACTACATGTACCTATATTCCCTGAGCGCGAAATGGGAACCATTTTGTTACCGGTAATATTATTCCCGCGCGTGGCGTGGCTTGATTTTGTAAACAGGTCTGCTTTATCGTATTTCACCGTCAAAGCTAATTAGCAGTTACCAAAAGACTAAAAAACTAAAATGATTGCGGTCCACATTGAGTTTATACAGTCTTTATCAAAGTATGTTTAACTGAAGCACAAAAATATTTTAAAAACGTTTTATAAAAATATTAAACCGAGAAAATGTTGAGGTTCTCAACGAGTTGCATTAATCAGCGCATTCACGAATCCGAATGAAGTACCTTTTTTTTGTCTAGACTTTCAAAGATTCTCAAAATCTCCATTGTATATTCTACCTTCTTCCGTTTAGTTCAGTACCAGTCTTTAATTCAGGACAAAACTAAAGAAAAGAAATGCTAGCAAAGCCAACTTCGCATGATAAATATAAGCTTGTGAAACATCTACTTGTCAGTCCGCTTAATTGTCATGTCAGTCGCCGATCCAAATTACACGGTTCATTGCACACAGGGGTTTCAGAAATTTTTCGTCTAGAAAATATATAGATAGTTTTTTTCACTCGAAAATATCAACACGTTCTTTTGCGCTGCCGAATTAACACTGTCATGCTTTTATGGGGAATTTTAGTAAGTTTGGGCCATACTACGGCAATGATTGTACAATATTCTGAAAGTCACCGACGATCACAAAACAATTGCCGGAAATGACACGCCAAAGTAGGTACATTGATCTGAAACCTTTATTTGGATTTCAGTGTACATGTATGTTCGCTAACTGTTCTCAACACTTTTTCGTTTGAATTGATGTTAACATACGTAATTATTGTAGAATACACGTAATACAAATATTCCTATCAAAAACCTTTTCCTAATAAAGGCGCAAGAAATAATTGTAAATGAGTAATGTTTACTACTTGTGGTAGTTATTACTGCTAAGTCGCTGTTTAGCGGCATAGGCATAACCACTCCAGGTCAAACCGAAAAAGACTACAATTGCAGTCTGTATTGAGTTTATATTTTAGCATTGATAGTATGATAAATAAGCAGATAAATATTAAACGTTGGGCTAAAAGAAACTGCCGAGGTGTTGCATCTACATTGTAGCACATTCTTGAATACCGATTCGATTGCCCTTTTGTTGTCTAGATTTCAAAGATCCTTGAACGTTTAGTTTTTTAGTTTTAATTTTAATTCAGGTCATAACTAAATAACAGAAGAAATTCAAAGGAAGCCAACTTCAAGCTAAAAAGCTAGTGAATAAATTTCAAGTTTTTAAGAATCATTTTGAACACTGCTTGTCAGTCCGCTTGTCATGTCACGTCATCAGTTGCCAATCCAAATTACACGGTCCATTGCAAACAACTTAAAAAAAAACATTTTCATTCTCCAAAATATTGACCTATTTTCCCCCCTCTAGAAAACATATTGATATGTGTTTTTACTCCAAAAATGTCAATGTTTTTCCACACTGCCAAGTTAACACTGTCACGTTTCTCTGGCGAATTTTCACAAAGATCGTAGCAATCGCATGTGACTTTCCGAATATTGTGGTTATAAAGTATTCCAGGCCGGATTTTTATTTTATGCATAAACTATTATACATGCACAAAGGCAGAGCAAAACATTTCGATAGAAAGAGAAGAAAGTGCTGTTTAGATTGCCCACACGTCACCGTAGCCTTAAACATTACCAGTGCAGAGCGGGTTAATACCACCGTTTTTTTGCCCAACGTGAATAATACGATAAGCATACTTGTTGACAAATTAAAGCCTCGCAATGGGAATAACTCTCAGGGTAGTCATAAACCAATCTCAAAATGTGGAGCAATACAGACCTGAAACTTCCCAATAATTTATTGTTTTACTAATTGAAAGTTCTATGGTTTGATCTGGCTGCTCTAATTTTTTTACAGCATGAGACATACATGTATGCAGTGTGGCGCCAAACAACGACTTGTACATGTAGCAGTAATAATTACCGCAAATTGTAAACATTACTTCATTTACAATTTTGCGCCTTCATTGCCGTAACTCTATCTCTCGAAAAAATCCACTCCTTGGTCAAGTCCCGTAATAATGAGCATTTGTGATTTTTCAACATGTTATCATACGAAATCCGCCGATCTTTACATTTTCTTTGCGTCAGAACAATTGCAGTGTATATCATTAGAATCGGATGAATATGTGTTGTATGTGATTGACTTTTCGTGCGCTCCGCTCAACAAAGAGACTTGCAAACCGAATGTCCAATCATTTGAGCTGAAAATAATTTCTTTTCAAGATATATAGCCAAAACAATCACCGATATGAAGATATTCTTGGACTGGCGACCGAGCAGTTGATCGGTGGTCAATATCCTGCCAATTTTCAGAGGAAGGTCGATTTAATTTAATTTATTCACGAAATACTGATTTAATCGTTTGAAAAGTGATGCATTCAAGGCGATCTAAAAATACATTTGTAACAAAAGTGGTTAGGAGTATTGCCTAATTTACATTTATTTATTAAGTATTTTTTTTGTTAGCGAACAAGTCATTAATTTTCCAGGATAACGGTTTCTCAAATGTTACACAAGAGGAGAATACGTAAACAGATGGCGATTTCAGGGGTGATGCAGTTAAGCTGTATGATTTTATTTTTCAATGTAACTTCATGCAGTCCATGCACAATATAAATTGTGGCTTGTCTCTTTATGGTTATCATCAAAGTCTGTGTGTGAAGTGGATTTCTGGACATTGATAGAAGTGTCACTCTCTGCAAACAAACTTAATCATTGTAGCGTAAAAAGCGTACCATGCTCTTGGAAGAAAGAAACGTTTTTGGGATGTTTTCCAATTAAAACTGCTCGATTTTACTTAAAAGAGTAAATTAAACCTATTGAAATGACAACAATGTTTGTTCATGTCGCAGAGAAATATATGCTATTTAAGAAACATGTGGTGGTAAAAATTACTTGGTACAGTAAAGGTTACTCATCTGGGTAAATGTTACTCCGTAAGGGATGGCTTTAGAAATGCTACACGCTGATTGGTTAAGACTTGGTAATCTTTACCCTTAGGATTTTTTTTTTACAACAACTGCCCAGTTTCTCATTTTCTGATTGCCATTGGAAATTAGCCTGAATTTCAGCCATCTCCTCTGGTTTGTTCCTCCCAAGAGAGACGTCTGAATCCAATAGCTGATAATGCCGTCCAGTGACGTCAAGGCGGATTAACAATTTAATTTATGCAAATAAAACTGTCACGGCGGTAGTAAGAGTTCATGGGTCACAAAAACAAAGCTATCGCTCGCCTTGAGAAATTATTTGAGATTATGCCGGCCAGAATATAAGCCTTACCTATATATATGTATATCTCCATCCCATTTGCTTCTCAAGTGCCTCTTATGTTGTGAAAACCTTTTCGAAGCAGCAAATATTTGGAGGCAAAGTACAGTTGATCTTTGCCTTTCCGTTGATCTTTGTACATGTCTCGCGATCTGCCGTTCGAATCGACACAGCTACTGTACGTGATATTACCTATGTAAATGATGCAACAGAAAAGTAGAAAAACATGACAGGATAATGAAGAATTTTTGAAGAAATACGAAGACTCTTTTACGAGAAAGAACAGTTCCTTGAAGAGAGTAGTGACATTCTTTACCACTGCGAGTGTGAACAAATAATCGATTATCAACAACCCCACAGACACGACGCGATAAAATGTACATGTTTACAGGACAGTTGGCCGGTTATTGTGCAGGACACTTTCAATCCATTTCCAGATGTTTTCCTTATGAATTCAAGGTCTTTGCCAAAGACAATCACTCCACTGAAACTCCACGATCAACAACCGCGAGTCCAAAGTGAATCCTGCCATCTTCTCGGATGAGTTAATAGATAACTATACTCACACTAACTGATTATATGTACGTGTTATTTTCCTACTAGAGAAATACTATTTTATTTAAAAAAAAACTGTGTATAAACTTGATCGCATTCTCTTCTTTTTTTAAATTAAATTTAGCTTAAAAGGGTCATCCTCTCGATTAGCTCTGCTATTTAGGGCGGCCCTTACTCAATTGTGTACTTATATTTGTAAACTAACTTGTTCAAAACTGTAAGTAAATGTTATTATCATTAATATTTGTATTAGTATAATCTTGCTATTTTTGTACACATGAGTTAAATAATAAAATGATGATGATGATGATAATTATGCGAAATTATAGAATATGAACCAATCAAAGATCACTACCAGGTTTTCTGGTAGTGACGTCACTGGACGGCATTATCAGCTATTGGATTCAGACGTCTCTCTCGGGAGGACCGAACCAGAGGAGACGGCTGAAATTCAGGCTTATTGGAAATAAGATGACATACCATAGTAGATTACGTGATCACTTGCGCAATATTGATTGTGTGATAGCACACACTAGAATCACTTTTCCCCCACAATTTCCCCTGCTCGTTTCACAATTTTTAGGTTATTGTTGTAAAAAACAAATTTAGAATAGTTGGTATGTCCTATTTACCACATTTTTCATCATCTCATTGTCAAAATTGGTGTAGATTCACCATTCAAATTTTGACCATGTGATGCACAATGTGATAAATAAGAAGACATACTGTACCATGGTAAACTATCATAAATAGGGTATTTGTTGTTGCCACACCAAAACTATGGAATTCTCTGCCAAAGGAACTGCACCTCCTTGACTCTGTTGAGACTTTTAAGCATCAATTAAATTCCTATTTTTTTAGATTAGTTTATAATTAGACTTAATAGATATTTTATCCCTTTGAATTGTCAATATTGTTTTCTTTTAGATTTTAATAGTAATTTATAGATTTTATTAGTAGCTTGAAATTTATTAGTAGGTTTAATATGTTTTACAGTAGTAGTTCTGGAAAAACTATTAGATTGTATTAATTTCATTACTCATGTCATGTGCATTAATTTGATCATTGGGTATGTAATCTGTGCAATGTAAATTTTTAAAATAATTTATTATTATAAGTTTGTTTATTAAAGTGCAAGAATCATGTTAAAAAATAAAAATTCATATTGCACTGTTGGCAGTGTTTGTTTATCACAAAAAGGTATTAATTTTGCAAATTTTGTAATATTTCTGGCATTTAAACACTGCATTAATGAGTGCAAGGTCGTTGCATGCTGTACTTCTTTGTGAATGCAAAAGGGGGATATTTTCAGTTTCTGATGATTTTGCAATGATCATATATTTTTCAGGAGGTTGAAACAGAACAGTTTTACGACTTCTTCCTACCACAATTAAGACAAAGCGGATACCATGGGATATTTAGTCCAAAGTCAAGGGCAAGAACGATGTCAGAGGATGACAGAAAACATGTGGATGGGTGTGCAATATTTTTCAAAACAACAAAGTATGTCACCATGTACATTTACTGTAGTTCATTTATGACAATGTACATGCACTCCACATTATTTTACCAGTTTCAAAAATGTTGTCCAATCAAAAGCAATGTTCAAGCAACAAGCCAAGTAAATTCACAAACCCAGGGTTAAACTTTACAGACTACAGATACAAATTTATGTTATCCTAGGGATAAAGTTACCCAGGCTTTCTTCAAACAACTGGGTCCAGGCAATTCTGGGGACAACAACAAAAACTTAATTTCTTTTAAATATACAATATTTGTAAATGCCTACCTGCAGGTAGCAAAAGCTATTTGAGGCAAGGAAGACTTATAGAAGGAAGACTTATAGAAAATATAAATGACAGTTTGATAATAATGTGTTTTAAGCAAATGTAATACACTACGGACACAAACACAGAAAAGTAAGGAAATATAAAAAATGTTATACAGAATACATACAGAACTGTCTGTATGTATTGGGCACTGGCAAAAAGAATTAGGATCACTAGAAGAATTGAGCTAGACGATTTGTCGGTTCAGGGCGTACATCCTGCTTAGAGTGATTATTGGAACAGATAATATTAATTCTATGGATAAAGTAACCCTTTCTTTAAACCACTGGCCCAGGTAATTTTGGGGATATCTTGCTTAGTGTGATTCTTGGAACAGATAATATTTGTGGACAAAGATCAGTATATTATAATTTGTATAATTTACCCACATACCTTATTATAGGAAATTAACGTTCATGTTAATTAAGGTCTTTGAAATTAATGCAAATAGGAGGGAAAATTCCTTCCCGATAAAAGAAATTAACGCGAAAGAGGAGGTAACATTTCCAAATGAAGGAAATTAATGCGATTGACATACAGTTTTTGGCCAAAATACAAGAAGCATGCAGATGTCGAGAACTGCTCTTCTGGAAGGGAGAATTAGAATGAACTAGAAATATTGTAGCCAATATACTTTTAGGCTTTTACATTGTAAAAGATTGAAATACAGTGTGCAAAAAATGGAAAGCCATTGTTTCCTAGGTGTCAAAATAATGTGTCTGGACAGGATCCAGAATTTGGGGTTATAATAATGGAAATTAAGGTCGCAGAAATTAACGTCGCAGAAATTAACGCTCCACTTAATTAATATTGCAAAAATTAACGCTCACAAAAATTAATGCAACTTAAATTAACACAAATTTTAAAGATTCATTAATTTCATGGAGCGTTAATTTCCTATAATAAGGTAGCAAATAGAGCTTGAAGTAGCTCATTTTATAGAAAATGTACATGCCCCAACTTTCTGAGATCAAATTGCAAGTTAGGTCAAGTTTTTTTGTGGAGGAGGACAACTGGAGAACCTGGAGTAAAACCCTCAAAGCAAGGGAGAGATACAGTTGTACCAACAAACTCAATTCACGTAAGACACAGAGTCTGGAAATCAAACCTGGGCCACAGAGGTGAATGCTTAAACGACTTGACCACCCTTGCTGTGCATGTTAATTAAAACAGCACAACTAGGTTATAATGTTGTTCAGTTTATTTATTTTCACTTATATTCATCCCTCAATGATTTGTTATTTCCAGATTTTCTCTGGTAAAAGAGTACCTTACAGAATTCAACCAATTGGCTATGGCCAATGCACAAGGCTCAGATGACATGTTGAACAGAGTAATGACCAAGGACAACATTGGCATTGCTGCATTGCTTGAGCTTAAGGATGCATCATATGTTGGGTATTCTGGAGGGCAACAGATCCTGGTTTCTAATGCACACATCCACTGGGATCCTGAGTTCAAAGATGTGAAGCTCATTCAGACGGTGATGTTGATGCATGAATTAACGACTATTCTGAAAGAGTCTAGTCCTGGATATAACCCACATGGAGGTCAGTATAGAAATATATTAAGAGATGTTTCTATCAATAGCCTTGCTTGTGGGCTTACCCACTCACTCACACATGCACACTTACTCAGTCTCAGTCACTCATGAACTTGCAATACCACAGGCTTACCATCCTCAAAATTGGTTATGGGCTTCCTGTGGCTTCGTCAGTTGTCAAACGGATTTCCCCTCAGATTTTGCCTTGTTTACCTCAAATTTGCAGGATGAATATAGCGTTAATTCTAAAGTTGAAATCATTAAACTTGTATCAAATAAACTTTACTTATTATATTTACCAGTTCTGTGTGTCTTCTTGTCGTCCGATGCATTTTAAAGATGCTACAGGTTCCTTCATGTTGATGAATATTGACAAGGCATGCAACTAGACACCGCCAAACCGCTAACCACCACTCGATTGCCTGACAAAATTCCCCTTAAATCTAATCGCTTGCTCGTCTACTTTGGGAATATGAAAGAACGATTATCCATGGACATCCTGGCCAAGTTTGAAGTCAATTGATGCAAGAGAAGAGCATAAAAAACACAGTAGAATTTTTCACTAAATCTTGTTTACGTTTCCCGGCGTTTTGAACTAGCTACAGACAAGATTTTAGTGGCAAAAAGTAGTCGAACAGCCAAAGAGATGCCTTTGAAGAGAGAAGCGTAAATTCTCCTTTTCATGTTCATAATTTTCAGTCAAGAGATAATTATCATGATGGACCACTTTTAATACAGCACGCAAGATACTATGTTTTTCAGATCCGTTGAACCTACTTGAAGAAAGCAAAACCAAAACTACATTGATACGAAAGGGTGATATGAACATAACTCATAAGTACATTTAAAGTATAAACAGGAGCAATGGGCTCCGAGTATAAACTAATGTATTACCTGATCAGTTTGTCATGGCTGTTCATCTTCTGCTTCTTCTGAACAACCGTCAGAGAGCTTGAGAATATTGTAGGATCGTAGGGTTGAGAATTTGGCTGACTACTGGAAAGCAAATATTCGACTGATTCTGTTTCATATACATCTGCTGTCACGATTAACTAAAAAAAATTTTTTGCTGCTAAAATCTTGTCCGTAGCTAGTTCAAAACGTCGGGAAACGTGAACAAGATTTAGTGGAAAATTCTACTGTGTTGACCATGGTTAGTTCGCATTTGGCTGCAAAAATGTTAGCGAGTGAGGAGTGGAGGAGAACGGAATTCTACTCGGCGGCGACCGTGAAATTTTGAAAGGGACAGCGATGTCTGCAGGACCCCTTCCAAAAGCTAAATTTCTGACTTCGAGAGTGTTTTTTTATGCTCTTCTCTTGCATCAATTGACCTCAAACTTGGCCAGGATGTCCATGGATAATCGTTCTTTCATATTCCCAAAGTAGACGAGCAAGCGATTAGATTTAAGGGTAATTTTGGTGGGTAATCAAGTGGTGGTTAGCAGTTTGGCGGCGTCTAGTTGCATGCCTTGTCGATATTCGTCTACATGAAGGACGTACTCGACCGTAACCTGTAGCATTGTCGGGATTAAGTTTTCCATTTGCTCCGACAATTCTCACAGATTTGTTTCCCTATAAAACCGAATAACAAACTCCAAACATTGATTTTAGTCCGCCATGTTTTTTCCTCTCCTCGTGCTCTCCTCTTACATGTGACTAGTTTCCAGGCCTACCCCCGACTCGAGGGTTAGGAACGCCTGCCTATTTTTAACTTAAACAACAATGTTTGAAACTGAAGGGGGAAGTTCTACCGAAATATTCTCCACACACTCCCGCTATTTGATCCAGAAAGGATAAAATATATTGCGGTTAGAAATCGGTTGTTTCATCATCTGCAATACGCTGGATCCTCTTTGCAGCGGCTGTCGCAGCTCTCCTTCTTGGCCGGAACTCCCTTGCATCTGGGTTAAGCTGCAATATGTCTTCTTGTTCCAGCACAAGGTCACAGGACAGCTCCATCGGATACAGTTGTTGAATTGCTCTTTCCAAGAAGGACTGTCCAGCTCTCAATCTCACCACTCTGACAACTCCATCTCTTCCCTTGATGAGTTTAACGATGATCCCAATGTTCCACCTCACTCTGTTGCGTTCATTGCCCTTGATCAGAACAACATCTCCAGCTTGAATGGTCATCTCCTTTGTTTTGTGGTTAAGGTTGTGCCTTTCTCATAATCCCTTTAGGTACTCCCCCGTCCATCTTGACGAAAGCACATCCTTGCACCTACGCACATATCTTGCACGTTTCCTCAAATCTGCATCATCGATTGAACCAGCATCCTCCTGGTAGGTAGGTTAGGTTGACCAAACATCATGACATTAGGTGTCAGCGTGGGTAACTGGACATCATCCTCTACATACCCGAGTGGACGGTTATTTACAGCCACCTTGACATCCAGCAGCACCTCTTCAAGTTCACTCCATCCGAGTAAAGCACGGCCCATAGACTTGTGTAGAGCTTGCTTCACAATCCCCACCATCCTTTAAAACTGGCCTCCCTACCAAGGGGCTCTGCTCAGGTTAAATTGCCAGCTAATGTTGTTATGGGCCAGGTAGTTCTGAACTCGCTCATCTTTCATCACTTTCTTCACCCACTTAGCTGTACCTATGAACGGTCCTCCATTGTCGGTGTAGATCTTCTCTGGTCTGCCTCTTCTTGCTATGAATCGCTTGAAGCTTCTGAGGAACCCTGCTGTAGTTTGGTCAGGCAGCAATTCAAGATGGATGGCCCTTGTGAGACTACATGCAAACAGTAAGATGTACGCCTTGCCCTCCTTCTTTGGGTTGAGCTTGTAGGCAATCGGCCCAGCATAATTAGCTCCAAGCACTTGGAATGGTACTGATCCCTTGATTCGACCAGTTGGCAGGTTTCCGGGTGGTGGGTTTGAGAATGCTGTGACTTGAAATTTCTTACAGCCGAAGCATCCTCGGATGACCTTCTTTGTCAGCTGTCTTATTCGAGGTATCCAATATTTGCGTCTGATGAATGCCATTGTGAGGCCAACTCCCCCATGTAGTGTCAGTAAAATAATGAGCATCCATAACCATCTTCTCGCTGAAAGGTGAGTTTGGTGGCAGATAAATTGGATAACTTCCTTGGATTCTGCCACGGCATTCATACAACTCCTGTTCATTCTTCTGTAGGTTCAGTCTCAGTTGGTCTTCTTTGAACTGATCTGTCTGGCTGTACCTGGTCTGTACCCTTCTAATCCAAACCTGGATTTGGTCATTTGTCTCAGCAGTTGTCAAGGGTCCTGAGAGATGTTCCGATTTTTCAGACCTGCAGTTGTGAAGGTACCTAGCAACCCATGCAGAAATGCGTATGGTCTTCCAAAACCCATGCTTCTTAAAGTGCCTATAACCCCAAAAAATATTTTTTTTGAATTGAAACTTTAAACCATTATTTAGAACTTAAGGCAAAAATAGGAGGCTAAACCTCAATAGTATTTTTTTTACGGCGTTTCAAAGTTGAGAACCAGAACATGTGGCTGTCAGTTTTCAATTCCCTTTGGGAGCCTGGAGACCAGTGGCCTGTGACGTGTATGTAGTCAGGCGTTCGTTCAATCCCATACAAACGTCTCTTATTTCTGCGACTCTTGCAAGCTCACCACATGATAAATATCCAATGAAATATCACCAAACTTGGTAAATTTACTAATTTCGTTGTGCTCTTCCTTGTGATGGAGTTTATTTTCTATTGATTAGACTATAATAGGACGTTTTTCCTTTTTGAATTCTTTTTCTTATTCAGAATACCTTTGAGAATACCAAGACAATAGTCTAAATTAAAGGAACAAAAGAAACCGTGCAAAGGATTCTGGTAGTTGTAGTAAAATGCGCCCGATTGACGTCATAATTCCAGGCCCTCACCAAGACTCGCGCTGACTTCCAACTGGAAACAGGAAGCCCAAAACGGATGTTTTCGCTAACTTTGACGCCAGTAAAATCGTCGAAGTTTAGTTTTTTCACTTTTATTTTTTCGAATTCTTTGTCAGGGCGCTATACAGAATAGACGTCAAAAATATTTTTTTGGGGGTTATTGGCACTTTAAGAACCTCATCCCAGTTGTCATTAGTCTCCAGCGTAGTTGCTAGAACTTCCCTCACAAGCTTGGACTCCACCTCTGTTGCTACGCTGGGCTGTGTATGACAATCATCAGGCCAATGATCAGGAGTCAACAGCCAATCTGGTCCCTTCCACCACATCTCAGGCATCTTGTTCACATCTCTTCCTCTACTACCAATGTCGGCTGGATTTTGATCGGTGCTCACATGCCTCCACTGGATGTAACTCTTAGCCGTTATCTGTCGCACTCGATTTGCGACAAATTGCTTGTAGCTACCTCCTCCCCTAATCCAGTGTAGTGCTACAATACTATCCAACCATCCGTAGACTTGGCTAACCGGATACCCGTGTAGTGCATCCTTAATATTCTCCACAAGGTTGGCCGCCATGTGTGCAGATATAAGTTCCAGCCGTGGAATGGTTAGGCCTTTCTTTGCAAGTCACGATTTAGCTGCGACTAGTCCAGCGTTGATGTCAGACTCTTGGTAGCCTGCTTGCAGGCGGTGGAGGCGGTGGAGAGTTTTTTTCGCGCAGCAAACGGATCATCGCCGCCATATTGGCCGAGCGTGATTGAGACCTGGGATCGAATGACAAATGGAGGGGGGAGGGGGGTGGGGGAGAAGCAGATCTGAAAGACCGCCTGCACGAAAGCCCCTGGTTTCTGAGTACAAAAGTTAGATCCCGTCCACCAGCGGACGGGGTATATGATTGGCTGAAACGGTGGCAATCAAGCTTATCGCGGCAAGTGTTGAAAAACTGAAAGGAATATGTGTAGCCTTGCGAAGCGGCGTAACTAGAATAAGTGTTGTGTACTGAGCTTGCAGTTGATAAAATATGGCGAGTAATACAAAAGGCTTTGTCTTTTTTGAAGACTAAGGTTAAGTACCCTGGTTGCAGAGGTTTTCTAGACAGCCACGGAGAAAGAGCCGCGAAGGCGGCGATCGGCGAACTGCGAGAGGTTTGTTGTCGAGTTCTCTTTTCGCAAGTTCGTAAACCGTAAATATCAGGCTCTGTATATAGCTTCCTCCTGCTCCGTTTTCAAAGTTCGCCTTCGCCTTAACCCTCCTTCGCCTTAACCCTAGTTCCAGAGGTTTTCTAGAGAGAACACAGCTGCTCGCTTCTTTCTCCGAGGCTGGGTAAAGGTACTTTGAAAACAGAGCAGGAGGAAGCTATACAGAGCCTTTATTTTGTCTTAGAATTTAACAATTAACCTGACCTGTGAATTGTGACCTGTACTTTAAACTTGCCGTTCTGGCTGTGCTTTCGACAGGCTTTGGAAAGAGTATGATATTTACGGTAAAGAGAACTCGACAACGAACCGTGATTTAATTCGCCACTGAAAACTATTGTTGTCGACCAAATTGCAGAGATGCAATCCGGCTATTGACTTCACGGCCGTTGAACTAGGAAATAATCAGAAATCCGCCTCAATACATTTATGCAACGGCCATTCATTTCTTTCGGCAAACATTCACTAAGATGGACTTCGAGTTGTCAGAGAAAGACGATCACAACATTTGCCATGAGTTCTTCAATATCGAGTTCCAGACAAAACATTGTCTGCATCGGATTTTTCTTTGAAGTTTAGAGATTTTTTCGATCCTGTATTTATCTTTATGCGAGCTTAATTCTTTTAAGAAAGGAAGCAGCCGCTTGTATGGCACCTCTTCTGGGAGTGTCTTCTGGTTCGCCAGACTGCAGTGCTGGACGGCTTTTTGAAGCAGCTTGTATTAAGTGTATGTATTTCGGAGGATTTGCAACATGAAACTCTTTGAGAGACTGATGGGGCGAACGCAACAAGCTAAAACCGAACTGTCTACATATATATCTAAAGTGGTACTGTCGCAGTCCTTTCCATGGAGAACTTTGAACAAAAATAGCTGGTTTTATTGAAATTTCCGTATCTGAGAACCAATTTTACCAACATTTTGCATTGCATTTGACAGCGAGCGAACTGGGTTTGTTTTGAATATTGCACGCATTTCAATCAAACCAAATCAAAAATTGGCAGGCTGTCACACGTCGACTCCTATTGGTCAATTAAGAATGAGTTACAAGTTAACGGAAATCATGTGCGTGGTGGGCGGATACTCAGAAACCAGGGGCTTTCGTGCAGGCGGTCTTTCAGATCTGCTTCTTCTCCCCCAACCCCCTCCCCCTCCATTTGTCATTCGATCCCAGCTCTCAATCACGCTCGGCCAATATGGCGGCGATGATCCGTTTGCTGCGCGAAAAAAACACCCTCCACCGCCTGCAAGCAGGCTAGACTCTTGGTGAACTACAGAATACACTGCAGCTGCTGTCCCTACTCCACTTGTATCTACAAATGCATGTAGATCGATTGATTCAATACTCTCTCAAAAGGTGGCCAGACTGCGTGGCACCTCGACACTGTCCGGTAGGTTTCTCTCGAACGTCTTCCATTGCCTCAGCATGTTTGGTGGTAACTCTCCATCCCATGGTAGGTGTTGGTCACAGGTATCTCAGTACACAAATTTCCCCAACAATGCTATGGGTGAAACTAGTCCTAGGGGATCAAATATTGAAGCAAGAAATCGAAGTATTTCTCTCTTTGATCCACCTGCAGCCTTCATTGGAAAGGTTACTCCCATGGTATCATCAGCTTTGTTCCATGCGAGTCTCAACATCTTTGTTTCATCTGCCTTCACTCCTAGCTGCTCCTTTGCATAACTCTGTTCCTCATCATTAGAATTACTGCTTGCTTCCAGCTCTGGTGCATTTGAATGCCACTTGTGTAGCTCAAACTTTGCCTCTCCAAACATTGTTACTACCGTCTCTTTCAGCTTAAGTGTTCCATCCAAGGTTTCTCCCCCAGTGAGGACATCATCCACATACAAACCCCTCCTGATCTCCTCTACCTCTCTGGGGTACTTGTTCTTGCAGTTCTCCAAATGTTGTTCTATTGTTCCCCCCAACAGAAAGGGCGATTGGACTAGACTAAACGGGACATGAGTGAATCTAAGGACTTCAACATCAGAGGGATCTTTATTCCTGATCCAGTGGAACCGCAAAGCATCTCGGTCTTCACGTATGCGCACCTGCAAGAATGCCTGCTTGATATCTCCACACAATGCCACCGGCTTAAACCGCATTCTCACATTCAAGAACTCTCCACAACATGTTCTGTAAGGCCGGTCCTGTTTCTAAGCAGTCATTTAATGAGAGGCTCTCTTCATTTTGTCTCGCTGATGCATCAAACACTATTCGCATTTTCGTGCTTTCGGCAGACTCTCGTATCATCGGCTTATGAGGTATGTAGAACTCTCTACCCTTAGCTACTTCACTCGCTCTTTCTACTATACCCTTTGCCGGTTGATCCTGGATAACATCATATCTGTCGACCAGCGTAGGTTCCCTTTGCAGCCTCTTCACCAGGCCCGCCAGTCTTCCTAAACTTCCACTTTTATTGCTCTGTAAAGGACCACAGTTGTTCTTCCAAAGTAAATCAGTCTCGTACCAGCCTTCAGAGCTTTGTGTCAGCTGTTCCTTGAAATCCTCGTAGACAGATTGTTGGTCTCCAGCTGGTCTGTCCTCAAGCCCCAACACATCTAGTCTGCACAGCTGCTCCAGATCTGCAGTAGAAGTTCTCATCAAGTAAACATTGTTCCGGTTCACCTCTGCTCCTGGTGAAAGGATTGTCCAGCCAAAAGTTGTCAACTCTGCCACCGGCTCTCCTGGCTGTCCTACTCTTGGCCTTGTTCGCGTCTTGATGCTTGAGTACTCACTTGTACCGAGTACAAGGTGAATGGGAAGCTCGGTCTTACTATCCATATCATCCATAACGACTCCCTCTAGGTGCTGGTGTTGATCAATGATTTCAGCATACCTAGGATTTGGGAGCGACAGTAGGACTGATCTATCTACCTTGCTTACTGAAATATCCAGGTGAAAGTCTTCCTTCAGACTGGAAACTTTCACACCAAATATTTCTATCTTCTGGTTAGTCGAATGCATCATCATATCGATCCGTTTAAACTCCCTTCGAATAGGTTGCTTATCAAGCCTACTTATTAACTCTGCTGAGGCATAAGAACTTCCAGCCCCAGAATCAAGCAATGCCCTGCACTTTATACCATCCACCTTTACCACCACAACAGGGTATATTACTGCACCTTTAACAGTGGCTATCATCATTGGGTTTGGCTGTCGGTTTGAATCTCTATCACAAATCGAGGTATGATGTTTGCCATTACACTTTTGACAGTTGCTCCTACTATGGCAGTCTGAGGCTCTATGCTTTGCCCCAGTACAATTAAAACACAGCTTCTTGGTGCTCAACTGCTTCTTTCTTTCTTCCACACTTGTCACCTTCTCACAGTCAGTGGAGTTATGATCGCCTGCATTGCAATAAACACAAACCCTGGCCGGTTTCCCATCTGGTTGGTTAGTTTGGAACACCCTTTCCCTCCTGGTTGGTCGGTATTGCCCTCGCTCGCCACATGCATTATCCGATGCTCGGTCATCTGTTAGCACTGGATTTCTCTCACACCACTTCCGCAAGGCCACAATCATCTGAGGAAATCCCCATTCCTGCCACTCGTCATCAGTCCTAACCAGATCTGCTCTAATCCCTGGCAGCTTATCAAGCGTCAGTCGGACATAACCATTTATCTCCCTGAGTTTGCCCATGGTTTCTAACGATTGTATGTTACTAACCAGTTTGTCATAGAACTCGTGTACCTTCTTTGGCTGAGTACCATGGATGGTCTGAAGAGACATGATAATTATTCTGGACGTGTGCATTTACAACTTCACTAGGCTTTCCATATTTAGATTTCAATAGATGTTTGGCCAGCTCATAACCTTCTGTGGTGAATGGAAGTCCATCAATTGTCATCTTGACTTTAGGAATTAGTAACTCCCTCAGGTAGGAAAATTTGGCCACTTGTCCTATATCCGTCTGGTCAATCCCTGCTTCAAACTGGCTCCAAAATCTTTGCCAATCTAAATTTGTCCCTTGAAACTTAGCTTGGCTTCTTGGTTTCTCTCCTTCCCTGATTTCTCATGGATTTCGCCTAACTTCCTATCGTATTGCTGCCTGACTTCTAACTTTGCCTGCTCATGGTGGATTTCTTGTTCATACTGCCTGTTTGTCTTTTCTGTTCTTCGATCGCTTCTTCTTCGCCCCTAATTTCTCGCTGTGCTCGTTCTCACTGGTGTTTTATAGCATCTTTCAATCCTTCCGTGGCTTCTTCATATACTTCTATGCTACTCTCGATTTCCCAGCCCCATTTCCTTACTTCATCTGGTTTGTTCCCGGCTTCTATTCTTAGTTCTTGCACTCTCGCTCTCAAGTCATGACTCTCGTCTATTTGGTTTTCGAAATTCTTCAGTTGGCATTCCATGGCTTTCAATGATTTATTTTCTAGAATTCTCGGTGTGTCATCCTGTGTGAACTTCAACAATTTAAGCTTACCATCGATTTTCTTTAATGCTTCTTCGACTGTCGCCATCTCGAATTCGCTCGGCTCTCCGTTGATTTTTTAAACTCACTTGTTCTGATTTTCCCTCACAAAATTCCTAGAACGTTGTCCTGGCAGGGTCACCACTTTGTCGGGGATTAAGTTTTCCATTTGCTCGGACAATTCTCACAGATTTGTTTCCCTATAAAACCGAATAACAAATTCCAAACATTGATTTTAGTCTGCCATGTTTTTTCCTCTCCTCGTGCTCTCCTCTTACATGTGACTAGTTTCCAGGCCTACCCCCGACTCGAGGGTTAGGAACGCCTGCCTATTTTTTACTTAAACAACAATGTTTGAAACTGAAGGGGGAAGTTCTACCGAAATATTCTCCACAGCATCTTTAAAATGCATCGGACGACAAGAAGACACAGAGAACTGGTAAATATAATAAGTAAAGTTTATTTTGATACAAGTTTAAAGATTCCAACTTTAGAATTAACGCTATATTCATCCTGCAAATTTGAGGTAAACAAGGCAAAATCCGGGGGGAAATCTGTTTGACAACTGACGAATCCGGCCACAGGAAGCCCAAAACAAATTTTGAGGATGGTAAGCCTGTGGCAATACACACTCAGTGTTCTCCCCAGAGCCGGGTTCTGTGGTGCCTTGCCATGGATGATTTTAACCCTTTCACCACTACAGGCCTCAAAAGCGGCCAATATGAAGCATGTACCTGGGAAAAATTATTGCATCAAACCTAGACATGCTGGAGATACGATGTGGTGATACTATTTCAAGGGATGAATAACTTCAAAGTCAGAGCTATAACAGGGATCGCTTGACTCTCCCACTTTGGAGAAAAACGCATTTGTTTTGGAGATCGCTGTTTGTTTCTTCGATTTTCGCGAATTTTGAGGAGCTGAAAATCGGCTCAAGAAAACCTTCCCATTTGCACTTGAAATCAAAAGCAAACACAAAATAACCACTCGGTCGTTACAGTACCTTGTTTAATCTTTCCAACCAGCAGGTTTGTTTGCATAAAATCCACCAAACGATTGTGAAGCGTGCTATTCTTAATGCTGCACTTCTCTCCACCGTGTTTTCCTGCCCCCAACTCCAATTGCATGCTGGGTAATCAACAAAAAAATCACAAGGGGACCCCCCCTCTGGGACTCCTGTAGGATTTTTTTTATATAAAGTCTTTTACCCCTACAACCAAGAGCGGTGATTTGGACTCAAGCCGTTGCTTTAAAGTGACAAAAACACATCCTAATAGGTTGAGCAGGGGGAAAAGACAACCAACTGCAGAATTTCAAGGGTTTCAGTGAAGAATTATTTCATGTGTCTCAAAGCACAAACACAACAGAAAAATCCTGTGAAACCCCTCACAAGGCCTACTAAAAGCAAACCAAGTACTTTTCAGCCGTCATCAGACTTAATGATGCCCTCTAGCTCTCTTACAGTGGCTTATTTGTCCAAAATTAGAGGACATTTCATTGGAAATCCTACAGAAGAAAGCATACTTACCGCCGACGAGTCCGTAGAATTCTGCTGAATGGCATCATGGGGAAAGTTTGAGCCCTTGGTTTAAAAAGTCAGCAGTATTTAACTACCCCGGGCAAGCCAAACTGGAACTGAGGGGGGAGGGTTGAGTTAGCACTCTGCATTTCACCAATTCAGCCCAAACACTTCCAGTGGTGAAAGGGTTAATATCCATACATTTTCACTAATACTAGATACACCTCTGGTAGGGACTGTCACTTAATTGGGTTTTTAAATAATTGTTGTTAAGCATTATTTTGTTAAGGAGAACACTGCTTGGGGGAAATTCATTTTATTCAGTTTTATCTCCCAAGTAAAATACATTGATTTTATAAATTTTATCATTCTACAGGCAAAAATGGTACAACACCATCTAAATCAGTTCCGGTGGTGATATGCGGCGATCTCAACTCCTTACCTGATTCAGGGGTGATAGAGTTCTTGGATAATGGCCGCATTCCCATAGACCACTCAGATTTCCAGGAAATGCAGTACGAAGGATTCCTGTCCAGATTGAGCAATGGTAACAACAAGAATGGAGAGCGATGTGCAGAGCTGACGCATAGCCTCAGGCTCAAGAAAGCATACGATGGGGATCACCAAATGCCGTACAGTAACCTAACGTATGAATTTAAGGGTGTAATTGATTATTTGTATTATACCTGTGATACGGTTTCTCCTCTTGGGGTATTAGCGTCGGTAAGTCCGGAGTATATTAAAGAGAATAAGATTATTGGTTGGCCACACCCGCATTTTCCGTCAGACCATCAAGCGCTGTTGGTAGAATTTGAAGTGTTTGGCACGTTGCCCAGATTTGGGTTCACTCAGAATTCAAATCACTTAACCAGGTAGTCTAACTGTCATAGTGTAAATTTGTAACTAGAGTGTGTAAAAAAGCAATGTCAGTCAATTCAGATTCCCAAGGATGTCTCTTTCACTGGCATCTGTGCCTTTGGCAAGGGTTTTTTCAATCACGACTTTTAATAACTTGATTAGTATGCATACCTGTGCGATTTAATGTGCTCTTGGTGCTACAAGCCCATAATGTTGTTATTATGAACTCTTGAATCTGTTTAGCTGCAAGCAATAATATTATTATTTAAGTGGCTGGAATTCTCATGCTGTCATTGTCACTCAAATTCAATATGTATAGTGTAAATTCAGCACTTAGCTCCACCTCCCCCCCCCCCCCCCCCCACCCCACCATTTTCAAACCCACATTTTTATGTTGATATCCAATAACCCTTTCTGTTAAACAGCATTGGGTATTTATCAACTTAGTAATAATGCAACATTCTGAACACTCCAATTCATTTTTTTACAACAAGACAACAAATTGCAGCAAACACCAACTCCTGAAATTATTTTTTTGCATTTATAACCTCTCATTCCATTGATTTCTACCAAGCGTTACTTACTGTACTTGATGTAGCTTATTCATGAATAAGTTCCTTTACTGTACCTGTTAAGGCCCATACAAACAAATGCACCATTTTTGGCCGACATCGTCCAACAATGTTGGATGAATGTTCAACACAAAGAAAATATCACCCAACATCATCCAACATGGTGGCCAAACGAGTCCAACATTATAATTATTATACCTTAACAATAATCCACCACTCAGTTGCCTACATTGGGTTCATGTGCCAGCCCAATATAGTGCTGCGTAGGACACTACGTATTGGACAACAACCTATTGGACAGTTCGCATGAGCTGTTAAAGATGTTATTGTGATAATTGATTGGAGGATTATTTGTTCAGTATAATAAATAGAGAATAATACATGGGCGCACAGAGGTATGGAATGTATCTTTGAGTGTTAAACTTGATATCTCATGAGTGAGCGCAGCAATACTTGGACCTGTTGTTTGAAGCAAGGGTAAGTGCGTGACATGGAAAAAAGGCAATATCCACACACATAAAATTATCGTATTTTTACGTGTGTTCAGATACAATACTTCTCAGTGCTGGAAATCCTTGTAAAACACGGTAGTTTATAGAATAAAACACGTACATGTATAGGATTCATCATTGCCCAATAATTTATGGAAAATATTTTAGTCTCAACTTTAATATTAGACTTGACCTTTGGTCTTGTGCAATATTGAAGTCTTGACTGAAATATTGTGCCATATTGGGCTCTGATGAATCCAATAGGTGTACAATGTTGGATGGTGATGTTGGACTTGTTTGGTTGGTGCTTTACAGCCACCTGGTTAGCAGTACATGTGTTTGGATTCAAATCAAATAGAATCTTCATTAGTAATTTAAGTTATTTGAGGAATTTGAGAATGTTAGAAATTTTACTATTTGTATTCATTTTAGCTTAGATTTTTTTTAGGAAATGTATACTTTTAATACCTTAGCTTTTCTTTACATTTTTTGTCAGTATTTTGCTGTTTTTCTCTCTTTATAGTGCATATTGGTTTCATTTGGTAGGTTTTAGTAGTTTCTGTTCATAGTATTAATTATATTATAAAATTATGTTAGTGTTTGATTTTTTAAAGTGAACAACACATAGATTAATATCAGAAATCATAAGGACCAGTCGATAAAAGTTGAAATCTTGTAGTAAAGTAATTGCAAGAATAATGTATAAAGTCGGTTACATTGACGACTATAATAATGACTATAATATTATGTTCAAGTAATTTCAACACCACCTATTTCATTTAATTGGACAACAGTTTTAATAATTTAGTAATTAATTTCTAAGTTTTGATTTTAATGTTTTATATCTCTGTGAGGTTTTATAATAACACGCAAGAAAAGGAGAAAGCTTGTTAAGAGCGTTTGTTATCATACATGCTTTTTAACTTGGATTTACATTATTTTGAAATAATATAGGATCAGTGTTATAAACAACAGCTAACTGCTGACACAATGTATTTAGAGATTTTTTAAATGAACTCTTATGCCTATGCTGAATTCCAATAAAAAAAACATGTTATTAACAAGCCATTTTGGCAATTGAAAGTCCTAAACAGAATACATTATCTGTTAGACACTTCAATGCCATTGATGACAACAAAAACTGCTAAAACAGTAATTCAAGAGAATGTTTTACATGTACGTCTACCAATGTGTATGCTCAATGCTGAAGTTTCATTACAGTGCAACCACTGTAACCAGGACCACTTAGACAACAAGAACTCCACTCATTGCAAGAATTATGTAAATAAACCCTAGCATATCTACACAATTTTCTTCATTCAAAAGACTTCCACTTCAAATCTAGACAGGCCCGTAGCCAGTATGAGACAAACAGAGGCAGTTGCCTTGGTAAAAATTTGGTGATTATTTTTGTAAAATCATAAGCAATTATTATTAACATTACTATTTTGAAATTATAGAAATCACTTGAGGGGTCCAATGGTATTCAGTACTTCACCAGTGAGCTTGCAAGAGTTACTAAGCAACGACCTTCCATGAGTTACAAGCCTTGTTTTGGCGTTCTTTCCCACCATTTACTGTCGACATTTTTTGGTTTGGTCACCATTTTTGTCATTTTCATTTTAGTGCCTCAGTAAAAATTTTGGTCTGGCTATGAGCCTGCTTGAACAAGTTGAAATGCTATTGTCTTGTACTCGACACTGATTTGGTTTCTCATTGTCAAAGTGGCATCGGTTACAGTAGTCGCACAGTAAGACACTTCCTTGTAATCCACCATACCGAAATTGATGACTTGTACTTTTACCCACAATCCTTTGCACGTGAAAATCTTTAAATCCGTTATAAAACCATGGTAGAGAGGTTTTAAATCTTAAAAACAAGCCAGTACAAGTGCTGTTGCCAATACACTGTTATTGAAGAGAATAGATGATTCCTATGTGTGCTATATGGACTGTGTTGGGTTCGCAAAGGATTGTGGCCAATTGTACAGTCGCCATCTTTCTCAGTATGGTGGATTCAATACTCTTATAATCCCAAATTCTATATCATAAATATCGATGCTATGTAAAGTGAATATATGAATATTTCTTGATTTGAGTGTTGCGTCTATGAGTTTTAGAGGTTTATTTTTCCAACATTCTAATGAATATGATGTCAAACCAGGAATGTACAATCATTTCTTCTTGCAAAGGAAACAATTTTCTGATTTAACCAAAATATTGGTATCACTGATACAAACTATAACATGTATATTTATAAAAGGTCATTTATCTCTTCTAACATGTTTTTTGTGTAATAAGTCAGTGATGCCTGGATTGACATCACATTCATGAATATTTTGGACATACAAACCTTAATAACCCATAGATGGAACACTCAAATCAAGAAATAGTCTACTGTTCAACTATTCATTTTATGTAGAATCGATATTTATGATATATAATTTGGCCAAAACACTCAAATATTTATACAAACTTTGTTGGTTCACACCAGCGTTTAGTAGCATACACATTGTATTTGTACACAGCATTAAATAGTCTCGTAGCACCAAGAACACCTCTTGATTGACTTTTACTTGGCTTTATAATAACGTATTTTAGTTGATATGTAGTTAGTTAAACTCTAATTAGAGAAATTACATAGTAACCCATGGAATAAGGTTTATGGGACATATTTCTTGTGTTTGGAATGTAGATGTTAATGAGGGTGTGTGTGTGTACACCAGGGGAAGGACGTTGGTTTTGGAGATGTGGGTTCATTTAGGATGAGCCAGTGTTGAAAGGAAACTGGCTGTCATCTGTCTGAGTGCACTTCACATTTTTCTTGTTGAGGAATTCTTGTTCCCTAGTTTTAAATTCAGATTCAATTCACTTTGTGTTACTTCTAAATAGAAAAATCGCCGACAGTTTACCCAAAACCAATATCCTGTTCACACCGAAGTTTAAACATGTTTCTCAAACTCAGTAATAATTCGTGAGGTGAATACAATAGAAATCATGACCATGACGAGTATTTAGAAATCGTTTCCAAATACAGCTCTCATTTCAAGACTTTTAGATTGCTATTTTTATCATTAAAGTGGAGTTTGAGAAGTCATGTAAAACGGTCGGAGCTTGTTTTAGAAGCGAGTTTCTAAATACAGTGAGAGGGGGTTGAAAACCTCTGGCCCCCCTAACTGTATTTAGAAATCGCTTCTAAAACAGCTCTTCGTGTTTTACATATTTCTTAAGTGCATCTAAGGTTTATTTTTTATAATAAATATCGATTCTACATCATGTGAGAATCGTTGAAGAGTAGAACATTTCTTGATTTGAGTGTTACGTCTACTAGTTATAGTCTGAGGTTTATGTTGCCAAAATGATAACGATGTGATGTCAACCCAGGAATTTACTGTTATATCTTTCTCTTTGTGAATGAAACTATTCTCTGATTTAGACAAAATATTTTGTAAAATCACTGATATAACCGACATAACAGAGATATTTATGAAAGGTCATTTGTCTCACCTAGCAGGTTTTTGTAAAATAAACAGTGCCAAATAGAAACCTCTATAACTAAGATGCAACACTCCATTCAAGAAATATTGTACTATTCGACTATTCGCTTGATGTAGAATCGATATTAATGATAAAATAATAAATGTTAGAGGCACTTTAAATGACTGTTTAATAAAACAAATTCAACATCATTTCTGTTCACACCACATGCTTGTGGCGCTATAAAACTAGTTTCAACCTTTCTTAACTAATTAAACAGGTTTAATTGGTGTGAATGGAAACCAGGAAGAAGTGTCTCCGTGGACTACAAGAAACTCTGAAGTGCACTCAAAGGTAGAACAAGTCAGTAGGGTTTGAGGTGTGTTGTACGACTGAGCATTTCGTACTACAGCTGTGTGAGTGAGGCAGTCTGCTTTTGGAGTCGGAAACATTGTGAATAGTATTTCAACGCCGAACTGACTTAGGTATGATATTCATGTCACGTGAATATACGTATTTACCATATATATATTTATTAGACAATGGCTTAATTGATATATTAATCAGAGATGTAAAGCTGATTAACGGGGCGATCAATATATCCCTGTTGGTAAGCTTCTCAGACTATATAACATCAAAGTCATCAAGTTTATATTCTTAGTAAACAGTCTAGTGGCTTTTGGGGGTGTTTCACTCGAGCAAAGTGGTGCGTGGTCGATCCAGTGCCAAACTTTCTCGGAAAAAAACACACATAATTCTTTATAGAGTGGGTGAACTATATAGCTATAATTCGAAGTTTATTTTTTGTGCGGATAGATGACAGGCTGCCCCAAGGATAAGCTCACAGAGAAAAGGTTCAGGGAGTGTTTACTCTGATATTGTGCAGAAGTGTCAAAGGATTTGAAGTTGGAATATGTGCTTTGCTCTGCAAAGTGGGACTCGATATTGGTTTAAGGTTAGGTTTAAGGTTAAACAAGAAGTTCCAATATAAAAGAGTAAGCCCTTCTCTTTTCGCGCATGGCGAACTCCGAAATTTGAAATTCAAATTCCAGAACAGTGAAGAACATAGGCGAGCAAATCAGCCTCTGCTGAAAAAATGCGAAATTTTGAGGGTTTAAAGTCAAACAGGCCATCAAAACGTGAACAGAGAGAAGACATTTGTTTATTAAAGGCTTTGGGCGGTATTTTACGACTGTCTACGAACTCTGCATCCTTACTGTGAAGTTTAAAGGGGCTGTGTCACTGTAATAGACTTTGCATTCGCGTTCAGCGATTTCCACCGATTTTGATATGAACTAACGAACCTCTCGGCCATGTGGGATGCTTAAAATCAATGCAAATATGCAAAAATGGCTATTATAAACAGTCTCCAGGGAAAATATTGAAAATCCTTTCAATCAAGCATTGAGGAAAAGTTAATACTGTTTGTATCCGCCAACCGAGCGATTACTCGATACATGCGCAGTACCATGACATAGACTCTGATGTTTGATTTGAATTTTACGCGATAAGCAATCAGTAGGGGACACTCAAAGATGTTTACTCCACAAAGGCTGAGTGACAGCTGAAGGTGTCAGTGGCCTGGCCACGGCCCTTTTATAACGGAACTTCCTGTTTATGAACATTCAATTTGTTTGCATCTCATGTTAGGTATACTTATATAGCATGTAAAAGTTCCCGTTTTCTACAATTGCGAGTTCTAATGTCTCTATCAATTCCAAATCTGCCCCCCCCCCCCCCCCCCCCCCCCTCCCTCTCCCCGGCATACATGGGGTTCTGTCCTACGGGTGGGGAATTGGTCAAAGACCGTCAAAATAGCGAATTTTGCATCGATGTTTATAAGAGATTTGCACTCGTTCCAAAGCCCCACGTTGGGTCATTTGCAATGCTCTGATTTTTAAATGTCAAATGCCCGGGGGGGTGATTGGCAGGTTTGGAATTGATAGAGATGTAATTTGAACTGTTACAATGTTGCTGCCTGTAAGTCCAGGAAGTGACCAATGAACCTTAATCTTTTTTACGCCAATGAAGTACGGCACATTGTGAAATATAATCTTCAAAGTACATACTTTCCAAGTGTAAATATGAATAATTCATGCCGACTTTCTTTCGTGGAGACTTAATATAATACAGTAACCCAAATGTCATTAGTGTAATCGCACGGTTTTCACCATTCTAACACTAATCTCAATTTATACTAAGATATTTAACGGTGTGTTTGACATGTGTGGGTTTCTTAAGCATGCATTCTAGTACCTCGAGCTGAGAGAAACTTGTTGGGTTTCAAGAATATGGTATCCGGCACTTCACTTAATCCTTTCAGCCCCGAAAGTAACATCTAAATTCTCCTTGTTAATACATTTCTTGTAGTGTTTGTTAAGAGAATTTGGTGTCACATCAAAACAATTTTCCCCAGGTGATCAACTGCAATATTCTCATGATCTAGCTGCCTGCTTCTCTTTGTTCGGATATCTTAAAGAGAAGTTAGATGTTGATCACTCTTGGGGCTTAAAGGTTAAGTTAATTTGCCAGATAGGGAAGAACAATACAAGAACTGAAGTTTCATGAATGACGCTATGGATAATTTATTGATTGTACAGCTGAACATCCACTTGGATTAACTCAAACTTAATGCTTTCATGGTTATAAAGTTATCAAAACTACCGTACTGTAGTATGCAAAATGCCATAATATACTTAATTTTAAATGTTTGCCCTTGTATCTGAGATAATCTTTAAGGCAAGTTTGAATGATCAAGAAATTATGGTATATATGAATCGGTCCTTTTTGTACGGACTAAATTCTTCGGGACATTTTTAAAAATAGATCTTTCTTCCTCGTTACCAAGTTGGATGCATTGCATTATGTGCTATATTTAGGCAACCCTTTGCATTAATTTCTGCGGTCTTTTTGTTGCTCGTAAAGTTAGTACCATAGCTGTTTGCATTGGGTAACTTGAAGCAGTGACCACGAGTGCGTGTGGAATCTCAAACTTCTTTATATCGCGAGAAGGCATTTGTGACTGATTTATGATGTTTGAATTATTGGTCTCTTGTCCATCATTACCATCGACACAAATATTTTATGTTCCATGCGATGTACTTGTGCTGTAGAACAACACTCTTGGTCGCTTCTCAGTTAAAAGATGCTCAAATTTGGAAAAGTAATTAAAATTCTTGAGATATATAGCTTTGCTGGCCCCAAAGAGCTTTTTTCCGTGAGTTTTGCTAGCTTATATCAGTTCGAATTCAGTCTTTAGAACGTTTATGAAATGGTTTGTCAATGAATGCCACACAAATCACTAATTTATGTACTGTAAAGAATGGCAACCATAGACTTATAAGCCTGCGAAGCACCATGGGAAAATAGCTCTAAGTTAACTTGATATTATAAATAGTAGCGTAATCTAATTTGGGAGCAGTTGCAAACTAACAAGGAGAATCTGAAGGTTGAGAACGTATCCGATTTAAAAGGTTGGCAACGGTTACTAGGAATTGGTGTGCACATGCATAATTTTATGTTACTGTTTTAATTAAGTGAATTCTGGTAGAGAAATACTGCACACTAAAACGAATCTGAAATACTTGGCTTTATCTGTAAATTATGCTCGAACGATCGGCATCTCTTAATCCTGGTTTTAACATTTTTTAAATGAATAATCTGAGTTGAATGAGAAAAGTGGAAAGCTCCGACTTTTCAAGGCGATACTGGCATTAATTTATTATCGTTTCCTTCAGCTTAGTTGGCCGTTTCACCTCACCTTTGAAATTTGTTCATCTTGTTCCCAGAGCGCGCGCGTTTTTCGACCAGCGGTGACCAACGCCCGTTTCTTGGTGCTGACCAAAAGGAACGCGGGCAGTCTGGGAACGAGATTGGAAGAGTGCTAAATTGACAACTGACAGAGAAAAAGTGTTCACACCGTCAGTATTTCAAAAAAATATTTTTTAAATCTTAATGGTTCATTGACTATTTGCAGCTACCAATTGCGAGGTGAAAATCAGTTTCGTTTGTCTAAAGTGTGCAGCTTTCACTAGTAGTCAATAGCCGTTAGTTTGTATTAAACTAATCTAGTGAGTGCCACGGTTCAGGGCTGGGTTTGTGTCAGGTATCAAAGTTCAGCTCGGATTTTTAACCGTTCGTACAGTGGACTCAAATAAAGTCCGTAATCATGCAGAATATAACTCGCTGTTTGTGTTTTTGTTTCTGTTATAAGCCGTCTGGTTCAGTGATCGAGTGCTGGTCTTGTGTGCGGGAGGTCGCGTGTTCCAAACGCCGGTCGGAGTCGCATCCTTGGGCTGGGACTTACACAGAGAATAGGACATGCCATTCGCAGACCGAAAGTAGATTATGGTCTTTGCATTTTCACTCAGCTACGCGAGATTTCGCCTTTATGATTTGCAAAAATATGTTTCAAACATACAGTATCATTCAAGTCAGTGACATGTAATTATATAATTCCCTATTCAATCCGTATCTCTCAGACAATATGAAGTAAAATAGCTGTATTCCTGTATATACTAAAACGCAACGTCGCCATTGCAGTGCACTCTGGGATGGAATCTCGGTTTCTATTGTCAAGTCCAAGATGGCCGCCCAACAACAAACGAGCTCCTTCAGCCGAGGAATCGCTCACTTAATTAATTCATGAAATGACTATAAACTAACTAAAACCCTACCCTAAACCTTAAAAAAAAAAAAACGGTCAGTAAACAAGATCTTACCCACTTAGAGCTAGGGTTCTCAAGAAAAACCTCTCAAGAAAATGGTGAGGTAAAAAAAAATGGACTGAGATTTTCTGGAACTCGAACCCCGCTCCTCTTACTCGTAAGGCTAACGTCGCAACCACTACATTAAACAACCATTGCCACTCAATTGCTGTCAATTTTTTAATAAAACCACTGCTAATCTATGTATTTTTAGCCAATAGAATGAGTAAGCGATTCCTCTCCTTAGAAACTCTACAACAGCAATGAAACCCTGAGATATCCATCCAGAGTGCACTGCGATGGCGGGGTTACGATATAGTCTATGGACTAGCTGCACGAGGCCGCGAGTGACGTTAAAATAACCGGTTGTGCTATTTTCGTGAAAGAGTTTAGGATTGTCCCCAGGCACAACAACCTGTATTCTAGAGCTGCTAACAAACACTCGTGATTGATGGAAGAGCTGGGGTGGCCGTGCAAGTGGGAAGCGCGCTTTGCTTCTCGCCACTGACCAGGGTTCTAGCCCTGGTAACCGATGCGAGTTGAATTCGTTGGTTCGTCCTTCTTGCACCTAGGGTTGTTCTCCGAGGTCTCCGGGACGCCTTCCTCCCTCCACAAAAACCAACATGCTAAATTTCAATTCGAGGTGTGGGGGCGGACTTCATTTCCTCGGAACCTGGAATAGTACTGGCTATCCAAACAATGCCTACCCTGGGTGCCAGAGGTTCTACTGCCCTCTCTACGCCAAAGTTTAGGATCGACGAGAAGGCTTCGTCGATCCTAAACTTCGGCTTAGAGCGGGCAGTAGAACATAACCTCTCAGGCACCCAGGGTAAACAATGCCTAACCCTGAAACAAGACTATAATCCTAACCCTAAAGCAATGGAATTCTTTGTCAGTGCAATCCAAATGGGGTCCAATAAAATGCAAGGTTTTGAGAGGTGAAGACCTCCTGGAGCTCATGGCGAACAATTTCGTACAGTCAGCGGTTGTCATTGCGGGCGCGTACGTGAAAATCTATTTTTAAAAAGAAAGCCGTTTGTTTATAGAATGAGGAGAGGTTACATGGACATCGACAGTCAAAATGGCGGACGAGCTGCTGTTTTCAACGTCCTGCGCGAAGGGAAATGTAACAGCTGAACGAGTCGGGTCTGTCCCTTTAAACTTTGGGGGGTTTCTCAGTGTAAGCATGTCCTGAAATTGTTCAAGCAAAAGTACACTTGAAAACACTTGAAAACTTCGCTAAATTCTCCATTAAATTCACGTGTATTTAGACTCGTTCTATGAATGATTTGGGCTTTTAAATGGTTAGGATTTTTTTTAATTTTGGGGTTAGGTTTTAGAAGGTTTGTATGAAAATTTGACAAAATGAATTATTCATATGCGTACACTGAGAAAGCGCCAAACTTTGTACGTTTGGGAAGGAGAGTTTTGGCGTTAAAATGCAGTTATTTACAGGACGTTTGGAACCACCAAAGCAAGTATTTCAACTCGTTTTTCTGGCGTTAGAATCTACTTTGGTATCTGCAGAACAGATTCAAACTTGTGGACCTCAAACATGAACTACTCAGTCGGAAGTCTTTGTAATTGAGCTTTCTGACTGGCCTTTACAGTATTTAACAGAAGATGTATGGCGGCTCTAGCTAATTTGGGTCGTTTTTTAGCAGAGCATCGGGAACCGGTGTACCAGCGATTTCGCCCCCCCCGTAAATTCGCCCCCCGGGGGGCGAAATCGCTAGTGAATTCGCCCCCCCCCCCCCCCCCCCCCTTCCTCGCCCCCCTCTAGCGATTTCGCCCCCCCCCCCCCCCCCCCCCCCCTCCCCTTCAACCTTTTAAAAGGTTATGAATACATGTTTTCCTTATTATTACTACTGTAATGTATTGGACGTGGAGAATAGTACGGCAAAAAGCTATCAGTAATGTGTATAAAGGCATGTAATTCAATTTTATTTTAAAATTCACGCTTCACTTTTCTTCGACAAAATTCGTTACGGTAAACGTAAAGCTACGGTAAACGCTGCAATTTTCATTCGCGCGAACAGTGCAACAAGAAACTCGACAAGGGATTCTGCAATCTTCGTCAATCTTCGAATGATTAGTTGTTAGTATTTCTTGCCTGAAGCCAACATGTAGATGATGTTATTATTGTGGACACTTAAAGGAAGTGTTACCGACTCGCGTGAAAACGTCCTGAATAAACAAGCAGCAATGAACTAATCAGGATCTAAAACGGCGGGAAGTTTTAAAACTTACTTTAGCTTGTAGCGAGTGGAACTCATATTTGGAAACAACTGCCAAATAGTCTGATAATTTTTTCATGCATGAAAACCATAATGAAGTTGTCGTAATTATCGTGCTATGTAAGATTTTGATAACCCGTTAATGCTCGCGTCGATCCATCTATTTCGAAAGAACTTTGAAGGAGCGTTACCGACTCGCGTGCTTTGTTTTATTTCAATTGAGCTAACGGCGCTTGTTAATTCGGTAATTAGATCAGTTCTAACTAGGAAAACCTTTCTGGATAAACAGCTTATTAACTAATGAGAAGATAAAACGGCTGTAAGTTTTGCAGTACAGTTCTAGCAGTACAATTAATTCAAATCCGGGATTAATTTGAAATGACTTTCCGAAGAAAAGGAGTGTTACCGACTCGCGTATTTTTGTAGTCAGTCTTACACTTCATTTTATTAAAAAAATACTTTAGATTTATAAAAAAAAAACTTTTTATTCAGTGCGTTGACATCTACTGCCTCTATTTTCTGAGGCGGGGCGATTTCAATACGAATTACGAGTACAATTCACTAGCGATTTCGCCCCCCCCCCCCCCCCCCCCTACGGGGGGCGAATTCACTGAAGGGGCGCGAATTCACTAGCGATCTCGCCCCGGGGGGGGGGGGGGGGGGGGGGGGAATTCAGATAATTGGGAGCTCCGCTATGATATATTAGTAATACAATAATAACCAAAACCTCAGTTGGAAATTGCGAGGAGTAGGTTTTACAAACAGCCAAGGAATGGAAACTCCAGGTGTGGACTGAGTGTATATAGATATTTTCTAAAACCACATATAATGCTATTACATTGTTGCTAAAAAAACAGTTAACTTTGTATCCACGAGTTCGCCACTGGTAGGTTATGTTTTGAAATATAGGTATAAGTCCCGCACAGTCAACATTAAACTCATACGGGTTGCAACTTCTTCATGTGATTCTATTCAATGTTTCTCCATGTAAACTAGCGTATTGAGTGCATGTACTGTTCTTACTGAGTGTTCTACTCGAAGCTTGCGTTTTGGGGACTTATTCCGAAATCAGAATACCTCTGAAATTTAGAAAGTTGTTGAGTACTAGTCGCTACTTTTAGTGTGTCCTTTGGGAATGATGTCTTGTGCTCGCTGTAAAACTAAACAACATTGGGGTTTTGGTGTATTCCTTTTTTCGGAATTTCCGGAATGTGTGCTGCAAACAAAAAAAGTGCCCTAAGAGTTTATTCTGATCGAGTCGGTGCGTGGGAAGCTAAGATCAATTTTCCGGTCTTCATTCACGTGTTTCTACTCAGTGTTTTTACTGAATTATAATGGTTCTATCAATTCCAAACGTAGAAAATACATATTTCCGTTTGTAATGATGTGGTATAAAATACCAATATTCGATGTTGTTCTTTGATATTTTATTTATTAAAGTTTCAAAATTATATTTCTCACTCTTCTAAACAGGAGAGTGACATGGTTCATTGACAAAGGGTGACACCCCATCCCCCCACCGGCATACGTGTGGCATTTTACTGAGTTTCTGTTCCGGTGATAGGCCATTTGCAAGCACAGAAAAGTTGGAGGATTGGGAATTGGCCAAAAAGTGTCAAAATAGCGAATGTTCATTTATAAGAGATTTGTATTCGTACCAAAGCCCAACGGTGGGGCATTTGCATAGCTTATCAGTGACTCCACGGTGGGGCATTTGCAACGTTTAGATTCAAAATTGTCAAATGCCCTACAAATGACCCCCCCCCCCCCGGAAGTTCCGTGTACAGAGTAATGTAATCGAAGTGTCGTATGTGAAACTATTACGAAATATAGCTGTGTAATGATAGAATAAAGAGTTCTCGTTGCTTGGAACGATGTGTGGATGTGTTATTGTTGAGCTGCGAGAACTGTGTAACAGTCACAAATTTTGTTTAGATCTTGGAGTACTTTGCAACCGAGCTGCCGAGTTGATTAGTACACCAAGATGGCGGCCGCGCGACAAAGTATCGGTACAAATAAAGCTGATTTTTTTTCATCAATATGAGTAGCAGCTTCTATTCAAAACAATTTAGATATCACTTTTACTGAATGCTTATGAAGTCTAACATTTTATACTGGCAAATATTTTGATTTTCTTGTGACACTGGGTCTGGGCTTCCCAATAAAATGATTCGTTTACCATCGCCGCCCGATCGACCCAGGTTTGAGACCGACAAAGAATTTTGATGACGTCATGTGAAACCACACTATATTACGTGTTTCTACTGATTGTTTGTTTTACTGTGCCGGAGTAATAAAGGAAGGAATTTTTATGACGTCTGATTGTGTGACGTGGCACGTAACGTATTTTCAGCAGTGGGTTCAAGGGTGACATTGGGGTTATTTTTAGCTTGCATAAATTAGTTGGACGTGCGTTCCTCGTTCCAATCCTCCACGTCATTTGACCAATCCCGCGCGGTCGAACTATATATATATCTATCGGCTGTATTACTAAGCCTGCTGGAGTTTTGCACTTTACGAATTTTTACTGGGGGAAAATCAGCTAAGCTGTATCCCATTCTACCCACATTAGTAACTCATTCAAGTGAACTCTTTGAGGTGAGTAAATGCAAAGTGGTTGAGGTTTGTTTGGGAGCTGTCCCGGCGGCTTCTTGCCTCTTTGTATTAAAAGACCCGTTAAACTTAAAGTCAGCTTTTCCCTGATATATACTGGCTATTAAACTTATACTTAAAGTGAGCTTTATACAGCTAATGACCGTAAAAACGTTGCAGCACTTTTTATTTTTACTTGACAAATGACCGTAACTTGCATGACGACTCTATTGCCAGTGTTGGTGAGAACGAGATAGCAAGCGTAAATTATAATACAGGGAATTTGGAATAGCCAGAACTTCAGGTAGAAAAGCTAAGTAGCTACTGCTTAAAACTGAAAAAGCTTGAGCTATGATTTGTACTCTTACAGAACACGGTTGCCGCGATTAGAGCACGTAACTCTAGATTTCTCACCTGACCTTTGTCTTCACGGCCATTTCGCATTTGTGAAGAATTGAACATATAAATAATATACGTGCGTCTAAGCACCATGTATTGACTATATATTGCTCTTCAGTGAGGTCAGACATGTTTTATTTTACCAGTGTACATGTATTTTCGTACATTTCGTACATTTGTATATTTTATAGTTTGGACTCTTGATTTTATTTTAATCTTGGGAGGCCTTTATTATAAAATATAAGCACCTGTTAAGTACTAATGTACAGGGAATGGGCTATTACTGGTAATTAAGCCCAGCCTCACTAGCGTCTGATAAGCACAAGGTATATATATGCATGTGTGTTAACATCTCTGGCTAATTTTTGTCACCTCCCTCAACAAAAGAAAACAAAATGGTGGGCAAGTTTAATATGCATGAGTATGTGTTTATGCTTAGAGCAGAGACAAACTATGGCATGTCTATAACTGTGCTGTACCGTATTTC
>JAOWCC010001196.1:0-27485 GCA_030867875.1 Actinernus sp. WN-2022
TCATTTCCAACCCCCCCGGCATACCATAAGCCTAACCTAACCCCCCCCCCCCCCCCCGGAATACATGGGGCATTTGCACATTGACATTTGACAGACAAGAGCATCAGTCAAGAGCATCAGTAGAGAACCAATTCTCTGGCTACTCTAGCACAAACGATGTTGACACAAAATTATGCTAGAACTCCATCAGTGCACTACATGCTATAGATGGCCCGAGTTAAGGCCACTCAGGGCCTCTTGTTTGGTTCTATTTTATCAATGGCAATATTTAAATTATTTTTAACTTTTTCTATAAACAATTTTTATTCTTTGGTATTTTTGAAATCATATTTTATTGATTCCAGCTAAGTTTGATAAATTTTTGAATATAACCCTTGAATAGAACGATAGTCGATTTTTCAAAATGCCATACCTCATATATTTTCACTATTTTATAACCCTTTGAATAGCTTTATTATCTTCATCAGTTGTCCATGTTCCAATAAATGAACGTTCATTATTATTATGAAAACATTTTTCTTGATTTTTGGTTTTAGCACATGATATGCAAAGAGAAAACATTTTTTTTTTTTACATAAAACAGGATGATATAATTTTCGTGGTGGTATATTTTACATTTTATGAACCATACCATAATTGTTTGGATTTTAGATTTTTTCAGGGTGTCCTACAGGATATCTCTGATAGTACTGCACTGTAGGATATCAACTACAGAAATCAACATATTTCCCACATTCGCTCTCTTTGAATTTATATAACAGCTTAGTGGCATTAGCTCGCCCTCCATAGAAGACATCCCTTATTGGATGTAATGGCCCAACTACTTCTCTATTCCATTCAGTTTTATAGAGGGTTTTCACGTGACGTCATGGCCGCCATGTTGGTGTACCTTTAACAATAGATGCTTCGTTAGCTTCTTTTGTTCTGTACACCAACATGGCCGCCATGCCCTTTGTCATTTGAATCTTTGGGGATTGAGTGAAAACCCTCTATAATAATTCTGAAAGTAGTTATAATTTTTTTATTTACACCCACATTTCAATTAGGTTGAAACCTACTTCTCTCAAGTTATTAGTCCGGGGGGGGGGGGGGGGGGGGGGCTATACGGGTACGTGCCGCTTGACATTCTTAGCCTGGAACATGGTATATAAATCACTGTTTTGGTCTGGAACAGGGCCGTAATTTTTCGGAATTTGAATTTGAGTACCTTGCGGCTGCAAATGCAGAGGCCGTTTATCTGTTTATGATTTGAGTGGCGAGTGGAGCGCAACGTCTCGTGCGTATCATATCAGACGCGTGCTGTACAAAATCGTGCTGTACGAAAGTTGACTTTGTCCAATTACGACGTCAATGCTGATGATCTATTCAAAAAACTTGGCTGGAGAAAACTAGACAATCAACGGAAAATTCTAACTACTACTATAGTCTATAAATCGCTAAATGGCCTAGCGCCTGAATATCTTTGTTCAAAGTTCGCTGACCGTAGTAGCGTTTCGAGTTATTCTCTAAGGGACACCGAGGGCAAACTAGCTATTCCTCTGCCCCGCACCAATTTTCTAAAGAACAGCTTCAGTTATAGCGGTGCGGTGCTTTGGAATAGCTTACCTGTCGAGCTGCGGCAAGCAAACTCGCTGCAGAGATTTCTTTCACAATTAGTAAAATTCATTATACACAAGGCATTTATGGAGAGCAGGCATCTCTATTTTATGCATTTGTTTTTTTATTCATAGTTAATATTAGTTAGATAATTATAGTCAGATATTGTATAGATGTAATAGTTAGATATTAGTTAGGTGCGTTATTCAAATGATTAGATATTAACATTGTACTGATTATATATTTCAACTATTTCTACTTTTTATAATGTAATCGAAGGCCTGATGTTTTAACCGTGTATAAATAAAGTTATTACTTACTTACTTACTTACGCTATCCTGGTCTGGAACAGGATATCTTTTAGCCATATTTTCGTTGTTTCTAGCCTGGAACAGGATACCTTTTTTATCATTATTTCTGGAACAGGGTCGCAAAAAATACAATTTATTGGCCTGGAACAGGGAACACCTGTTAACCATTTACCCTTAATATTTTATTAGGGGCGCTCAATCAAGCAGAATAACAAAGTTTTGAAAGCAACCCAACTGCAGCATCTTTAAGCAGAGAAAAACTAAAGTATAATCGAAATTAACATAATTTAACAGACTGAAAACTAAAGTTAGGTGATTTATTTTTTTATTTTATATAGTCATTATTCAATTTTTAGTGGCATTATTAACACTTTCATTAATGTAAATATTGCTTGCATTAATGGGTCATCAGTATCATTTACATTATCACTATCATCATTGTACATGGTCAAATGACCCATATCTCATTTTCTCTGGGTAATTTTGGTCAATTTCTGAGTAGCCATTTGTTGATAATGGCTCTACATTGCAAGTTAGTTCCTGTCATTATCATCATGATCATTTTAATTGCATACAAGCATACACTATACATATATGTATCAGGAGGCCATTATATGTATATATGATATAGTTACAAGCATACACTATACATGTATGTATCAGGAGCCATTATATGTATATATGATATAGTTACAACCATACACTATACATATATGTATCAGGAGCCCATTATATGTATATATGATATAGTTACAAGCATACACTATACATATATGTATCAGGAGCCATTATATGTATATATGCATGATATAGTTACAAGCATAATCTATACATATATGTATCAGGAGCCATTATATGTATATATGATATAGTTACAAGCATACACTATACATATATGTATCAGGAGCCCATTATATGTATATATGATATAGTTACAAGCATACACTATACATATATGTATCAGGAGCCCATTATATGTATATATGATATAGTTACAAGCATACACTATACATATATGTATCAGGAGCCCATTATATGTATATATGATATAGTTACAAGCATACACTATACATATATGTATCAGGAGCCCATTATATGTATATATGATATAGTTACAAGCATACACTATACATATATGTATCAGGAGCCCATTATATGTATATATGATATAGTTACAAGCATACACTATACATATATGTATCAGGAGCCCATTATATGTATATATGATATAGTTACAAGCGTACACTATACATATATGTATCAGGAGCCCATTACATGTATATATGATATAGTTACAGACCAATGTTATCATCTGTAACTGGAGAATACCCCACGTGCCACTTGGTCATTAATAATGCATTTTATCAAACCTCATAAGAAACCTAACCTACCTACTATTTCCAGCCCAACTAATCGTTCATAGAAAGAGTCTAAATACATCTGGGCCGGGTTGTTCGAAGCAATGTTAACTTTAACCCTAGGTTAGTGCTAAATCTGTAATTGTAATCTGTACAGTTTAACCCAGGGTTATCGATTTAACCCCGGGTTAGCGCTTAACCTTGCTTCGAACAACCGGGCCCTGAGCTACAATGGAGATTTTAGCCAGCTGTGAGTCTGAGGGAACTGTCACACATTAAGAAGCGAAAAAGTATTAATTTCATTCTGTGAAGGGTTTTTACTCACTCTGGTTATTTATCGAAGCCTGAAGCGTGGGCTGACATCTCCGCATATTTTTAAACTCCATCGCTTTCTGAGCTGTTCATTAAATGGAACCAAATATGTGAAAAGAATCCCTAGATCTTCTTTTCTGGATAATATTTGTACAATTCGGATTACAGAAGTGGAGATGAAGTAGCTTTTTCATCCAAACTCGCGACCAACGACAGAGCAAATAGTAAGCGCTAGGTAACGTGGCTTATGGTGCGTTCGATTGACCGTATTCCGGAATAAGAATAAACAGAATGTTCACTACAAATCGCCTATACTGGATTCTTTTAGCTACTGGAATACTAAATAATTGTATCCTGAATATCATATGTCAGCAAGCATTTGTAGCTTACAGTGTAAATTGTACCTCAACCAGTGATTTCCAGAGACTATATTCCATCTATTCCTATTCCGGAAAACGGTCAATCGAACGCACCCTTAGTGAGATGGCCGAAATGGGATAATAGCCACGCGCGAGGTCAAGATGGGGGTATTAATTGCTCTAAAAGGTTGAATTTTAGCGGCTGAAATATGAAAAAGCAGAAATAGTTTTAAATTAGTATTTGCCTTCATGTAACAAATTGTTTAGTTTCTTTCAAAAGGTACGGGTTTTATTGCTATTTGATTATACAAAGAGCTGTGAGCGAATTTGGAAAATCCTGAGCGGACAAGATGAAAAATTCTTGCCCACTAGTCATCAGTCTTGCCTGCTCACTGAGCTGCCAAATAAGCAGTAAGAGTTAAATACCGAGAACCGAGGCTTTTAGCCATATACGGCCCTCGAGATGTATATGGATAAAAGCCGAGGTTCGAGGTATTTAACTGACTTATTTCATTTCAAGGTTTTCTCACAAAAAGCATTCCTATGAGAAACGGTTCTTTGATCTTTAGAAAAAGCAAACGAGGCCCTTGGTAGGTTTGTAAATTAAACAAAGCACTGAATCATACGATAGAATAATTATTTCGACGTTAAAGTTACGTCACTAACATGCGCAGTTGGAGTATGGTGAAAAAATCACGTCCCATAATGATAAGACGGCTCGCAGTTAAAGAGAGAGAGAGTGAAAGTGTTGTACTTCAGCTCTCATATCGGGTCATTGAACTGACTGTCAGCTTAAGAGCACAACCTTTACATTGGTCTTATAAATGCAAGGGCTTTATCTGTATATTGATCCGGGTTAATATACAGATAAAGCTCTTGCATTTATAATGTCGAAGTCTGTGTTGTTCGTCCGGTCTTTATGCGGGTATCAGCGGCCATCCCGAGGGGGCGGCCACCGGGCACCCAGGGGCATTTGTCACAGCAGCCATGACAAATACATGCTAAAACCCCTCGGGTGGGGCAGAAAATTGTGACAAAAATCCCCACCCCTGGGGCAACCTGGGAAATATATTATAAGTATTAGAAGCTAAACGTTTTAGAAGTGTCAAAAATTTTAATAGTTTTATACAAATATTATCCTTTATTTCTTTGTTCTCTCTTCCGACAGTGGATGGCTTAATTTAATCTTTTAATTTGAATGATATCAGTATGACTTACCTCAAGGACAAAGAAATCGAAGAACGTGTCCTGTGGCGAAAACCGCTGAACGTTGAGACAGCAGATTACGCGCAAACCCCATGGGTATGTCCCCGGGGTATTTCGACGAAAACGCAAAAGCGCTCTAATGCCCCGCGTGTACGGCATGTTTTTGCTACAAATCCCCTGATAAGCCCCTCGGTTGCCCGTGGGTTGCCCGGGGGCCGCCCCCTCGGGATGGCCGCTGATACCCGCATTATCGTATATAAAGCCCTATGAAGAACAAAGAAAACTGAGCCGATCATGAAATAACAGCGATTAGTATATACCACACCAGTGAATATGACTTTTCGCGCGCTCTGATTGGCTACTCGAACAGTGAATATGATTTCATATTCACCTCCGAGCAAAGCAGCGATCATCTCGCGCGAGTTTTTGTCCATTTGACAGAAAATAAAATAACTATTTGGTGCTGGCTATTCACCTGGAGTGTGGTATATACTAAAACAATTATTCACCTCAGTGTTGGTGAATAGTGGTGGATATTTACCTCGCCGAAGCAGCTCGGTAAATATCCACCACTATTCACCTCCACTTCGGTGAATAATTGTTAAATATAGCCTGCGAAACAGACCCTCGGTGTTATTTCAACGCAAAGGAAGTGATAACATAATTTGGCCGCCTGAAAACGGAGACTGGCACGAGAGAGGAGAATTTTCTGCTCCCTTTGAGCGTATTTAAGCGCGCGTCAAAGAAAATATTTGAAGGATGATAACAACAATAACCTACATTGTGGCGTCGAAATATGCCCTGATATTTGTCCTTGGACATTATCTGATCCTCGAAGCTCAGTTTCCCTCGAGCTTCGCTCTCGGGAACTGTTCTCTACTCGGATCAGATAATGTCCGCGGACGAATATCAGGGCATATAATATTTCGACATTGTATTTGCATGGATGCCTGCATTATTCGTGCGGCCGCGGTCTGCCATATTTTATGCGCGAGCACCCACGTGCCAGTAATCTGACACCAAGCTCGAGTTACGACAGTGTTGAGTTCTCTAACGCGACGTGTCCCGTCAGGTAAAGACATATTCACATGGTTTCGGTTTGTCTCATGTTATTTTGCTGAACTGCAGAGAAGACCTTGACATTTCCGTTCAATAACAGAAAGATTAGAGAAACCTTATAGAACGCTTTCATTTTTACCCTTGAAGAAGCGATTTATTTTATTTTCCTCGCTCTTGTCGGTAGGAAATGAACAATGTCTCACTTTTTCGGCCAATGGAAATGGAGGTACAGGGCAACCATCGGACTTCGAGAAGAGTATTCTCTGACGTGTACATATCCAGCGAAGATCGAAGTTCAAGAATTTGTCGAGTTTGATTACGTTACTATTTCTGTCTTATGCACCAACCCTGGCCTTCAAAGGAATCCCACGTCACTCACGTGCCAAGATATTTTTCCTTTGTCTATGAATTCTGAGAAACCCAGGAAGTTGACGACCTCTTGCTCTTAAAAACATTTGCATATTCTCCGTGTTATGTTTTCCGGGGGACTGACATACATCACGTGAATATAGAGTCCTCTCTTCTCTTTATAACAAGTTTTAACTACTACCAATATTTAAGCAATTTACTCAATACGTTAGAAATTAAGTTGCTTCAAACACCATAAGACAGCTTTCTTGTTCCTAGACCTTTCTTAGATCGCTCGAAAAGCGTGAAACCCTGCAAAATCTGATTCCCATTTGGGTCTATTAAAGCGGATTCAGTGGTGTCTTAGTACAGTTGTTGTAGCCAAAGTATAGCAAATTTTGTAAGACGTACCACAATCAGCTCTATGGATATTTAAACGAAACGTTCAAGCCATTTCTTGTAATCTAAATCACCATCTTTACTTTAACTTTGAAAGTTCAGTTCTTTTCAAGAAGAATATCTTAAAGACGAGTTACTACTAAAATGCGCTTCTTTCAAGAGCTGTTCATTAGTTTACCCCTCCTGACAGCAACTTTCTAATCCATGGTGTCCATGGTAACTAGAGATCCACACGCCTAGATCACGTGTTGTTCACAAGGTATAAGAAATTACGCAGAGGCATTCTGCCACAAAGTCTGGGGAAGACGCTGACATTGAAACAACGCAAAGAAAAGATGGGGTTCGAAGACCTCCTGAGAGAATTTTCTGCAAAGTTACAGTGTGCCATATGCGGGGAGGTTTTTACGAATCCAAAAACTCTCCCGTGTTTACACAATTTTTGCCAACACTGTATCACAAGTTGGTTGGGAACGTGCCAGAAAAACCACCAGCCCTTCACATGTCCCGAATGCCGTTCGGTAGTGGAGCTGCTGAATGGAGATCCATCAAATCTGCGAGCATCATTCTACCTGGCTGGTTTACTGGAGCTGTACACAGCCTTGAAAACTGCCAGTTCCAGTCAGGAAAGCCCAAGAACCGTGTGTGGTAATTGCGAGGAAGCTGTGGTCGTCTGTGCATTTTGTTCTGATTGCAGTGACCTTCTGTGTGCACAATGCATAGAGCTACACAGAAAAGTCAAAAATACACGAAATCATCGAATCATCCCGCTACGCGAATTCAAGTCGGAAGATGTTCGAGATTTTCTACAACGACCCATGTACTGTAAGGAAGTTAGCCATGAACACAACCGACTGGAATACTTTTGTAGGACAAAAACATGCCAAAAGTGCGTTTGCCAGAAGTGTGTGACGCTAACTCACAAGACACACGATATCACAAGCATGGAGGAGGCAGCAGAAGAAGCGAAAGCAGCTATGATAGAACAAGCCGAACGCATAAAGAAGGCAGTTACATCTTGTCATACTGTACTGACCAGTTCACAAAACGAGTTGGCTGATACACGAAAAGAATTAGACTTAGCTCGACGCGAAGTGCACGAGAGCGTTGAAGCTGCAATTCGCAAGTTAAGAGAACACGAGGCGGAAGTGGTGGCAAAGATAGACGAGGTACAAAACAAACAAGAAACCTCGCATAGCGTCCTCCAGAAAGATTTGGAGCGGAAGATTGGCCAACTAACAAATTATGTGCAACACGTAGAGGGTATAGTTAATAGAAAACTGAAAACCGAGGTTTTGCAAACCCAGTCAACTACTGCTCAGCGTGCACAAGAACTGCTGGTCGCACATGAGAAACAAAGGCCACAACTACGAGAAAGTCCATCAGTGTATTACAAGACGAGTGAAAACGTTCATGCAGCTCTAAATGTTGGGAAGTTGGTGATTTCAAGCTGTGCAGGTAACTAATCTTTTTACCTTGTTCTTGTTTTTGTAGCAAAATATCCAACGATTTTAAATTTATTTATTTTCTTCATTATAACTTTATAACTCTTCACCGTATAACGTTTCTATTTTAAAGAAAAACAAGAGCCCATCTGGGCTTTCACTCGGGCCACATGAGATTGAAGATGAAATTACACTTTCATTTGAAATCCTCTAGTAATAACCGAAGGGAAGAATTATTAGCTGAATTTAGCAGTCTTTAGGAGTGGCTGGTAGCGCGGGGACATTCATTCTCTGCTCCCCTAGTATATATATATATGTAATTTAATATTTTTGTTTTTCTCGTGTATGTAAATTAAAGAAGTTGATCTCTACTTTAATATTCATGTTCATGTTACGCACGCTTATAGCAGAGCGCGGTAATTACGTCACAAGTCTAGACCCCCCGCCAAGACTCAGACAAACAAACCGCTTTTCTTGTATCAACTTACAAGAATTGACTAGCACTTCAGTTCGTCCTCTGTCTATTCTACCAGAAATGACTGCTTTCCTGGACCATATTTTGAAAGGGAACCTGATGATTATACTGTCGAACAGCTTAAACTTTGGCTGAAATACAGAGGATTGAAACAAAGCGACAAACGTTGATCTTGTCAAGCGAGTTTTGCATCTTCGCTGGCCAACCAACGAGACATGCTTACTATTTAGACTGTCAAATCCTATTTAAACTGTATCCCAAACTCATCTTTTCCCATGCAATATCGTTGTAAGACTTCACCTAAACATTGAAAAGTTACAAAGGTCAGGTTTTCCTGTATTAAGGCAAAAACAAAAGAATGTAGCCGCATGCCGAGTGCAATCATCTTCTTCAATAAAACTCATCGGAGACCAAAGCTGTTATGGCTGGAAGAGCATATACATTAAAACTATGAACTGATAGCATCCTAAAATTCGGCAATCTTGCTTATGTTGGTGTGCTCTTTCAAACCATTATGTTATTGTTTGCATTTATCGAGCTTTCAAATTTAATACCTGCAGCTCCGAAAGAAATTAACTTCATTTGTGCTCAGAAAATAAATCAAAGCATTGTAGATGTAGGCTTTGTTTCCAAAATTTATTTAGAATCCACTGATAAATTCAAGTAAACTTAATGGTTGAACAGTAGTTCCTTCTCATTGTTTACTGGTGGATACATAGTCAGGGTTTCAGTAATTTATAGCCACTTACGTTTCATTGCCAGACCTAGTCTCGTTGTTCTGTGCTTTTAAGGTCTCTTGTACAAACATTTATCCAATGCTGACATTTCTCACTGAATTTGCTGTAAAGGTTTTGGAACAGAAAAGCTCCTCCTGTGAGTGATCAAAAAGGCCGAGAAAAGATGAGAAACCTGATCTACCAGCGGTGTACCGATCGATCATGCTTCATTCTCCGAGACATATCTCTTTGAGCGCCGGATTCACTCTTACATCTCCCCCAGCAACAATGCTTGGTATAGTCAACATTACTGATATGACTAGGAATCTTACTGAAGCAGCTGAAGGCATTGATTCTTTTTTTTTATCGAAAAAAATACGAATTCGGTCCTAATTTAGTCTGCTGTTCTGCAGGTTCAGAGTACTAATAGATGAGTGTCTCAACTTTATGTTTATATTTGTCCCATATTATAAGTTGTATCCTGTCCACCTATGATGGAGCTATCACTGTATTTCTCTACTGTTCTTTCTACCCTGCGGCTCTTTGATCGCGTCCATATCGGTATTTGGTGGACTAAAGATTATTAACTGAAATGCCCGTTTTGTTTATCTCTAATTAAAAGCTTTTACCCTCCTTCCCAAAACTGCAGTCTGCTCATTATATTACAGAACTATAAAGGGAACTGTTGGAAGCCTTTAATTTCTCGAACCAAAATCTCGGGCGTGAGAGGAGTCTTGTCAATGTCTTGTTTACCGTGAGAGTTGAATAACTGGTTCGGTCATCATATTCTGTGCCGAGTGAGTGTTTATTACCTACGAAACGTACCTCCAACAAGAGCGCCAGTTGAAATATCCTGAGACTGTTGGGAGTGTTGGAAGGCTTTCGCACGAGTGAACTTAAATAAAACATTAAACTGGCTTACATTTGAGAGATGGGACTCCAAATTTGAGAGAAAATTCCTCGCGCCGTCGTCCACCATCTTGCTTTACTGTATTTAATTATGTAAATACATTAACCTGGCGATTGTTGCGTGACCAGCACAGTGCAATCTGATTGGTGTGAAATTGACCTTTAACGCATGCGCAGAAATTTTGCTACATGAAACAAAACAAAAAAAATAAAAAATAACGACTTGCATTTTTAGACTCGGCGCTGCCACAGGCAGCCCGAGTAATAACAGATATCAATATTTGAATATCCTACTATGTTCTTAATATTTTCTATTTATTTAATATTTTGCCTATATTACATGACAACATTTCTGGATTGATTGGCTAAGAGTAGTGTAGTTCGAGTATACCAGCGCTAACAGCAGTGCACAAAGTTTATGCTGAGATTCTGACGTAAGTGTATCGTAGTAGTATTGGATATTGTGTATTTCTGTCTCATATTTTTAAATAAAGAAAGGTTAAAATAGGTTAACACTGCTGAAAATTGCTTCGATGTAGTTTCAGTTTTTGTTCGTGCGCTGCCTACCCGCTTCATAATGGCACTTTCGAACAAAGAGCGCGCGCTCCTAACTTTATGAATGCGCAACTGAATAAACAATGTGCTCCTCCCCTCCCCACTGGAGGAATTTTTGGCAGCCACTGATACGATACTGAAGGAAAGATCCGCGCATCATTGATATTGTAGTTTATATGCTTGGTTTTTGTATTCTCCAACATTTCAGCTTCCTTCTTAATTCAGGGAATACTGGTACCATAATAGTCTCCATTGGGGAGGGGACGAGCAATCCTTTGACGGGTTATGTTCTTCGCATTTCTTGCAGCTTGGCATCTGAAGGAGAGTGATTTACGCAAATTCGCGAATGCTTTGTCGTACGCTGTACTTCAGGCTAATTCTGATCATCTTCGTTTGTATTTTTACTACAGTTCCTTCAGTGCTCCTTATTAGTCTTGTGTTGTGACGTGAAGTTTACTATAACAACGAGTTTAACCCACAAAATATGTTTTGTATAACTTGATGATCACATGCGCGAGTCACTGGAGTCGTGTAAGCGATCGGACCGGCTCAGTGTGAGCATAATTAAACAGTTTGATAGTTTGGGGCGGAGATAATGGCTATCAGTTTCCAAAGAGCAAGATGGTGAGAAGCAAATCATTTTCTTCTATTGGCCTTCGATAAAGTTCAAATACAATTAGCAGTTACAATTACGTTCTCGATTACAGTCGATTGCCGGTGCAGTAAACTTCACCCGGGGAGAACAGCGGTTCTTTGTGCTGGGAATCGCAAGAAAATGGTGGGAATTGGTAGGCTCATGATCAGGGAATTTACAGGGAATTTATTTAATTTTCAAATGAAAATAAATCGGACAACTTTTGAGAAAAGAAACCACAGCTCAAACAGGATTCAGTCGCATGATGGCCCCAAAACTACAAGAGATATTAATCTAACGGCCTTGGTATTTTTATCACCCAGTAATTTAATATATTTTCCTGTCAAAGAGCTACTGTAGGTTTTCTTCTAACACTAACTATTAGATATACTAGTTTGTATTTTTTACGTAGGTTTATTAAAAGATTATCATTCGGATTTCTTGTGAACATTTGAATCAGTTCTAACTTGTGTGTTTTGTTCAAAGAACTCAAATTTTTTTGCTGTACGGGCTTGCGCAATTGTGATAGTTTTTCAATGTGATTTGAGGCCATGCGAGGAATAATTTTAGCGATGCAAACTTCTCGCTAACTTGTGCCGGACAACGCTAGGGGCCCTTTTAATTACTTTGACAAAACTACAGATCAAATATAGTTCACTTGAATGCGAGAAAACTCGTGTACATTACTAATTCCGACAAATGTCGGAATTAAAGTTTTCGGTATGATTTTCTAGGTCAACAAAATGTTCCAGAACTTCAGAGATGTCGCACAGGACTCGCATGCATGTAGCCGAACATATGAAATCGCTGACATATCCATAAATGCAAATAGCTTCAACAAACCAACAAAGCAGGTTTCAGTTTTGGAAAAAAATGTCAAAGTGTTTAAAAACAACTGAATTCCTAACGAACTGTTGTACACCTGAGTGCATGAAAGCTAGTGCATGCAGCTTCTTGTTGCTAATACTTAACAAATAAAGAAGCCTTAGACATGCTTTAGACTGTATTGTTTTGTGCTTGTGTCACATCTAGTTTTTTCACTCTTCCTTATCCCAATCAGAACAGACGAGTTCGCCGTTAATTTTGACACTGATTTCGAAAGGGTGCACACATGGCGCGAAATACAGTATTTGTATGGGAATCCGATGCTAAATAATTTCCGTAATATCGAATTTCTGAAATAAATTTTACCATCTGCAAACTTAAGATACCAGGCAAAAGATTAACTGTTCAAAATTTGAGAGATGTAGCTGTGCTGGGAAGCGAACACGTTGCACGCTTCCCAGTAGAGAGTAGACTTTCTCAAAGTCCTTCTTAGCCGTGTAACTTCTAAGGAATAAATGTGACCTATTATTTAGTTTCTTATACTAAACTAAAAATAGAAATTGCCACAGAGCAACCTGGCCATGGAGTTTAAGTAAATGTTTTCAAGCCACACGGGAACATATTTCGAAGGACTTGGTTTCTCGGGTGAGGTGAAACATATTTTACCGCACACTGAAAAGCTATTCTAACGTAGCGGTTTTTTTTTCAAACGAGACTGCAATTTGGTAGAAAATATTGTTCTATTTTATGGTACTATGTATTTAATAACATGATTGAGCTAATGGGTCAACGCTCCACCTGTTTTTGTTTTCAATTTTGCAACGGCTGTAACGAAACACCATTGCAAAATATCAATTGAATTTAATGTGTCAGAATCTAGCTTTGGTGCTTACATGAAGAACAAATTTACCCTTCTAATAAAATGTTTATCCTTGCCTCTAACAAACTCGCTTTGGTTGGCTGATAAAATTTACTAATAATTAATTACAATGTAACTATAAAAATAATAGTAATATTTTTTAATAAATTAACTTAATAAAAAAATATTAATAGCTTTATTTGATGATAGAAATACTAAAAGGACTGCAAATATGGCGCGAAATACAGTGTTTGTATGGGAATCCGATTTCAAGTAAAAACGAGTCAAATTCAGCGTGAAAATTTACAGACAATGTATTGGAAACTGAAAACACGAATGCACGCTTCCCAGCACAGCTACATCTCGATATGTTAATCTTTTACCTGGTATCTTAAGTTTGTATCTGAAGAATATTTCATAAATTCGATTTTACGGATTTTATTTGGCATCGGATTCCCATCGAATCCCATACAAACACTGTATTTCGTCAGGATTTCGTGCCATGTTTGCACCCCATTTACCGCGAACTGGTCTATTTCTGTGCCGTTTTTAAATAACGCTAATCACACGCGTGACGTCATGTGGTGTGACATTTATATTCACCAAAGTCAAAATATGGCCACGGCAAGGCTTCTTTAAGAAAAAAAATATGACAGATAGCAAGGCCCCTCAAGTAAAATATATTTAGAATGAGAATTAGACAAAATAAAGCACTGTATTTTGTATTATTTACGAAGACGAATATGGATGTCCAAACCAACTGATGTCACGCATGTGATTTGCAACTTTAACGGAATAAAAATTGACAATTATGTATAACTTCGACAAGGAGAAAAATAACGTTCGTGCTCTCCAAATGTATTTTTAATTCCTCAAAATGACTCAGGGGAGACTAAAAATTAAAATAAAATAAAAACGGGGTTGATTTTTCGCTTCATAGGCACTTTAAGATACCAGGTGAAATATTAACTGATGAAAATTTGAGGGATGTACTCTGCTGGGAAGCTAGATTTTCGCTGAGTCACTTGGGTAGCAGGGTTTTATATACATGGATCGGAGGTCATACTGAAGTACAAGTGGAAAGGGGTGGTTATACAAGGGACGTTGATTGTGTGCAGTCTACGGTATTGATAAAGACAATATGATATTTAGCACAATATGATATTTAGTTTGTGTCAAATTAGGATTCGGAAGGTTTAGAGATTACTTTAAACAATATCGGAATAATAACAATAAGTTGTTAAATATTTTATTTTATTTGGAGAAAACTATATGAAGCTCAGCCTATAAAATTTGAAGTATTCAGTTTTACACTCATTAATTTAACTGATCGCTATCACGTAATTATTGGTATCACGATTCACTGATCATTTTGTTTACTTTTGAGACTCCAATATAACATGGTATTGGCGTCTTAGAATACCAGCCTCTGATTGGCTCTTGCGCGAGCCCTTGCAAGTTACATGGGTTCCAGGTCAAGTTCAAAAGTCGTTTGTTCAACAGCAAGATTTCTACAATTTCACCTTCAAAACACTGTAAATTACAAGATACGAATTATTCAATCCTAAAGGTAAGGTTGGCATTGTAGTTTCCGTCAGAAATCTAACACTCTTATCCGCTAAAAGTACAATTTTCACAATTTTTGAAGAGATTTCAAAACACGTCGCGAAAGTTTTCGCCACTCAAGCCGTGAAACCGTTGCCATAGATATACTAAGGCGCTTTTGAGAATTTAAATTACGATCAGCATAAGTTTGGTGCTTCATTCTCTTCTTTCTTTTAACAATTCACGACTTAATTGTTGAATCGTGATACAAAACTAATTGAGATTTTGAGACGCCGATACCGAATTATATTGCCGGCCAGTTGGGAGAAAATATATTCCGTATTGGGCATTCATCCGGCAGGCCATTGAATTACCTTAAAATGTATTTACTGTAATTGTAGCCATCCTTAAATAGAAAATATTTACACATTAGTTTGAAAACGCTTAAAGTGCCCATACGATCAAAGTTTCATATTGCTGGTTTGCACTCAATCCCCATAGATTCAAATGCCAAAGGGCATGGCGGCCATGTTGGTGCCCCAACAAAAGAAGCTAAAGTAAAGAGGAATCTATTGTTTAAGGGCAACAACATGGCGGCTATGCGGTCACGTGCAAACCAGCAATAGCGATGTTGTTGCGTATTCGTAAGGAAAGTTTCTATATTTTTTTTCTCTTCAAACCGTTTTTCGATATCACGACGGGAAGTCTTGCTTTATTTTTAGCCGTGCTTCAGCGGAAGTGACGTCATTTTACTCCACTCAACATGACAACATATGTGGAGCTACATGTACTTTTCACACAAACCGGCTTCGCGTGAACGAATAGTAAAGTACGATATTTTGCTATTTAGAACGCACTTCAGTATTATGGCGGACGTGATTTTGGCTCTCAAGTCGGCTGGTTTCCCAGGCTAACGTGATTTTGACGGTAAACTCTACGCAAAATTCGTAGTTTAATTTGGCTTTGCCAGTATATATTTGTCACTGAGTTGGATATTTCCGCCACTGTTTGTCCTATTGGAAGACTAAAAAGTGCCACAAGAAATGGTTGAATTTCATCGTAGTGGCAAGTAAACAGTAATGAAGTCACAAGACAAACACTATAGAGCAGATTTCGTATGCATATGAGTGGGACAAACTACGGCATGTCCCTACATGTGTCCCTACTCTGTGATTTGATTGGATCGGCTGGACAAAAACAATGGGAAACCATTTCAACGTCAGGGGCGTAGCCAATATTTTGCATATAAAGGGAGGGGGGGGGGGGGGGCATTCCACCAAACTAACGAATTTCGCGACTGCAGTACTCTTTTACATACATATAGAGAACGCGGTCTTTCGTACCAATCTCGTATATTCAGGTACATCTCAGTTTTCAGTCACTAACCTTTTCCAGTAAGACTGTCGCATTGTTCACCGACTCCCAGTAAATCACTTAGCTAAGTTACGGTGACACTGTAGTTAATTATTATACTCGTAAGTGTTACGAGCGTTTTATGCAACCGGACTCCGGCACGTTGTTCAAAGGGTGGATATCGCTATTCACCGAATAAATCCCTATCCAATGGATAAGTATTAACCAAACTAGATTAATGTATCCACTGGATAGGCATTTATCAGGTGGATAGCTTTATCCACCAGTTCAACAACTGGGGCTCGAGCGTATAGGTTTCCACATTAGAAACGACTTAATTAAACCTGTTGAAAACTGGATCGAACGTGTGACAAGCGAATGTGTAGGAATGAGAGGTTAATCACTTAGGTCAGATAAGTATGATTTTCGTGCACGGAAGATATCTAAGAACATGTTGTTCAGAATTATTTAGCCAATCAGAAAAGAGATTAATTATTTTGTGGGTGTGTAGAGGGTGTGTGTCCAGCAGTGAAATTTAAGGCATGCTAGATGCGTTTTAGTTTTGTTAGACCTTCGTAGGGACTCGTGTGATGGTGAAATAAAGCTTAGTTCGATTTTGTGACTGTGAATCTGTGGATTTCTTCTCCCGTTCGAGACATTGTGGCACCCCCCGACGTGGACATGAACCGTGTCTGTGATTAGGATTCAATTCTGTTGTCAAAGAATAAAGGATTCTACTGTGACTGCGACTATTCTTCTACTGTGATACTGTGATCAATCATGTCAAAAAAGCAGCTTGGCGAAATGGAAACCAAGATGAAGGCGCTACAGTTCCGCCTTCAACGAAGCGATGAGATTCTTACTAAAGGAGATCAAGACGTTGTTCAAAGACACAAAGATTCCATCGATCTAATTGTAAGTACAATTAACGTATTAAAGGATACAATAGAAGAAGCTAAGTTCTCTCAGGGCGAGTCCGGGGATACGATTGTGAAGTGGTCTGAGGCGATCGAAAAAGCACTCGCCGAAGCTGACGAGTGCCGTGCCAAGCTCTTCAAATTTGTTAACGAGAAAGAGTTACAGGCCAAAGAAATAGAACGGGTGCAGAGACAGGAAGAAACTATGAAATTCGAGAAACAGCTCCTTGACCAAAAACTCAAGGCAGCAAAGGAAGAAAAGAAGATCACTGGACAATCATCAACCGTAACGCTTCCCAAGATCAAAATAACCAGTTTTAACGGCACTCCTATAGACTGGGTACGCTTTGAGAGCCAGTTCACAGCTATGATTGACTCACAAGGCATACCTAAGATAACTAAGTTTTCGCATCTGAAAGAAATGGTCGCCCCACAGATTCGAAGCGCGATAGACGGCTTGCCATTTAGCGAGGAAGGCTATGACCGGGCGTTAAAATATCTGTGCGACAAATACGGCCACCCCGACGAGGTAGCGGGAGCCTATGTGATCAATCTTCTAGAGCTACCCGTCATAACCGAGCGAGATGTGCCCAGAATTCATCAATTTTACGAAAAGCTGCTATTTAATGTAGAAAGTTTAGAAACTCTGGGGAAACTTAATACCGTCCAAGGTATCACCTATTACGTGATTGTGAAGAAATTGGAATTCCTGAGAAGTGAGCTCGTTACTCACGTAGCAAGTGACTGGCGCTCGTGGACGTTCACTGAGCTACTGGAAGCTCTTCGTAAGTGGACGAGCACGAACGCCATTGTCAAATCCACTGAAAAACGAAGCAGTGGGAAACGCCAACCTCCCACACCAAGCGGTCGTTCCTTTCTCTCGGACGATCGTGAGGTAAACAAGTACACTCACGACCCAAAGAAATGTGTGTATTGTGCTAGCGAAGAACACCGCTCTTCAAATTGTGACAAGGTGACTACGCCTGCGGAGCGCAAAGGCATTCTCGCAAAGAATAAACTGTGTTTCAACTGTGCAGCGGGGCAGCACAGTGCCAACAGTTGCCCCAGCAAATTATCGTGTCGAGTATGTAATAAGAGACACCATACTTCTTTGTGTACAGAATCAGCGGAGCAAGGCCTGACAACCAATATCGCGGGGTCATCTGTTGTTCATCCGGTCGTAGTTGTTGACGTTGGGGGCCGGAAATTCCGTGCTCTGCTAGATAGTGGCGCAAGTCATTCGTATGTGTCATCAACTCTAATTAATTTGACAGGCTCTCAAGCTGTCAAGACTAATACACGCCGAATTGCTACTTTGCTGGGAGTCATGACAACAAAGCTAATGGAGCATGACTTGTGTCTGAGGGCAGTAAAGGGCAATTTTTCATTAAATACACGAGTCACGGAAATTAACAAGAAAGAATTGTTAGTGATAGATAATCCTTGCTATGCAGAACGAATCGCTAACCATCCACATTTGCGTGGCGTGGAGTTGGAGGATCAATCTACTCAAGATCGCCTGCCAATACATATTATTTTAGGCGCAAATGAGTTCGCGCAGATCCGAACACACGCACAACTACGTGTTGGGCGGCGTGGGGAGCCGGTGGCGGAACTCACTCGCCTTGGGTGGGCTCTTATGGCACCCGGGGTCGATGCCGACCTGTCTGCCGGTTTTCTCGCCGTCGATGCGATCAATGATTACGAGAAATTGTGTTCCTTGGATGTGCTCGGCTTAGCAGATTCACCTACTGGCGACCAACAACAAGTGTATCAAGAGTTTCGCGAGCAGCTAACCCGGAATGTCGACGAGGGATGGTATGAGACCGCACTGACTTGGAAAGGAAACCATCCGCCCCTGCCCAGCAACCGTGAGGGCAGTTTGCGTCGTTTGCGTACCCAAATTGCGAAATTACGTCGCATTGGGAAGCTGCAAGAATACAACCAAATCATTCAAGAACAAATTGCGGCGGGTGTGGTGGAGCCAGCTCCGTCCAAACCAGTGGGGAGGGAGTATTACATGCCACACAGAGCCGTCATCAAAGAAAGAGCTGAGAGCACAAAGTTGCGTGTAGTTTACGACTGTTCAGCCCGTGCCAAGGAGGGAGCGCCATCTCTCAATGACTGCCTTGACCCCGGCCCAGCTCTCCAGAACAGGCTGTGGGACGTCTTAGTTCGCGGACGATTCCACTCAGTTGCTGTTGCGGGAGACATTCGAAAAGCCTTCTTGCAGGTTCGCATCAGGGAGGGGGAGCGGGACGCGCTTCGCTTCTACTGGATACGCAGCTTGGACTCGACAGAGGTCCAAACCTTGAGATTTACTAGAGCTTTGTTCGGTCTTGCGCCAAGTCCCTTTCTGTTGGGTGGCGTGATCGAGCAGCACCTGGAGACCTGGAGAGACAGACTTCCGGGGAGAGTAGCGGAAATACAGCGCAGTATCTATGTGGATGACCTCATTTTTGGAGGACCAACAGTGATTGAGGCCAGGGGTCTCAAACGTGACGCTACTAACATCTTTGCAGATGCCGGTTTCCAGCTTCACAAGTGGCACTCCAATGCGCCAGAGCTGGAATCCATCCCACGAGAGCAACCTGCTGACGGCGAGGAAACCTACGCCAAACTTCAACTGGATTCCGCCTCGGCAGAAGGATGTAAACTCCTCGGCCTGGGGTGGGACAAGGCTGATGACATCCTGAGAGTTGTTTTCCCAACAGAGAATTCTGTGCCGACGAAGAGGGGGATTTTGGGCAAGCTTGCCCGCATCTATGACCCCCTTGGCTTCGCGTCCCCTACCTTGCTGCAAGGGAAGTTTCTATACCGAGAGGCTTGTGAGCTGAGGCAAGCCTGGGACGCTCTCCTGCCGCAGGATCTCCTTGCGAAGTGGAAGAGATGGGAGAGCGCCCTACCTCCCAGTGTTACTATCCGAAGGTCACTGGCCCCTTACCGGGAGCAAATTGATGCGGTGGAGCTCCATGCATTCGGAGATGCCAGTGGGCGTGGGGTTGCCGCCGCCGTGTATGCTGTGGTGCGCCAGGAATCTGGTACAACGCAAGGGCTGGTGGCATCGAAAGCGCGTCTATCCAAACAGGGGCTAACGATACCAAGGCTCGAGCTGGTTGCAGGACACATGGCCGCCAATTCAGTCGACAATGTGCGCCGAGCTCTAGTAGGGTTTCCCGTCGTGTCGGTTCGATGCTGGCTTGACAGTACTGTCGCGCTGCATTGGATTCGAGGCGACGGAGAATATCGTCAATTTGTTGCGAATCGGGTTCACAAAATTGGGGCGCACGAGATCGATGAGTGGAGGCATGTACCGACCGACCAGAACCCAGCGGACCTCGGGAGTCGCGGTGGGCCTGTGGTCAACGCAACACTCTGGTGGGACGGGCCAGAGTGGCTGCAAAATCGTGATGCGTGGCCGCCCAACCCAATTACTAGAACAAGTCCTGAGTCTGACGCCGAGTCCAAAATCGTGCGAGAAGTGCTAGCTGCTGTGATCGATGTCCAAGAACTCGACGAGTTCGATCAGTTACTCGAACATCACGACCTCAGGAGAACTCTGCGCATTTGCGCGTGGGTCGCACGATATGCGCACAATTGTCGCCCGGGAACTACGAGGGTCGTTGGCCCGATCACAACAGCTGAACGGGAGGCTCGAACCAATTGGTGGATACGTAGAGTGCAGACCCGCGCCCAGAATGAGCCCAAGTTTGATAATCACAAACTACAGCTGAATCTTCAGCCCAATGCGGAGGGGACGCTCGAGTGTCGTGGGCGCATCCAGGGTCACTACCCCATCTACCTGCCAGACGACTGCCTGTTTACTGAGAAGTACGTGCAACTAGCGCATCTCCGTACACTACACGGAGGCGTAGGTTTGACTATGGCTGAAGTTCGTGAGCGCCACTGGGTTCCACGCCTTCGCCAACTTGTGAAACGAGTCATCAAAGGCTGTTGGGGATGCAAGCGTTTCCAGGCTCTTGCGCTTGCCACTCCCCCGCCTGGTTTGTTGCCGCTAGAGAGGACGGAGGGGTCAACCGCATATGAAGTGGTCGGTGTTGACTTCGCCGGTCCAATCAAGTACCGCAAGTCGCCGAGAGTAGAAGGTAAGGCCTACCTGGTCTTATATGCTTGTAGCTTATCGAGGGGCTTACACCTTGAAGTCTTGCCCGATTTGGGGACCGTGACTTTCCTTGGAAGTCTGAAGCGTCTTGTCGCACGTCGCGGTCGACCAGCAAAGATCTTCTCTGACAATGGCAGGACCTTTGTCGGGGCGGCTAAATTACTTAAACAAATTCAGAGTGACGAGAGGCTTCAGGATTACCTTGCAGATGAAGGAATCACCTGGAGATTCAACCTGAGTCGTGCGCCTTGGTGGGGCGGCCAGTTCGAGAGACTGTTGGCCTCTTCAAGCGCGCTTTCTTCAAAACCATCGGAGGAGGGATGTTGACATGGACGGAGCTAAGTGAAGTGGTTCTCGAAGTGGAGACTCAACTAAATCGCCGCCCCCTATCCTACGTTGAGGATGATATCCAACTCCCTTCGCTGACACCGGCCACGTTCCTGTTTCAAAGGTCCAATCGCCTGCCAGAGCAAGAGCCATGGCGAGAAGAGAACGTGGATCTGCGTAAGCGGGCAAAATACTTGCGATCCTGCAAAGACGCGCTGTGGAAGCGCTGGACCAGCGAGTATCTGACCGCACTCCGAGAACGCCACTACTGCAAGACAGACAGCAAGCCTATGTCTCTGAAAATAGGCGATGTTGTCATTATCCGGGCTGAGGAGAAGAATCGAGGGAAATGGCCACTGGGTATCGTGACGCGCCTGTACCCTGGGAAAGACGGCGTGGTACGAGCTGTGGAGACGCGAGCAGGGAAGACCCACTTGCAAAGGCCCATACAGCACCTATACCCTCTGGAGTTGGCGTGCGATATCCAGCCCAACAGACCAACTCGTCTCAACCCAGAAGTGCCACCCTTCAGACCCAGGAGGGATGCAGCCGCGACAGCCAACTTGCGCATTAGTGACATTGCGCAGGACATTGAACTGTGAACAATTTATAATCGTATGTACGGAACATGAACTGTTTTGTTCAACTTTGAATTGCAACTGAGTTATACTAGTTAATTTTCAATCATAACCATTGTATTCATTTTCTTAGTATCGCTCCAGTTACAAGTGATGCATATGCTTCCTGCTAGGAGTCATATGGGGGAGTGTGTTGAAAACTGGATCGAACGTGTGACAAGCGAATGTGTAGGAATGAGAGGTTAATCACTTAGGTCAGATAAGTATGATTTTCGTGCACGGAAGATATCTAAGAACATGTTGTTCAGAATTATTTAGCCAATCAGAAAAGAGATTAATTATTTTGTGGGTGTGTAGAGGGTGTGTGTCCAGCAGTGAAATTTAAGGCATGCTAGATGCGTTTTAGTTTTGTTAGACCTTCGTAGGGACTCGTGTGATGGTGAAATAAAGCTTAGTTCGATTTTGTGACTGTGAATCTGTGGATTTCTTCTCCCGTTCGAGACAAACCGATACAATTACTCCGGTTTTGTGTTTGACGTAAAAATGCAAAAAATAATGCAAAACTCCTCGGTTGTTGTTCAAAGCAACAGTTGATTTGTTTTATGAAACCCAGTTAGTATTGACTGACTGTATCGACAGAATGTTGTACAAGCTTGTTTTTCACTGAACTATTTATTGTCTTCGACTGTTGTAAATCAACCTAAACGTGTACAGTCAACTCTCTCCTGCGACCACTTTCCATAAGCGACCACCTCCCGTAAGCGACCACTTTACCAAAGAATCGTTTTTTCCTCAGTCAAATTCTGTTGTAAAAACTCTCTCGTAGGCGACCAACGCAAAAAAATTAACCAACGCAAAAATTCTTAAGCGACCGCGACCACTTTTTAGGCTCAACACTTGACATTTCTATTGTTATTTGTTTCCGATAAGCGACCACCAAAGTAGATTGTACTGTATTTTTAGAAAATCATTACTCAGATACCACAAAGTTCAATTTTTAATGGCGCTGACAGAAGAAACTGAAAAAGATTGGAAAAACTTGAGCTAGAACTCCTGTTCTTAGCTAGATGCCCGGTGGGGAGGATGTTTTAATTTGATCGGTACATAAAACAGAACAACTGTAGCTTGTAATATTGAGGCGGTTATTGATAAGGAAAACCGAGTGATCTTATCGTCCTCCTCATCGTCCTCTTATCGTCCTCCTTGTACTGTACTATACTACAGTCAACTCTCTCTTAGCGAGGGCCTGCTCTATGTTGTTATGGTGACAGCGCGCTAGAGCTGTGCTAGAAGTCTGATCCGTTTAGCAATCACTTGGGCTACCTGTGTTGCTTTTTCCCTTAAGCGACCACCTCCCGTAAGCGACCACTTTGTCCGTGCACCAAGGGTGGTCGCTAGCCTCCTCCGCAGGCAACTCCCGTAAAATGGGATTAGGAATCCTCGTGATTCAAATTTCTTGTTTCTTATTATTTAGGAGTTGCCTGCGGAGGAGGCTTGGTGGTCGCTTAAGAGAGAGTTGACTGTAGTACCTAACCCTAACCCCCCCCCCCCCCCCCCGGGAGAGAGAGTTGACTGTAGTACACTACAAGGAGCACGATAAGATCGAGAGCGATTCGGTAGCACGCGATATTATACGAATATCGGGTATTTTTGGCATTCGTGTTTATAAACTGTATGTCGTAATGAGTGGTTTTAGCGCTCTGTACCAAATGAGTGGCCCAATTATCACTCGGTTTTCCTTATCAATAACCGCCTCAATATTCCATATATCAGCAATGACAAGCTACAGTTGTTCTGTTTTATGTACCGATCAAATTGAAACATCCTCCCCACCGGGCATTTGAATGTTTGGAGTTTGGATTGTTCAAATTCCCGTCCCGCGGGACAAAAATGTTGTTTAAATGCCCCACCCCATCGTCGTATTAGGCGATCAGCCCCTACCCCAGGGACATGCTATTAGTTGTGATACCGCATTTTGTTTTTGACACAGTTTAAATATTCGTAAGCAATTTACATTTATATTTTAATACCTTCAAACGAAGCACAAATCTTTTGAACTCCCTTTTAAGCTTTGAAATGACCTAAAGTGACCTCCCCGCTCCAATTCCACAGACTTGTTCAAATTCTCCCCCGCCCCAAGGACAGCAACTGATGTCAAATTCCCTACTCCCCACGAAAAACGAGTGAAATGCCCGGGGGGTGGGTATGTAGATGTTTCGATTTGATCGGTACATTAATACGGTATCTAAACGCAGTATGTAGTCTTTATCACAGCTGTAATTTAATGAGTCGTCACGCAACACTCTACCCTAGTATACCATTTTGAGTTATTTGTTACGCGTACAGTCAGTGAACCCGGATTTGATTTCATTTGCTTTAAATATGATCGGATTGTTTTCTCATCCCCAAATAATAGCTGTTGTCGCAAAATTAACAGAAAACTGTAGTTTGTATTATTAATTTTCAAAACATGTCTACGGGGAGGGGAGCATACCCCTTGATCCTCTCTAGCAGTTTCATAACCACGAACCATGTCGTCTTTCATGACTTCTGACGAGAATTTTTACCAGATTCAATATTTTGTCTAGTGATTGAATAATTTATAGTTCAGTTGTCTTCATCAGTTGAACTGTACAATTCACCAGCAACTAAACTCATCCTCACTTTGATGAGTTGTCATCCACGGTATCATGAAACAACACATTACCACTCATTTTCTCTTCTTCAGTGTCAGATGTTCAGAAATACAATTCCTCGTATCAGCTTTATTGCCCCTGGATGGCGGGCGTTGTGGTGATACCAAGCAGAAGACATTTATATATATTTTTTGTATTATTATATCTTTATTTATAAAAATATATTTCTCGAGACAAGAGGTGGGTCAAATACCCGGGGGGGGGGGGGGGTACTTACATGAAAAATGGGTATGTATGTGAGGCCAAGAGGCTCAAACCCTGACCCTGTTTGACCCAATCCGAGCTCCAAAACCCCGATTGCCCCTTCTTTAAATTTACATATCCTGGCCGGTATACCGCGTATCGGGATTTCATGCAAAATACGGAACATTTCAAGTCGGGACGTGGCATTGGGTAAACAAATCAGCAGATGAAGTACATAGATAAAATTAGCGACGTCACGATGTATGGGAACCTCAGTGCTTGCATGTGGGCAGGCGATAAAAATGCGGCAACAGAAATAGTCAGGTCTTTTTTTGACATAGTAGCTAAAAAATATGAACTGCCTAAAAAATACTGAACCCCGACCCTGACTGCACCCAAATTATACTCAAATCCTGACCCTGATCTGCCCAAATCAGGTCAAAACCCTGACCTTACCTGCCAAAACTGAGCTCAAAACCCTGACCCACCCGGGCGGCACATACATAATACGTCACACATACATAATACGTCATACATAATACGTCACCCCCCCCCCCCCCCCCCCCCCCCCCCCCCGGGGTCAAATATTCTAACAAAGACAACTATCACCAATCTAGCGGAGATTTCACGGTGATTAGCTATAGGCTACGAGTTGGATAGATTATCAATGGTTAAAGTCACCGGGAATCACTGCTGTTTCGAAAATCTTGTTCCCAGTGATTCGCCACCGGGCTCATAGATAGATCCCAGAAAATAAATCGCCATTTTGTGAACTCGCTTTTAGGGTGATTTGGATCGAGTTGGTATGTTTTATTAATCAAAAGTGACATAGTTTGTATTTTCTATGATAAGCAATTCTTTTTACAAAATATATATTTTGTTAATCCGTCTAGCTATATTAAATTCTAAACCACAAAAATAACTTGTATAATATAATGGATCAAAAGTAGAGGTAATTTTCAACTATCAAGCAAAAACCGGATCGAAGTCCACCAATCAGATTACACATACCATTTAACTGCAACACGCAAATCTCGTTTCCTCACGCGTCCGAGGATGTTCTTGCGTTGTGATTGGTGCACTTTCCTGTGTTGTGATTGGTTCACGTTCCTTACTTAAGCCCAACTTCACCAAAGAAACGAAAAGAAAACGTTGGAGTTCTTCACAGAACCTGATTCTGTGTTTAGAAAGAACAAAATCTCTCGAAAAGGACGTCAGTAGGTCCACAAAATTAACAGGAAGTGTTCGTGATGAAGATAGAATAGTTTCTTCATTCAGTTTATCGGGTGAAAACAGATTATCAAACAAGGAATTCGACAATGTGCAGGTTTATAGCCGGGTAAGCTTTTTTATTGAAGTTGTTTTACTTTTACTTAGAACTCGTTGAATTTTCTTTGAACTGCTGCGGTTATTTTTCTAATCATTCTCTACTGCTGAGAGCGATATATCGACTGGAAAATCTCTCCTGCTCATATTGTAATAATAATTAGTCCGGTGTTTTAGCAAATGTCAGCTTGAATCAGTTTGTCTGCCGTTTTGAAAAGAATCTTCATCTTGAAACCTTGGTAAAGAACTTGAAAAACACTATAAACTAATTGAGATTTTGAGACGCGATACCGAATTATATTGCCGGCCAGTTGGGAGAAAATATATTCCGTATTGGGCGGAGTCGCGCAGCGACGAAGCCCAATACGAAGAATATATTTTCTTCCAACGCCGGCAATATAATTCGGTATCGCGTCTCAAAATCTCAATTAGTTTTGTATCGCGATTCAACAGTTAAGTCGGGAATTGTTAAAAGAAAGAAGAGAATGAAGCACCAAACTTATTCTGATCGTAATTTCAATTCTCAAAAGGCGCCTAGTATATCTATGGCAACGGTTTCACGGCTTGAGTGGCGAAAACTTTCGGGACCTGTTTTGAAATCTCTTCAAAAATTATGAAAATTGTACTTTTAGCGAATAAGAGTGTTAGATTTCTGACGGAAACTACAATGCCAACCTTACCTTTAGGATTGAATGATGCTTATCTTGTAATTCACAGTGTTTTGAAGGTGAAATTGTAGAAATCTTGCTGTTGAACAAACGACTTTTGACCTTGACCTGGAACCCATGTAACTGCAAGGGCTCGCGCAAGAGCCAATCAGAGGCTGGTATTCTGAGACGCAATACCATGTTATATTGGCGTCTCAAAAGTAAACAAAGTGATCAGTGAATCGTGATACTAGTTTGTATTAGTTACCTTAGCCTAATCAATAAGAACTCTTCATGTAATATTGTTTAATACATGTATAAATTTCAGTTTAATTCTGTCTTTAGTTCTCTCTTCTCAACTAACGGTTTGTGTTGTGTTTTCTCTTCACAGTCGACCCTCGTCGCAGCACAGTTCAAGTAGAAAATG